>CM021107.1:617298801-617574228 GCA_007115665.2 Sequoiadendron giganteum
CTCTCTCTCCCTCACTCTATCCCTCCCACCCTACCTAGCTAAGTCCCCCTCAATCCAACCCCTTCTCTCCCACTCCCTCTCTCTTAAACTCTCACTTCGACCCCCTCTCCATCTCTCTCTAAATTCTCCCTTCGTCTAAAGACATACATAAATCATACATAAAACCATAATACATATGTACATATTATCTTACATCCATACAAGCATACATACATACATGACATACATGTACAAACAATTATATCAACATACATTAATATATTGGAATTTAACATAAAGTAAGACATAACGCGAGCACTTTATAACGTGCACGCATTATGTGCTAGTAGACATGTTCCCCGCAGAAGCAGAAACCATGTCAAAAGTGAGATATAAAGCGAGTGCGTTATAACGCACTCACGTTATATCTTGCTTTGGGAATTCCTAAGCCTTAGGCTTGGTATTTTCCTTGGAATACCAACCCAAAGGCTTGGAGGGCATTCCCAACGACTAGAGACATGTTTTTAAAAAATCCACCATATTTCTCATAATTGAGTTCGTGCTCATCGTCAGGATTGCATGTGGTTCAATATCGAAAAAATCGAGCACATGGGTAATGTTGGGTTATCTCTTAGCTATCCAACGATGTAATTTTTTTCACTTTCTGAAAATGTTAAGTCTTTCATCCATAATTTATTTTATCTGTGTCTTTTTTTTGCCAAAAAGCAATATTTGGTATTTTTTTTGTTATAAATTAACCGTTCATTAATTTTTCAAATATATTACATTTTTAGAAACTAGACTCCATTCTACAAAATTAAAAAATTAAAAGAAAAACAAATCAATTAGTTTCCAAAATTTGTAGGGGTAGCACGGCCAAAATTCTATTTTTAGAATATGTCCACTTCGCAAATTAGTAAAAAATAAAATATTCATTAAAAAATTATCATAAAAATCATGCATCAACTACATACTGTTAGCTAACTTCTGACCATTGTGATTTTAAAAATACTAAAAAAAAGTTCACTGTACGAGGGTCATACAAGAGTTCCTATGTTATGTTTTTCTGACAAAAACAACACCAATTTGTGTACGTCCCTTGTTTGAACCCCTTAATCTCAACCATTTTTAAAATAAATAGTAGTTTAGAAAGTAGACTCAGAGCACTTGAATCCTTATTTTTGTTCCATCTCAAAATTTTGAGTCTAAGTATCCACAATTTCACGTCCAAGGTCAGTATTTCCTGATTTCAGAAAAAAGTTGTCCACTTAAGTCCCCTTTTTGGGAACCATCTTGGCGCACTTACCCAATTAAAAAAACGCAATTGAATTTCATGAAGTTTTGACCAAGTTAAGGTGGTCATACATATGAGTTTTTATATTTTTTAAAAGTTGTAATAAAAAAATCATAATTAATTATTTACTTGGAAACAAATTACAAAAAAATATGCATCACATCAGGACATGAGTCCTCTACTTATATCTAAAATTTTATAAAAAAATATTATCATTTTATTGTGGTTAGGGTGGTCAGACAGGCACCTACTTCTTATTTTTTCCCTAAAATTTAAGTACTACTCCATTGAAATTTCAAATTTTCACCAAATAGATTTTTATTTTTTTTAAATAAACCTAGTAGTTTAGAAACTACATTCAATTTTATACAAATTCTATTCTTACATATTTTTGAAATAATATAGGTAAATTATTCAAATTTTTTGAATTTTCATCACCACTTAAGGGTCTATTTTTTCCATGATGATCTTGCACATACCCATCATGCCAATGTCCTCATCGCTGATTGAACCCTAGAGGGGTGGGTAAAATCAGCGATACACAATGGGATGTTCTAGGGAATATTCTTTTCAAGTGTGAGCTCTGTGTACTTCACCGATATAAATGAAAAGGCATGGATCGGGTTCATGATGCATGTTAATTGTCAGATCATGGGTGACTAATAAAGATTAAGGGAAGACATCATAAATTTTGAGGCAATATCACCATTTTTAGGAACAAGTTGTAAAAGGCCAAAAATGGTGTTCTAGGTTGCCATTGATGAAGTTTTAAATCCTCAAAGATCGACGGTCTAGATTAAAAGTTGAGTTGTTTAGTTATCAACTCGCTCATGTGATGATCTCCTTAATCATTAATTGCTACACGCTCCAGATCGTCTATTTAATGCATATTTCCTATTGTTTGATCTTACCATTTTTAGTCTACAGAGAATGTGAGTTGTGGGTCATTGAAGGAGTGTGTGAGTGTCAAGTTTTCAATTGTAGAGGAAATTGATGTTTTTATCTTAGGTGAGTTGGTCTTTTCTATGAGCTCTATTTTAATTCATGCTTGAGTTCATCTCATTGTTTTATATTTCTAGGCCTTATTCAAATTGTCTAAGTTTGTGGGCGTGCTTTCCTAAAATTTTAATCCACGACTTAAGGTTACTTGTCTTTGCTCAATTTAGATTTGGTATAGCTTCTACCCTATGTTTTGAAAAATGGGTAAGTCAAGTGAGTCAATTCAACCAACTAGAAGGTCTAGACAACTCAGTGTGTTTGAGTGTCATGAGGATATGTCTATGGATGAGCAAGAGGTCCCTCTGAATTCTATGGCTCCAGAGGGTAAGAATAAGGCTCGTCGTCAAAAGAAGAAAACAATTTTCCAAAGTACCTACGATTTGAGAAATAGGACCATTTCAGAAGAAATAGTCAAGTTTAAAGGCAAAGAGCCAGCTGAGCCTGTGAGAAAGGCCAAGAAAAGAAATAAGAGTGACAAGGCTTGCCTGGGAAGACATGATTCTCCCATTGTGCTCTCTAATAGCCCTTCAGATGGTGGAGGTGACACTAACTTGGGATACAACCATTACCTTCTCTTTGTTGTTGTATGATGACTCTGACGAGGATGTAGTGATGGTTCCTCTAGTTGTATCACAAACAAGGGGGGGTCGAGCTTACTCAGATGTTGATGACTCATAGTAGCGTCATCTCTTTGTTTTTCTTTCGATGATGCAATTTCCATTGCATCAAAATTGTTCTCTTTAGTGTGTCTGTGGTTTCCATCTTTTACTCTTTCATGTTGATGTGGATGTTTTTCAGCTGATATAGGGAAGAATATTTTTGCTCAACGTGGATGTTGCAACAATGACTAATGGTACCATATGGGTGATGTGGCTACTTTCCTTTGACAAATTTTGGATAATTTTGTCTTTTTCTTTCCCCTATTAGGCAAATGATTACATATAACCATCTGGGGGAATATCTCAAATGCAATTGAAATTGGTTTTGAAATGAAATATGAAATATAATCATAATTTAGTTGGATGCTTGTCGCTCCCTTGTAAAAAAGGGATTTTTCGGGCTGATTACGAGGGTTCAATTTTTTTGTCTTAGAAGGGTCTAGGTGAGAATGCTAAGCTCATATAGGAGCATAAATCTAAATAAGTAGGCTGATGAGTATACCGAGAATGAGTTTAGGGTATGAGTCATAATTTAATGGTCTTAAATGGTTTTGTAGTAACATCAGTAATAGAAAATATCAATTCTAAAATATATGTTCTCCTATATAATTTCCTTGCAGATTATGAGTGAAATTGTTAATTATAGTTTCATTTATCTTTTGTTGTTTAAACTAAATGAATTATTTTATTTATGCTTCAATTCAAAGGATTGATTTAATTTTGAGTTAAGGTCATGGGTTTGTGAGGAAAGGATATAGGATTTGGTAAGAAGCTATGTTGTAGACGCAGTGAATTTTTATGCTATAAAGTAGTATATCAATAATCCACAAATTACTGAGTTGGATCTTTAGGGTATTACTAATCAATTACAAGGGTGACTCCATCATCCCATGGATGAGGCACTGGTCCCTTCATTAGCTTATCTTATAGTAAGTTGAGTTAGTAATCCACTTAGCCAGGGCTTAGAATGAAGATGAAATCATAAAAGCTTTCAATTATAATATCCCAACCTGAAGTGTTGCATTATTCCTTGCAATGGATGATAGTTTATTGAAAGGTCAGCCAAACCTTTAATAAATATTTCCCATTTGCACTTTGGAGGAATTCATCTTTGTATAAAAATGCTCTTGTTTAAATGAATATCACATGGGCATGTTTAGGATTACCCTCCTGGGTCTCACAGAGCCTGAAGTGAAGAAGTAGGGACCTTAGAATCCATACTTGTGTGTTGGCCAATCCTTACCCTTTCTAATAGTTGAATTCTGGAAGATTCATAGGTGAGGGATGAGATTAAGTTTGGTTCATAAAAAATAACCAACAGAAATGGCGACTCCATTAGGGAAGGATTTGAGAAAAATATGATAGAAGATCATTTTTCCTCTAGAGTCAAAGTATTTGTTAGAAAATTATATTGCCCAGCTTGGATTTTTGTTAATGAGTCAATCCTCTAGGATATTGAGGGAGTTTGTTGTGTGTCCTTTGCAAATTTTCACATGCTAACAAGGTTTGTCACAATTTCATGAATATGGGTAGAAATTCCCACTAGAAGTGGGTGGAAACTCCTAAAATTCTTTGTACCAGTGTAAATTGTTTTGAGAGATTCCAATAAAATGGAATGAAAATTTGTTGGAAATAAGAAAGTGTAAAGGACCTGTGTGTGACTCTGCTAATTAAGGAGGTTGGAAGTGAAATTTATTGGTGAAAGAAACTTCATATTGTGGACATTTGGTCCTCTATAGAGGAGGTGGTGAATCTATGCATAAGAACCTAAAGAAAGCATGAAGAGGGTTCTAGATTTGCAAGGTTTACCAGTCAGGGACACAATTCAAGAATGGTTACAATATATCCAAGTATTTTTCCCCTGCCTTGGGTTTCAAGAAGAATTGAATTTATGAGAAGGCTATGTTGAAAAGGTTTGGTGAAAATTTGGTTTCCTTATTATGTGAATTAAGCACAAATAAAGGGAATATTATTCCTTTTGCATACTTGTGGGGTGTAATGTGTAATATTTGAGCTGGGTTGAAGAAGTATGTTTACTCCTAAACTATGCCTCTTAAAAAGTTTTAAAGCATGGATATGTTTGAGCTTTAAAATAGTGATTAAAATTAAGGAATGAGGTAGTAGATTATCAACTGTGAAGTTGATTTTTGAAGGTTGAATAAGGGTACAAGAGAAATATATCACTCCCATGTATCTCCTTGTGGAACATCAAGAAAAAATGTGCAAGGAATGCAACCCTTATAGTGCCATCAAAAGAAGTTCTCTATTGAGAGATATAAGCCATTAAGTTTTAATGGTATTCAAGGTTTTCCTAATGATATTCCCAATGATATTAGGAAATATTTGCCTAAATTTATAAGGAAAAGTAATGAGTGGGATTCTAAACACCTAATTGTATTCATAGATTTGATGGGTGACTTTGAGATAGATCATGAGGATGTTGTCATGCAGCTCTTTGCTCAGTCTTTAAAAGAAAATGCTACAAAATGGTTCTCATATTTTCTAGTATATTTTGTAGCTTCATGGAATGACTTCATGATAGCATTCATGGAACAATTTGGTGAACGGGTTAGTCCTAGTGAGGTAAGAAAAAGACAAAAATCTAAAAGGATGAAGATGAGGTGGTTCCTACTTTTAACATGAGATTCATAAAATAAGTAAGAGGTATCCCTAAACACCTAAGGCCTAGTGATGCAGAGTGTTTAATTGTATATCTATGTGTATTTGGTAATGAGTTGAGTTATTTTATAAGGGATAAGGAACCCAAAACATTACATCAAGCCTGTCACATTGCTATGGATATTAAAAATATCATGAAATATTCAATGACGAGGGGTTATATGGCTGCAAGTGTTTTTTTTCTTGATGCACGTCATATAAATGGCATAAGTAAGGATGAGAAGGATGAACAAAGTTATTATGTTCTTAATGCCTTATCCGGTTCATTATCACTGCATATTAATCATGAATGGATGCAAGATGAGCTACAAAAAAATTTGAGTGATAATGATCAAGCATTGTTCAGATTATCTGGTATGAAGAGACATAAAGGGGAACTACCCTATGAGTTGCTAGCAAGGTTCTTTGATTCCTTATTGGAGATCCCTAAAAGGTTATGACCTAAAGATTCAATTTGTATTGACCTATTCTATGACATTTATGAGCCAGGGCATAGTACTTTTCCTAAGGAATTTAAACCTTAATATTTTAATCAAATAATTGGTTGGATCAGGATTGTTGAGGAGGCATGAAAAAAATGATATCCCAAGATGACAAGGGTGCTCCTCCTATTGTTATTAATCAAGGGTTTATTCAAGAAATGGATAAAAAAGTTGCAGAAGAAGAATATCCACCTAGTAATGTAGATTATGATATTGTCATACTTGCAAGTATTGTTGATGTGCCTTTGAAGGTGGCTGACCAGGATAGTGAACATGAAAATATTGATTGCTCTCATAAGAAATATGAATATTTTTGTGAGATTGACCTGAGGGCATCCTTCTTGCCTAAAGAGTTCAGTTGTACTAGTACTCATGAGGTTGTTCCTTCGCCATTGGATGAACAGATAGAATGTAATAGATTCTTGAAGTGCAATCCAACTATATCCAAACTAGAATGCCCTAGAAATGTGGTAGAAAATATTTTCAAGATAAGGGTGTCTGTATTCAGGGTCTTGAGCTTGAAGTTTATGTTAAAAATGATGGGATTGGTGATGCTAGTTAGTAAGAGCCTATTTTTGGTTGCTTGTATAAAAAAGAAATGGAATGTACAAGTTTCATCATAGAGATGGACATGATAGTTTTAAACAAAGAATATGTTAAGGAAACTTGTTTGGATGAAAATGAGAAATGTTTGAGTTGCAAGAAATCATACATGTGTGAGCAAGAAAACCTATCAACTGATGGTGCACTTGAATATCTTAATACTGATCACATCAATTCTGAGTTACTAAACTCATCCTTCGAGACATTTTGTTTCAATTTAAGAAATGATTTAAAAGGAGGATGGGAGTATGTTGGTGATCCTAAAACAAGATTATTTTTTAATGCCAGGGAAGGTACAGATAGTGTCTTTTGTAGGAATAACCCTAATGAGAGAAAAAGTGTTATGGGGACTACTAAATCAATTTATCGAGGTAGTGAAGAATATGGCAACACAATTGGTTTCTATTGCTCTAATGAATATGAGCACCAATTTGAACATAATCAAGTGTATGAAAATTTTTTGTTCATCACACAAACTGAGTGTGTGCTTAATGTGGGATAGAGGCTATATGATAATGACCCTGGAATTCTAGATGAGAAATGGAAATGTCACTTCAAAGGGTTAGGTCATATGTCTCTAAATGGAAATCCTAAAAGGAATGTGTGTGAGGGTTTTCGATTTAATGAGAAAAATGATTTTGATATTAGTTTGTATGATGATAATGATCAAGTGGATTATGATTTTTTTATTTTCCCTATTCGGTGAGATGAACATTTGGTGAAATATAATTATAAATTGAGTTAGATGGAATGTTACACTCATCATGTATTAGTATTTTAGTTAATGATCGGTTACAGTTCACAAAGGGACATGAATGAAAGAGATGAATATAAGTTCAGACACATATCCATAGTAGTTGAGTGTAGTGTCCACAACATGAACAACTGGTGGGTGGTGCATGATAGTGTTTTCAGCCTTTGCATGGTGCAAACAGTTGGAAATAGGGTTTTTGATAGAGATAAGCACCAGTTTCAAGGTCAGGAGGCCCAGGGCGACCAAGTAATGGTGAATATTGGTTAAGTTTCAAAGTGAAAGTTGAAATCTTTCACCTCATAGGAGGCTTCAATAATGAGGGATATCGGATCTCTTGGTATGGCCCTGTAACTTATGTAAATATTGTACATATGTTGTTTGCTTTGGTTTGGTTTTCTTGCCTGGGCCTTGTTTTTTGGTTCTCTTTGCTTAGTTCGATTCACCTAAAATTAAGGATTCTTGCTCTGTTCACTAAGTAATATATGTCCCCAACTAGATTTTCTGATGGAACCCTTGAATTTTGGTTCCATTTTTATAAATTTGCAAAATATGGTCATTTTAATGTGCCTGGACTTAGGGTTTTTCTCATGGCTCTTGCCTTCAAAATTTTCTTGCTCTATTTTAAAATCCTAAGTCTTTGGCCTATTCAACATTATTTTCTATCGTTGACCTTCTACTACTCATTTCCAATTGTCTTAAAAAATCTTGATTCATTAACACTCGTGGGGTAACCGGCTCCTCATACCTAGGTCTGGCGTTCTTATATTTTATAAGGTTTATCAATTAGCCTTATTTGGCCTTTACATCCTTTGAAAATATTATGTTCTAAGTCCTTGAGGAATTTTATACGTCATTCTAGATGGTTCCCATCTTAAAACAACTTACGAGCACATTCTAAATTATATTTACTTAAGTCCCATCCACTATTTCCCTTTATTGCTCATCAATGATGGCTTTTGAAATGTGAATTCAAATGAGTGATGAGCGTAATCTCTTTGATTTCATGCATCACAGATTTATTTTGAAAGTTCAAAGTTGTATTAGCAATGCACGATGGACTATGTTATTGATGGTATCTCTTGTATCAGTGATTGTTCATATATCTCATAATATATATTAGCAATACATGATGGCCTTCGGTGATCTTTGTCTCTTTTCTTATCGCTCAACATAGATTTTCTTCAAATTTTGAGTTTTCAAATTAGTGATGAGTGATGATCTCAGGCATC
Organism: Sequoiadendron giganteum; assembly: GCA_007115665.2. Taxonomy (NCBI): domain Eukaryota; kingdom Viridiplantae; phylum Streptophyta; class Pinopsida; order Cupressales; family Cupressaceae; genus Sequoiadendron; species Sequoiadendron giganteum. The sequence continues at coordinate 617,307,480 of CM021107.1, forward strand.
TTCTATATTTTTTTCCATCGCTCATCATGGATGGTTGTGCAATTCTTCTATTCAAGTTGGCGATGAGCGATGAAGTTCTTTGTTTAGGGTTCCCTTATATTGATTCAAGGTGTTCTTGTGAGTGATATCTCTGGTACCTTGTATTTTCATGTAGGTACACATGGCATAATATGGATTCATCACTGATTTCAAGATGTCGTTGACGTGGTCTAGATTTTAAAATATGGATCAATGACATGTGATGTGTGATGTAGATTTCCAAAATGAAAAGTTATCCAATAGTCTGAATTTCATTGCACCAATGCCCTCGTTGCTGATTGAACCATGAAGGGGTGGGGTAAATCTGTGATATGTGATGGGATATTCTAGGGAATATTCTCTTTAATTTCCATCTCTATGTACTTTATTGATATAAATGAAAATTCACAGATCGGGTTGGTGATGCAATTTAATTGTTAGATCATGGGTGACTAATGAAGATTAAGGGAAGATGTGGAAGCTTTTGAGGCAGTATCACCATTTTTAGGAAGAAGTTGTAAAAGGCTAGAAACTGTCTTCTAGGTTTCCATTGATGAAGTTTTAAATCCTCAAAGATTGACAATCTAGATTCAAAGCTAAGTTGTTTATTTTTCAACTCGCTCATGTGATGATCTCTTCAATCATTAATTACTACACACTCCAAATCATCTATTTAATGCAGATTGTTTTTTGTTTGATCTCACCATTTTTAGTCTATAGAGAATGTGAGGTGTGGGTCATTGAAGGAGTGTGTGAGTTTCTAGTTTTCAATTGTAGAGGATGTTGATGGTTTTTATCCTAGGTGAGTTGGTCTTTTGTGTGATCTTTATTTTAATTCATGCTTGAGTTTGTCTGGGTGTTTTATATTTCTAGGCCTTGTTGAAATTTTTTGTGTTTGTGGGTGTGCTTTCCTACAATTTTAGTCTAGGACTTGAGGTTATTTGTCTTCGCTCAATTTAGATTTTGTATAGCTTCTACCCTATTTTTAAAAAATGGGTAATTCAAGTGAGTCAATTCAACCAACTAGGAGGTCTAGACTACTCAATGTGTTTGAGTTTCATGAGGATATGTTTGTGGATGAGCAAGAGGTCCCTGTGACTTCTATGGCTCCAAAGGGTAAGAAGAAGGACCATCATCAAAAGAAGAAAAAAATCATCCAAAGTACCTACAATTTGAGAAACATAACCATTTCAGAAGAAATGGTCAAATTTAAAGGCAAAGAGCTAGTTGATCCCACAAGGAAGGCCAAGAAAAGAAACAAGGGTCACAAGGCTTGCCTAGGAAGACACGATTCTCCCATCGCTCTCTCTGATAGCCCTTCAAATGGTGGAGGTGACAATGACTTGGGATACAACCATTACCTTCTCTCTAGTGTCATATGATGACTCTAAAGAGGATGTAGTCATGGTTCCTTTGGTTTCATCCCCAACAAGGGTTGGTCGAGCTTACTTTGATGTTGATGACTCAGAGTAGCATCTTCTCCTTAGTTTTGTTTTTGATGATGCCATTGCTACTGCATCAATATTGTTCTCTTTAGCGTGTCTATGGTTTTGTTTTTTTACTCTTCCATGTTGATGTGGATGTTTTCTAGCTGATATAGTGAAGAATCATTTTTCTCAACATGGATGCTGCAACAACGAATAACGGTACCCTATGGGTGATGTGGGTACTTTCCTTTGACAACATTTAGAGAATTTTGTCTTTTGTTTTCCATTGTTAGCCAAATGATTACATATAACTGTATGGAGGAATATCTCAAATATGGTTGAAATTGGTTCTGAAATGAAATATTAAATTTAATCATAATTCAGTCGGATGCTTGTTGCTCCCTTGTTATATAAAATGGATTTTTGGGTTGATTATGAGTGTTCAAGTTTGTTGTCTTAGAAGGGTCTAGGTGAGCATGCTAGGCTCAAATAGGAGCATAAATGTAAATAGGTAGGCTGATGATTATACCAAGAATGATTTTAGGGTATGAATCATAATGTAATGGTCTTAAATGGTTTTACAATAACATCAGTAATAGAAAATATCAGTTCTAAAATTAATGTTCTCCTATGTAATTTCCTTGTAGATTATGAATGAAATGGTTACTGATATTTTCATTTGCCTTTTGTTGTTTAAACTGAATGAATGATTTTATTTATGCTTCAATTCAAAGGATTGATTTAATTCTAGAGTAAGGTCATGGGTTTGTGAGGAGAGGATATAGGATTTGGTAAGAAGCTATATTTTAGATGCAGTGAGTTGAATGCTATAAAGTAGTATATCAATAATCCACAAATTATTGAGCTGGATTGTTAGGGTATTACTGATCAATTACAAGGGTGACTCTATCATCCTATGGACAAGGCACTGGTCCCTTCATTATCTTATCTTAGAGTAAGTTGAGTTAGTAATGCACCTAGCTAGAGGCTTAGAATGAGAATGAAATCATAAATGCTTTCAATTATAATATCCCAACCTGAAGTGTTGCATTATTCCTTACAATGGATGATACTTTATTAAAAGTGCAATCAAACCTTTGATGAATGTTGCCCATTTTCACTTTGGAGGAATTCATCTATGTATAGAAATTCTCTTGTTTAAATGCATATCACATGGGCATGTTTAGGATTACCCTCTTGGATCTCATAGAGCCCAAAGTTAAGAATTAGGGACCTTAGAATTCTTACTTGTGTGTTGGCCAATCCTTACCCGTACTAAAAATTGAATTCTAGTAGATTCATAGGTGAGGGATGAGATCAAGTTTGGTTCATAAAAAATAACCAACACCCCCCTCTCTCTCTTTCTTCTCTAATTTTGGCATTGCATGCTTGTGTATCTTCTCATGCTGCTACATATTTAACATATGCATGTGCATCTTCATGTCTTTATTATTTTTCCATGAGATCTTAGATCTTGGGGGATTTATCATCCTCCTTGATCTTTTGTGTCTTATCTTTCCAATATTTGTACAATTAGACCCCTCTTGATGCTTGTTTGACTACTTTAGTGTGAGTTTGAGTGTGGGGATCATCCTCTCACTAAAGTGGGGGCTAAATGTAGTGTCAAAAAATGTACTCCTTTCCATTTTCACACTATGTTTGGGACCCTTAATTAATTGGACTTAATTAAGCATCTAATTGGCCCTATTAAGCATCTACAATCCTAATTAAGTGTAATTTATGAAAGGGGAATCATGATTTAATTAATATAATTATCATTTTTAACACCCCAAAATGAATTGGTCCTAGAAATTTAGGTCAAGACCCATTCGTCCTTAGGAAAATGGGTCCCCTTTAGTTTCTTAATTTAAATTTTAAATATGTTTTTGGCCACCTTTTTATGATCCCAAATTCAAATTCAAATGTTGGCTTGCAGTGTTTAATTTTGAAGAAGTTAGAAAATTATCTATAAAAGCAAGGTCTTTTTATCAAATTTAAATCCTAAGAATCCTAGCACAAGAAAGAGATTATTCCTAAAGCTAAGATTATTTTCAAAGGTTTTCAAGAGTAGATTTCTCAAGTATTTGTTTCAGTATTCAAGATCTCAAGAATCATATCGAAGTTATCAAACATCATGCATACTTTTGGAGCTAACATTGTGATGTAGGTTTCAAGCATTCAAGTAAGATTTTAAGCATCAAGATCAACATCCAGTCAAGCCACTTCATGGAAGATCAATACCTTGGAGAGATCTACTAATTTTCAGTAGTTCAAGGGTTTTAAATCAAGGGTTTGGTGAGTTACAACATAGAAATTGTTCATTCATCATTGTTTCAATTCAAGGTTTGATTACCAAAATGGGGTTTGGCTAAGGAATACCCCCACTCACCAAAAAAAAACCCTCTTATGCGTTTTGTAGATCTTAGGTTGAAGATTTGAAGATCTATCTGTTGATGGGTGTTTTCTGCACAACAACAACTCAGACAGAAAATAAAATATCTTATCTCTCTTGAAAGGTTGATCTCTATGAGAAAAGAGATAACCCCAAGGTCTCTCGGGTGTTAGGTCATGACAATGCAGTAGAACCGCTCAGTGATAAATGTGAAAATGCTGGTAATCACAAAGGGACCTTACAAAACAAGTATTGGAGGCCCTAAACTTATCATGTTTTATAATAGAATGATACTCAAATTCTTGGTTCCAACTAGAGTTCAAATAAATAATAAAATATGAGGGTTTTATAAATCCTAAGATTAATACTACTCTTGAGATTAATGATACTGGTGATGGAATAATTGGAGCAGGCCAATCTCTACAAAACTAATTTATGCTCAACCCAAGCTATACCTACAATCCCACAGAAACAGTGAAATCTTCTAAGGCATTAAATATTTTCAGATCATAAAAATTAATTCAATGGAACTGGATGAATGTCTACAATTGAACTAAGAACATGAGTATCAGGTACAAGTTGACCTTGTGCAACAATCCCATAATCAAAGAGCTGCCCAAAGTGTGAACCAGAAATCGCTACAACACTCCAAGCATTGAATCACTAGCACCATTAAATTACTTAACTCTAATAAAAAATGCATTCAGATATTTCTAAGAAATTTCAAAGATAGAACAAGAACCATGCAAGAAAAATCAATTCAAAGAAGGCACCAGTAATAACACAATGTCTTCACTTGCATTGAATCATCAATAATAACAACAATTCAGATGTTCGGTGTTACAACATTTGCTCGAAATATGACTAACTTCTAACTCTAACCTTCTCTAATTCTAACAAGTTAATTAACTATCTAAACCGATTGGCAACCAATTTAACCAACACTTACAAATGAGGCCAAAGGCCATAGTTATAGAAATCCTGCCCGTGTGAGCCAGAGCTAGGGTTACAAAGAAGGTCAGCCACCACCAAATCGGCCCAAACAACCAACAATAATTCACCACCCTGCATTGAATGCATGAGGCGCCCTCCTCAGATCGACCCCAAATTCTACAAATCGAGATTTAGACAAAACCAACCTGCAGGTCCCATCTGCCATTAATGCCTCACCCGCTCGAATAGAAGAATGACAATGCATGCACAATGCCAGTTCGAATACGAGCCACCGATCAAACTCGAGCTGGGAAAATAAATGACTTAGATCGAGTCAAACTAACATGATCCCTTCATGTTGCATCCACTTCGGATCAACGACCATCGAACACGTCGACCTTGTATGTACAGATGGGTTTTGCCTGTCCACAGCCGCAATATGTACTCGACTGCACCCGTAAATATTGCCAAATCTTCAAATTACACCCATCCTTCCTTTAGCCCCGACAACAACCTTCAGCTCAATCCAATCTACATTCAAGAGGGCCACCATTAATTCTCAATACATCATAAAAATCCAAGTCAATCCAATAGAGTCCCTAAGGTAAGAAAACCAAGCACAAACCCAAGCAGAGGCGTTACCAAAAATAGACGGAAGCGGAAACAAAAACAAGAATGGAAGGAAAATAGGCGAAGGTGGAACCAAAAACAAGAATGGAAGGAAAATAGGTAGAGGCAGAGATGGGACCAAGACAAGAATGGGAGGAAAATAGGCAGAGGTGAAACCAAACCTGACAGAGGTGGAAACAGAAAAAAGTGGACTTTTCGCAAAGTCCCGAGTTCAAATCCCATCCCGATTCTGATTTTGACGAAGGAAAGGAAGACTGAAGCATACCCAAGGGAAAGAAACCAACCCAAAGGTTGAACATAGTGAAATGACAAACACATGGGAAGCAGAGCCAGAATAGGAACAAAAATTGAACCATGAACTTTGTTAAAGTTCAGAGATAAGTTCCATCCCGGTTCCGCCTCCAACAAACGAAGGAAAAAACGAACCAAGGAAAACCCAAGGAAGGAAACCAACCTGAAGGATGAATACAAGAAAAGAAATAGAGAAAACAAGAAGGTGGGAAGTGGAGCCAGAACGAGAATGGAGACCGAACTGTGAACTTTGTTAAAGTTGAGAGTTAAGTTCCATCTTGGTTCCGCCCCCGGCAAAACAAAAGAAACAAGGCCAAAAGAGAAAAAGAACAACTCCCAAGACCCAAAAAAAAAAATCAATGGAAAACAAAAGGAAAAAGGAACCCACCCATAGAGAGGACATCCGTGAGACTCCAAAACCACCAGGAACTCAACACAAAGGCACCTATAACCAAGACAAGCACCAAAGGCCAAAACCCCAAGATTTTCAAAGATAAGCTCAAAAAGGGGAAAGGCCACAAAAAAGGGCCAAAAGGCAAGGAAAAAGAGGGTCCCTAATTTCAATGGGGTGTGTGTGCAAAACTACACAACACTATCAAAGGAGAAAAATTGCAAAATAGTCAAAGTTGTAAAATTTGTCATCATGTCGTCAGGTCACATAAACTTACTTTTAGAGTTTATTTCTGAATTTTTGACTATGAAACCTAGATGAATCAGGAGTGTAGACCAAGGACCAGAGGACTATGAAGCAATTTTTCAACCCTTTTAACAAGACCCATTCACCCTTGGGTGATTGAGTCCCATGAGGACACTCAGAATAGGCTTCTTATCACAAGTGCATAAAATAAAGCCCTTATCAGATCTACAATTTCTTTTTGGATTCTATCAGATTAAAGTTTAATGTAGAGGTTTCACATGTCACATTGCATCATTGCATTCATTTAGTATTTTTCATCCATCTCTCAAAAGTGCATTTCAAGCTAATTTACCCCATCCTAAGTCATAAGGAAAATGACAAGATCTCCACCAAGGTTGAAGCACTCAAGGGTTTAAAGTCAATCTTTCTCTAGGGGTTCTCTTTTTCCTAGTGAACTAAGGAAGATAGGTGCATCATTCCCCCTTGTTATCCATTCCATTATTGATTCACCTATTTTTTGATGTTTCACTTATCAAGAGAACCATCATTTCTACCCATTTCCAAGAATAGAGAGAGAAAACCATGGATAATTCCAACTAAAAAACATGTTAGGATAAGGTGACATTAAATTTTTAATCCTATGGAATTTACATGTCTCCATGTTCCTTGGAATGTGTTTTAGGGGACATGAGAGAAAAACATTAAATTTTGGCATGTTATAATTACATTTTAAAGAGAATTTAATTTTGGTGGAGGTTACTCATCAAATAAAAATAAGGCATCTTTCCAAGGAGTCCAAAATAGAATATGAAAGGTCTTGGATGAGGCACCTAAGATTGGTGAAGAATAGGTGTTCATTGGTGTTCCATCGAGGAGCGAAAAGGTCATTGGAGCATCCAGAAAGAAAGGAGTTGGATAACTATGGGTTACATGCCCATGTGGGATTCTGTAATTTCTAATTATTATTTTATTATGTCTTTTGGTTGTCCAAGAAGAGGGACTTGTGTTTTTGTGGGTAATTTTGTGCCTTTTGTTTTGTTTTATCATTCATGGTTTAACCTCCCACAATTTCTATAAATTGAAGACATTGGATGGTAGTTTTAGATTGAGCTCTTATAGGTAACAAGGTGTTGTTGGGTTGATTAGACATCAACAGTGAAAAGTATTATTGTGTACTCTTATTTGAATATTAATAATATACTTGCCCTCTTTTCTTGTGTGGAGTTTTTCTTGAAAGGGTTTCTCCATGTAAATTTGGTGTCAAATTTTGTTTGTTGTTTTTATATTGTGATTGTAGACACTGAAAATTGGTCTAGGCCTGTGACACCATTTTTGACATATTTCTCATGTTCATGGTCATGATTAAATAATGTTAATTATTTTCTAAAGTCACCTATCCTCTATTAATTAAATAAATTTTATTTATTTAATTACATCACTAATTAATAAATCCTCTTTCTAAAATTAAATAAATTATTATTTAATTTACCCTTATCACATTTTTTACTATAATTAAATATTCATTTTGAATTATTTAATTATTCTATAATGTTTTCTCCAGTCAATTAAATAAATCTTTATTTATTTAATTTAATCCCTAAATTTTGAATATTAAATTAAATAACCATTTAATTCATAAAAAATATTTATTCTTGGCATATTCCTCTATGATTAGATAATCGCTTAGTTATATAATTAATCGTTTACCACTTAAGTCAAGATTTAATTAAATCGGTCAGCTATCTCTTTATTTAATATATACTTATTTTTGACAAAAAGACCTTCGGATTTAATCAGTCAGTTATCTAGTTTCAATTGTTCTACATGCAAACTGTTAATAATTAAATAACTTTATTTAATTAATTCATTCATTCGTGCATTCAAACACAATGTTTCTTCTTTATCTTTTACATGCAATCATTATTCTTCTAAATTTTGAATAGTCTTGAGTAAATATTAAATTATTATTTAATTTAATCTCCATCAGTTATGCTTTTTCACTCACGTTATTATTGACACTGTATCTCTATCGCATGACATTCATTAGTCTCAATCGTCGATCTATCTTTTGAATCTGAGCCGATCATTCAAAAATCAATTTTCTATAAATTGACCTGACCTTCATCATTATTCCTCCTGAAATCTTTACACTTTTAGGAAGTGACTTTAAGAATCTTTGATATTTTGCTAAATCATTATCGCATAAGCCATATTTTCATACTTAAGAAATCTGAGGGAAATTATTATGCAACGAAAAAATGGGGAAGTGAAATAAAGGTGATTCATGGAATGGATGAAGAGTTTGGTGAGATTATTCCTTTTTTTATTTATACTTTTTAATTTCATTGTTCTTTGTTGTTAGCGTAGGTTAGATTTGATTTTAGTTCATTAGTATTTCTTAACCTTTGTCTTTTGTTTTTCCTTAGCATTACATTGATGAACCCGACATGAAGACACCATCTTCGAAAAAAAATTGTAGAAAATTTGAATTTTGTAGGTACACGTACGACAAGATGCATTTTCAGCACGAAACGACGCAATTGATATTTTGAGCCACATATGAATTTTCACAATGCATCTTCTATTTTGTGACACATCTGTAATTTTCTACGATGCATTTGACTGATAAATAGTTTTCCAAAATTTTATGTTTTAGTTTTTAATTTGTAGCTTTATTTCGACTATTTTTGAGTTTGCAATGTGTGTTTTTAAGGAGTTAACATAGTGTTTGTAGGAAAATTCGTAGAAGACAAAAATTCAACCCTTTTGTAGGACAATTGATGAAGATAGAAAGATTAAACTACTAATCATTTTTTTTGCAAAACCTTTGTCAAAGATAATCTTGAAAACTACTAATGATTTGTTTTTCAAGACCAAAACCAAAGATAATTATAAAACAAGTTATTTGAGTAGATTAGAAAATCATCATTTGGGCTTAAAATTAATCATTTTTTTATGTGTTTGGTGCATTTGCACATTAGCTAGATTAGAACATGATTCGATAATAGAAGTATCCTCTCCTATTGCGCATTCGTGTGATCCTAGGTGTAAGAGAAACTATTATTGACTCTAGAATTTGGGCCTGCTTTGGAGGGAAAATGTACTCACCCCAAAGCTACTCATAACTAGTGATGAGATAAAGCCAAGCTACTCCCAACTAGTATAAAAAATTTAATGTTGAGGAAAACACAACACTATAGGACTTCATGCAAACAAGCAAGTGATGTTTATTCCCACAGTACCCTCATGGTGCATCAAAACCTATAGAGCATAACCTCTATAGGCTAGGAAGCCTCCTTATCAGAGCTAATCTTTCCTCTTGTGTGGCCTTCTGAATGGGTGCCCTTGCTAAATAAGCCAAATTATTTATAGATTACCCAAAAACCCCTATTTGTCAACGCAAGAGGTCAGACCTCTGAAGTCATCTCATGTTCATATGGTTCTTAGTAGAGATGAAAAGCTCGTCATGGGAGATTCATGGGAACTGAGGCTTGGTTGACCCAAGAAGTGTGTGTCATGTAAGGGGGAGCCAGTTTGGTCAAGCTTCTAGTCATCCACTTTGAATAAGTATAGCTATGGAAACCCAAGTGAGAATTCAACAAGTATTGTCATTGCCAGCCTTAAGATTGTACATGTTTTCTGGAATTATACACGTTCATGATTATCAAACCAAAAACATTTTGTTTTCTTATTCTCAGTATTTTTCCAAATTTTCAACACCAACAGAGTCAATCAAAACCCTAATTAACCAAAAAAATAGCAAATTTCAAACTGAGTCACATATGTTAACCGAAAAAAATGCAACTATCAAATAGAGTCGCATCTATTAACCATAAACTGACAACTATCGAAATTGAGTCCACTCTGTCATTTACTAGAAAAATCAAGTCACATCTATTTAACAGTTAGTTGCATCTATCATAGTGATTCACATCTATTAGTTTTACAATTGCATATGTCATAGTAAGTCACATTTTTTTAACTGTTAGCCGCATCTATTAGGGTGAGTCGCATTTTCTTGACATAAACCTGAGACATAGTTTACCAGAAAACTGCATATGACACTGAGAACTAAATTTGTTAAATTATGTGACACATCTGTAAACCTGAACCACATTTTCTTGAGAACCAGAAAACTTGAATTCATTGTCACAATCTGAAACCAAATAGTCATATAGATCTCTAATTTTCATATTTATCCTTGGACAGAAACCAAAAATTTTGCTCATACTTTGTACAGTTTCATCCTTTAAGTATCATTTAGCTTTAGTGATAAGAATCCTAGTTACAACACTTAGTTCCATCTTAGGAGTCTTTACTAATTTTAGATAGTTCAAAATTTTAGGAAAATTACCTTGCATATTTTAGAATAGGGTAACTTTCCACGTTTTGGAAAAACCCATGCTTCAAAAAACATCATCATTGAGCCTAGTCACTTGTCAAAATATCTTTTGTCCTACATGTGAATCCTCCTAGCTCATCAGTCTATTTTGGAAGTTCACCCCATCTTTCGGTCCTAGTCCTACATAGGTTCCTTGACAAAGTTAATTTGAATCCTTGGTTAAACTATACGTGGTAGGTAACCTCCTTTTAGAATCATCCAAACTTGATTACCTCTGAAGTTTTCTTAGATTTTTTCTTACATAGACACTTTCATCCTAGTATAACATCATTTTAGACCTTCCTTATTTGTAAGAAAAAAAAATAGCAGCATTCATTCATTATATCTAGAAAATCCCAAAAAAAAAACCATAGACTAGAACATATCATTCTTAGATGTATTTTTGCATCACCCCATTTTGAGCAACATCTTTCATGGTTGAAACAAGGTCTAAAAGGAAATGTAGAGAAATTTTTGATTCTCAAGAATTCATTAATCCCTTCTCAAACATACCATCGGGGACAAAAAGACCTCACAAAGCCTTGCTCAAAAAATTTGTCACTAGAGACACACATGAATAGAGTTTTGTAGAAGACATAGACGTCGCTGTCCAAGATCCTGAATTTGTGTCTTTTGTAGATGAGTGTTTGGTAAATGATCCTCAGAGATAATTAGCAAATTTGTTAGTCAAAGGTTCCACGTTACCTTCATGATTTGATATCCACACTTTGAAAACTTCATCTACTCAAGGAACACAACCAATGACATAAAATATCTCTACTCCTCATATTACCATAGTTATACCATCTAGCATACCTACTCAAACTACCACAATAGTACACACAACACCATTGGGTATAACACAAGGCCTTAATTTTACTACAGGAGCATCACCATCAAACCCCTTCGGCACTAATACCAGAAGTAAAAGGCCCAAAATTGGCATAAACATGACATGGGCTATACCACAGATCAACACCAATACTGTCATTCCACAAATAGGGGTGATACAAAGAAGACATACCTATACCGAATCGGAATCCATCACAAAATATTGTGTTTCAGAAAACTTACATCGATCCTTACAACGCAACCAACACATCTTTGACATAGGTAGATTTTCTACAAAAAATGCAAGCCCTCCAATAGAAAATGGACAACATGTCAATGCTAGGAAAATGAACCATTTTAGCACAAGATTTATGTCGATGTCCTTTTCACAAAGCACTATACATGACACCCTTCCCACATGGATATATTATACCGAATTTGCTAAGTATAATGGGAAGAAAAATCCTTTGTAACATATAAGGGAATTTTCCACAACATGCTTGGACATCTCATACAACCCCATGTACCTTATGAGACTTTTTTTGTGAACCCTTGTGGGGATAGCATTGGAATGGTTCTCTAAACTTCCTTATGGCATAAAATCTTGGGGTGAGTTGGTTGAAAAATTTGTGGAACGATTTTCTTTTAACATTGACAATGAAATCATGATAGCTACCTTGTGTCACACTATGCAAGAAGGAGAAAACTTCATTAACTTCTTCCAAAGATGGAAAAGTTTAGCTATTCGATGTCTTGTTGAGATACCAAATAAATAAAAGGTCATAATATTCCTTGAAAATCTTAATCCAAAACTAAGAATGACTTAAGAGTGCATTATTGTACCTCTTTCGTGGAATTAGTGCAAAAAGGAATTATACTTGAGAAATCCCTCATTGACAAAGGTGAAATTGAGATCCCAAGTAGGAATCCAATCGTTCAACACCAAAACGCACTCAACGACAAAAACAAATTTTGGTCCATAAACAAAAATGTAACTAATGACAGTAGTGTTGATGCTAAGAACTTATATGTAGGACCGGTCATTATGATTAGAGGACACAAACCCTCTCATGACATACTCAATAGTGTTGATCAAAGTGCCAACTTTGTCCAAAATATGTAACAACAACAACCACAGAGGAGGTTTCCAAAACATGAGTTTACCACCTTAGGAGAACCAATCAAGATAGTCTTCAAAGAACTGATAAAACATAAAATTATACAACCTCAAGAGCCAAAACAATATAATCCTAGATAGTTTAAACCCTCTTGGTGGGATGAAAATTCCTTTTGCAATTACCATCAAATTAAGGGACATAGCTTACAACAATGCCGATAATTGAAGAACATTATCTAGGATTTTATTGAAAATGGAACCATAGAAGTCAATGGGATAAAAAAATACCATAAATAGTGAGCACAAGGTCTTCATGGATCCATTAGATGACCATGGGAAAGGAAAGGCCTCCAGTTCAGGAAATAAGACTAATACCTTGGCCAACTATTCTAATACCAAGTATGACTATAACCAAGGTAAGATCATAAATCATATCTGAGTTGCTGATGAAAAGGTCCACACCATTACCATAAAGAAGAGTCATGAATGTTCTTTCAATACACATCAAATTAAGATAACCAATCTAGGTCCTTCATCAGAGCCACATCCACAATCTTCCAAGCCTAAGTATAATTTACTTCACTAGTTGGGGAAGATCCCAGCATAAATATCCATATTGGAACTATTGACCATATCACCTGATCATTGAGTCATTCTAGACAAAGCCTTGCAAAGCACAATTGTCCCCACCAACTTAGATGCCAATCATTTCAAAGATATGGTAGGATACTTAACCAATTCTCATCATGCTACCTTCTCTTAGTAGGATTATTCAACTGAGAAAACCAACCATAATGACCCATTACACCTTGAATTTCTTGTCCATCAAACAAAATTCAAATGAGTCTTGGTATCTGGAGAAGTAGGGTTGAATCTTTGCACATTGAAATTGTTTAAAGCATTAGGTTTCTCAAAATAATGTGTGGAAACCACTAAGAGCATAGTCATTAAGGCATACGATGATGAGGAAAGATCATCCAAAGGAGTTGTAATGCTCCCTATCAGGATTGGCCCTGTGGTTATGGACACTAGTTTCCAAGTCTTGCATCTCATCCTTCCTTATAATATGCCTACTAGCATATGTGAAATACCACAATGATAGGTGCCTATTAATCAGGAGGCTTAATCCTCCAACTTATCCCTGTATGTTAATGCATCAACTTTTTCAAAATCATATGCATCCCAAACACTATCATCCACTCCTAAGGTCGAGATCCAAGATAACGGTTGTGGAGAATATCACATCAAAGCATCCTATTGTGTCAGCCAGTTGGTTCCTCCTAATTCATATGGTTTACCCACAATAGATAGGAAATAATCCATTGTCACAATACATGTCCCTCCTACAATGAATTTCACAAAATGGGGAGAGTTAAGTAAAGAAGCTATGGATCAAGATGATGTGACCTCTTGGTTATATAAATAAGATAATGAAAACCCTCCACTGTCTATTCAAATATCTAAAGATCAATATGGAAAAGGTTTCATGATAATGCAAAGGAAAGGATATGATAGACATAGTGGGTTAGGACTACATCAGCATGGAAGAACTGAACCAATCATTGTCTCTCAACGACCAAAAGGCCTAGGGCTAGGGTTTAAACCAATTAGGATTGGTATTCCTAGTATCTCGACACCATCACAAGAGGAAGTAAGTGCTTATGATGATATCGAGACATAAAATGAACCATTTGACCCATTCCACTATGACTTCCCTAACTCAAACAAATATGAATGGGATTCCCTTTCCTCCACCAGCATAATAGACCTAGATAGATTATTTTGGGAACTTGACCAAATGCTAAATCCCTCGCCAAAATTAACTAATTCTCATCCTCAAGCATCCTTGACAAAAGAAGAATGGCTCAAGATTTACTATTGGGAAACCCTTGATCCTATCTCTTGGGAACCTAATGAGCCAACTTCTAATGACCTAGCCCTTATAGTGGTCCCACCTCAGAGCCTACCTATCCCTAGGAGAAATAAAAAAAGGAGTTAGTAAGAAACTTCCATGACCATGCCAATAGGTCTATCCTCATTTTTTCAGCCTCCACCTTCGATAATTTTGATGATGACATGCCCCTTGTATACCCCAGCTTATCTATTGGGATCAACAAGACACCCCCATCTTAGACATATTTGAGAATGACAAAGAAATAGCTAAGTTCATGGGACTGCGAGATGACATACCTAGTGGTTATCATAAGGTTGGATTTACCATAGACTTGGATTACATGGCATATTTTGGGGAGTTTGTTCACCCCTCCAATTGAAAAAATGAAAACAAAAAGAAAAAATGAAAAGTCCCTAGGTGAAAAGCGAAAGGTTCCTTTGGATGATGAAACAGTAAAAATAAAGGACCCATCCAAGGGTGAAAACCTTTGTGAGGCACCTAATGATGGACGGTTGAATATTCTCCCAATTGTTAAGGAAAATTCATCAATGTTAGTGGAAGAATTTGTCGAGATCAACAAAAAAACTGAAGATAATCCTCAAGTAATTTACTTTGTAGCATCTTTCATAGAGATGGAGCAACCAGAGTTTCATGACTTCTTTACAAAAAGACAAATCAATTTTGTGTGGTCATATTCCAACATGCCTGGACTAGATCCCAACCTTATATTACATCATTTACCATTACAACTAGGTGTTAAACCCGTGAAGCAGAAGTTAAGGTAGATTCACCCACAAATTGCTTTATTAGTCAAATTTGAACTAAATAAACTATTGGATGTAGGCTTTATCTAATCAAAAGGACTATGTAGAATGGATTTCTAGTCTTGTGCCAGTAATGAAACCATTTGGGGGAATCCACATTTGTAGGGACTTTAGAGATATAAAAAAGGAATTTCCTAAGGATGACTTCCCTTTGCCAAACATTGACATGATAGTGGATCTAACAATAGGGTATGAGATGTTATCCCTCATGGATGGTTTCTTTGGATATACAAATCAGAATCACACCTAAAGACCAACACAAGACAACTTTTGCATGTCCATGGGGAGCATATTGTTGGAACATCATGCCTTTTGGGCTCAAAAGTGTTGGAACTACATACCAATGTGCCATGAAAACTATATTCCATGACCTTGTACATACTCTCATGGAAGACTATGTGGATGATCAGATAGCTAAATAATTGACAAGACCTTCACTTGCAAGTCCTCGATAAGATATTTAAAAGACTAGAAGAATACAAAGTAAGGCTAAATCCAAAAAATGTGTCTTTGGCATTCAATCAGGAAAACTTCTAGGACACGTCATTTCTAGACGAGGTATTGAAGTGGACCCAACAAAAGTAAAATCTATAATGGACATGCCTCCACAAAGTAACATAAGTCATCTAAGGACACTACAAGGAATACTGTAGTCTATCATATGATTCATAGTGTAGTTAGCAGATAAGATATATCCATTCCAACATTTACTCAAAAAAAAGGTATCGTTTGTATAGACAGAAAAATGCGAAGAATATTTTCAAAAGCTCAAGGATTACCTACTTATACTACCAGTGCTAATGCCACCTACAGATACATGACCTTTGATACTCTATATTTTAGCAACCCAAATAGTACTAGGAGCCTTACTTGCACAAAATGATGATGAAGGTCATGAAAGAGCAGTGTACTATATCAGTCATACTTTGGTGGGATATGAGCTAAAATACAATCACATAGAACATGCTTGTTTACTCAAAAACTTAGGCACTACATGTTAAACCACCAAACCATATTGGTTGCAAAGATAGATCCTTTGAAATATCTCCTAAGTAAAGCAACACTAATAGGGTGATTGGATAAATGGGTAATGATACTCAGTGAATATGACATCCAGTATGTAGAAAGAAAAGCTATAAAAGGACAGGTTATTATTGATTAGCTGGAAGATGCACCAATTAAGGTAGATCATCCTTTAGTATCAGATTTTCTTGATGAATTCATCTTCACCGTTCAAAAAAGAACCACATGGAAGTTACGCTTTGACAAGTCCCACACTAATCATGGTTCAGGAGTAGGTATACTGTTCGACACACCACAAGAAGACACAATTCCTAAGTCATTTAGAATTTCTTTTCCATGGACAAAAAACATCATAGAATATGAGGCCCTTGTGACTAGATTACAAATGGAAATCAAATGGAAGATAAAACATTTGCAGGTTTATGGAGACTCTCAACTCATAGCCCGACAAGTCAATGATGAATATGAAACTAAGGATGAGAAAATTTCCCCATACAAACAAATGGCAAACAACATTAAGCAATATTTTGATAACATCAGCTTTCATCAAACACCCCACATTCAGAATAGGGAAGCAGATGATATGGAAACCATTGGTTCATTATTGGATATACCTAGCTATTAGAAAAGAGATACTGTGAGAATCACTTGGTGTTGTCATTTATGGAAACCATAATGGATGTTCAGATCCACACACCACCACTTGTCCATACTGGAAGGAAGATTGAAGACTGTCAAGCAAGAACAGAGTATCTGGCAGCACAATGTTCATCAATCTGAAAGATGATCACATGTTATTATTTTTCTTTGTGCATCTCAAGGAATATTCTTTGGCATATCATCTTTGTCTTTCCTGAAGTGTAGCGGATCATACCATATTTTGTGAAAGATAGAAGATTTAGCTATAGTGTTCTCAGGTTTTCTTGTATTAAGGCTAACTACTTGAAAATACATAGTCGTGGATGTATGGAAATTAAGTAATTAAGTATAACTTTGTTTGTATTTCATTATTTGGGTCTTAGCCAAGTTATGGCCAACCTTTGTGGGTACGCATTGTATATTTCCTATAATATGAGACAACAGTTATAATTATTTTGTATTTTGTTGAAGCCGACAGTGTGCAAAAGAAATATATGTTGTGGATATATATACTTGATCCTCCATACCATTTTTCATGGTGTATAAGGTGTGTCACTGTCTAATTGGTGAGTTAGAGTAGAGCAGAAGTGCAATAATGCACAATTTCACTTACGCATAGATGATCTATATTGTGTGCATAAGTAGAGAAAATTTTCAGTATGTAGAAGAACAGATCAATTGATGTACTTTAATTGGAACTATAATCAAGCATTGCAGATGCTAATCCTTCAGTTCAAATTGTCAGATGGTTTTAATATGAACTCTTTTATTTTGAGTAGTGAGCTCTAGGTAGTGCACTTGAATGCAAGTGCATTCCCTTGTAATATTCACTTTTGATTCTACTCAGAATCATACTTGTGGATTGGCCATCCACCGTGGTTTTTCCCCTAACAGGGTTTCCACATAAAAATATTGGTGTTATGGTGTTTTTCTTTCTTTCTTATTTATGCATTGTTAACGTATGTCACTGATGGTCTAGAGTTAAATATTATTGAAGTTTATTTTGCATAACACTGATTCACTCCCCCCTCTCAGTGTGGCTTGTTTCCAACAATTGGTATTAGAGCTAGTTCCTCAGAAGAAGAAGAAGTTTAATAGCTTGGGGAGATCCAGGAAATATGTCAATGGATTCAAGCAATCTTGAACAACAACTTATGGTGGCCCTAGATGACCTTGATCAGTCAAAAGTTGAAGTCTAGAAACTACAAGCAAATCTCAAGGATGTAGAGAAATTCATCGAGTCCCTGAAAGACAAAATCAACAATTCAAGAGAAAAGAGAGGAGCTCTATGATGAAATTGAACATAATGATGCAGATGATCAATCTAGTAAAACTCTAAAAGACAAGATAGAGGAATGTGAAAAGATTACTCAAGAGAATACAGGTATCAAGCTTGAAATGGAATCCATCATGATGAATATGACAAAGGAAATTGAAGATAGAAAGAAGAATGAAGAGAGTCTAGCTCAATCCCTAAAAGAAAAATATGAGGTATGTAGTCAATTGAATGATGAATTGGAAGTGTCTAGAAATAATGAAGAAGCTCTTGAAAAATAGTTGGATGATGTTAGAAATGAACTTGTTGATGCAAATGAATACAAAGAAAAGTTCAAATCTAGCTCAGCCATGCTCAATGAACTAATTGATAATATGAAAACTCATGATAATAGAAGAGGTCTTGGATATGGAAAAGGAGAAATCTCAAAATCAAGACAAAAGTATTCTGAAAAAAGGCAATTTAGGCAAAGAAACCAAATGAACAAACCTAGAAGGTATTCAATAAGACAACCTAATGCTCATAAATTTAGTGGATACTTTTT
The DNA here is from genome assembly GCA_007115665.2 of Sequoiadendron giganteum. NCBI lineage: Eukaryota > Viridiplantae > Streptophyta > Pinopsida > Cupressales > Cupressaceae > Sequoiadendron > Sequoiadendron giganteum. The sequence goes on from CM021107.1 coordinate 617,326,337, forward strand.
AAAATTCAACAAGTTTGGACATATGGATTCTCAATGCAGAAGTAGGATGAATCAAAGTGGTCCATATTTTTTCAGGACAATGTTTCAATTGTCATAACATAGGTCATAAGTCAAATGAGTGCAGAAACATGATGAATCAATCTCACATTAGATGTTACACATGCAATAGATTTCGTCATACTGCTAACTATTGATGGTGTTTTCTACACGGCAACAACTCATACAAAATATGATATCCTATCTCTCCTGAAAGGTAAATCTCTATGGGAAAAGAGATAACCCCAAGGCCTCTAATTTCAGGTCTTGAAAATGAAAATAAAAAAACTCAGAGATAATGTGAAAATGCCGGTAATCACAAAGGGACCTTACCACAAGCAAATAATGGACTCAGATTTATCAGATCTAGCAATATATTGATACTTCAAAACCTAAAACTAACCTAAATAATAAAAGAAATAGAAAAATCTAAGGGTTTCAGAGGTATTTCTAAGACTAATTCTAACCCTAGGATTAAAAATGCAAAAGATAAGATGCTCAAAATGGACCAATCTCTCAGAAACTACTTCCTATTTAACCCAGATAAATCTGCAATCTTACATAAATAGTGAAATCTTTTAAGGTGTTAAAGATTTTCAAATCATGCATATTCATTCAAGACAACCCTATTACAATTGAAATGAACAAACATTCATAATTGAACTAAGCATAGTTTTAAGTCCAGGCTAACTTTGCAAAGCAGCTAACAATCAGCTAACTGCAAAAAGTATGGACTAGAGATTGTTGCAAACACTTCAAGCATAAAAGCCTGAACATTACCAAACCATCTAACATCAAACCACTTAAGAAATTTTAAATATAGAACATAAAGAACCATGCCAGATAAAACTCAACACAAGAAAGGCACCAAATCACACTGTCTTTGCTTGTATTAAATCACCCAAAGTGGCAATAATTCTAGTCTTTTGTTACAACACTTGCTTGAAGATAAACTGAACTCTAACTCTAATTCTTGCTCTTACAATTCAATCTAATGTGAATTTTTGTCTAACTTATACCCTTTACAAATGAGGCACAATGCCAAACTTATAGAGAACCCCCCAAGATAGGTCGGCCCAATTATGGTTTACAATGATAAACGCCACACAACATGTCGGCCAAAAGATATTCAAAAATAATATGAAATATGCAATTTGCACCAATTTCATCCAAATCGGCCTGTGGTCTCCAAAAACTCAATCCAATGCATGCGAAGGAAGAGGAGAAAATAATGGGGAAGGAAAAATCCTGATTTAGCCTTGCATTAACAACTTCCCCATTTGTCTTTAGCATGCTCCATTTTATCATTCACCAACAATAACACCCTATCCAAATCGGAAATAGGTGGAACAAGAAAAACCCTAACTCTCCTCTCAAGGCACTTGATGCCATCTCTTGACTGCTTTACTATATTATCCCAATCCTCCTTATTTGTTTGATACCTATCAATGACTACAATGTAAGTTGCAACATCATCTAGCTGATGTTTGGTAATAGGGCCTTCATTGATTGGAGAATAGACATCTCGCCACCATTTTATTAACTACTCCAGGTTAAGATGCTTAGGAGAAAAAATAATTCTCCCTGTCATTACTTCAAAGAAAGAGATACACCTATTGTAAATATTAGTCAAAGTGTCCTCAATCTGTCTTCCCTATTTTTATATCTTCTTCAAGGCCTTTTGCCTCATATGTAGAATTTTAAACCTTTCCCAAGGCTCTTAAGCTCTTGAGGAAGGAAGAATTCCATCCTTTACCAATTGATCCTTAGTGTGTTCCATGATAGTCTTTATCTTTTGCAGCAACAGATCCATGTCTTCCTTATCCTGAGCTAACACAATCTCTAGCCAATCCAAGGATATCATTGCATCCCCTCTAGTCAATGAGATTTCCTTGATGGAATTATCTCCCTTGGTCTGAACTCCCTTACCCTTGGCTCCACTTGGTGTTTCTTTACCTTATTCAACCTACATTTGATAAGAAACCAAAGTAAAGACACATGGAACACAAGTTAATCCATTACAAAGATAAGTTCATCCTTAACACAAATCTCATGATAAGCCAAATGCTCAAAAACTTCATAAAAGTTAATCATTTCAAAGTTCGAGTTTTTAGCCCTTCTGGGGAATCCACGCTAGAGAGGAACTTCGGGAAATTCCCAACTAGGTAGATTCGAGTGAAGCAAGCACACAAGACTTCAATAATAACTCAATCAACTGATACCAACTATGAAGCACCATGAAGAATCTTAAAATAGGGCTAAGTCGACCATCAAATGCATAATCATTAAGAAAACTTCATGCAATTTCTCAATTCTTCATTTTCAACAAAATCTCGGGAAAATCCGTCAGGGACGGAAATCTGCAAGAATGGCAACAACTCACAAACTTTGAGAAAATGAAGAGGTGAAGAACTTTCGGGAAAAATCTTGACGACACGGATTCCAATGAAACTAATGCAACTTTTCTCCACTTAACTCAAATTTTAGGAAACTAGCAAAGAGATGGACAAACCAGGGAAATCCGGCCCTAACAGAATTCTGCGAAGGGCCAGAATCTCTGAATCAATGCACACTCTGGGAGATAGACAAAAAATTGAAAGGTCAGGAAATTCGGGTAGTTAAGGAATTTTGCGATGAAGTTTGAAACCCGAATGTTCACATTTACCGTGACCTCCCACAAATCGATCAAATGATCATGAATTTGAGAATCTAGAGCCCAGAATGGTGTGATTTAAACCTCTTTCAGATAAATTTTAAATCCGAGACACACCCAAGGGAAATGAGAGGGAGTGGTGATGATGCCCTAGGCATAAAGCCCTAAATTTCCATAGTGAATGCACAAGACAAGCATGGACTCGACTCTCACAAAGGCAAGGTTAGTAGCTAGTTTTCCCTAACTCACTTGGAGTAAACATCCTCACGAAATGGGAAAACCTCAACCATGAGACACTCAATCATTTACTCATGCAGGAATTCGAACCCCAAAAATTGCATAAAACTAGATATGCAGGAAAAATGACCAAACCATACCACACCGATACTTTGACTCACAATACAAATGTGCATACCACGAAGTAGTTTGATTCATTTATCAAAGAAGGGAGGGCATCGTATACTTACCATGAAGACAGAAGAATAGAAATAACAAAAGTCAGCAAGACAACCAAGCAAAGGGAAAATGGCCTCCAGAAAATCCAACTGCAACAATCGACTCCAAATCCCGATGCCCAATTCAACAACAACACTCAAGTTCAAGCACTCCAGAAAAAAGAGGAACCAAATGATAAAGTTCAAATGGCATAAAATTCCCCAAGAGTCCACTTAATACCCACCTTCAGAAATCGCACAATCAATGCAGTCAAGATGGGTCAACCCAGAATTCGGGAATCTAACAAGGTGATAGACATTCAGAGAAATCTGGTCCCAATGGAATTTTGTGGAGGACCATAATCTCCAGATTTCCAATGAAAATCATCCACCATCGAACCCTAAAAGGAATCCAGTACAATCCATAAGGAGTGGATTTTCCCGAGTACAGTGAAAAACCCGGAATGAGTCCAAAACTTAGGATTTTCACTATGTATCATGGATGGACCATTCTAGCAGAAAAGATAAACATCAAAGCACATGCCCAAGCAAGAAAAACCCCAAAATACAAAGGGCCAAAACACCAAGAGTGAAATAAAAAAGAGAGAAAAAGAGGGTGCCTACTTTAGTGGGGCGTGTGTGCAAAAGGTGCACAACAAATGGCGACTCCGTTGGGGAAATGCTCCAAAGCATTTCAAGAACAAAATGGAATCAAGAACCCAAATTTTTTTTGTTTCAATCCTTAAATCAAGACACCTATGAACAAAGTTTCAGAAATCACAAGCAAGAAGACCTTTTCCTATACTAGGGTCCAAGTGTGTGTATTTGCATTTATTTCCCATTCCTTAGGTGCAACAGGAACTAGGGCCAATCTGACCGGGCTACATAAAAATTATAACTTCAAAAGCAACTAGGATAGAGCCTCGTTGCTAGTCAAGCATCCATATCCCTAACGAGGTTATCGCTATGAACCTCCCCAACATAGCTCTACTACCAGCCAGGCGTTTATAGCCCCGGTAGAGATACTAGGATACCCCTGATAAGGTGAAGATTTATTTTGATTTTCAATACTTTATTTTCTCTTTATTTCTCCTCTTATCATTCTTAAACCTTCCTTTCACCTCACAAGTAATGAAAATCACACTCAGAGATGAGGAACACAGTGGCACTGAAATAGACTATAAGATTTTTCACCAGGCCAAATTACATAGGAATCATATGCAATTCTAGAATCCTTAAATTTTATGTGAAAATGTGAGACCCAAATATATTCCAAAGTTCATCCAAAACAAGTTACTCTAATTCTAAGTACAAGCGACATTAGATAAAGGAATTCCACCACTTGATTCCAAAAAACTGACTAGAGTTTGTAAAAGAAATTTTCTAGAACAGCCCCAGGCGAGTAGCCCCCAAGAAAGCCAAGAACCGAAAGAAAAAAACAAAGTGGAAAGAAAAATAGAAGCCGAAGCAAACCAACACAAAACAAAAGAAAAAAAAACTGAACTAACCAAACCAAAACAAAAAACTAGCAAAGCAAAGTAGACAACAAAACCAACCAAAGCAAACCAACGCAAAAAAAAAGAAAAGAAACCTACTCTATCTATGTACAAGGAAGAGCTGCAAAACAACTCACAATTGGAAGTAATGCTTCAGATACTTCCCATTGATGGGCAACGGGATATCCTCACAAGTGAGGATTTTTAGGCGAAAAGCATTATCTCCTAGAATTTCTGAAATCTGGTAAGGGCCAAGCCAAAGTTTTTCAAATTTACCATGCTCTCCCTTACAGTCATGGTATTTATCCCAGTAGAGAACTAAGTCATAGATTCTAAAGGCTTTCACCTTAGCTCTCTTTTCAAACTATCGCTTCACTACGCCCTAGTGTTTGGCAAAGTTTTCTAGGGCTTCGTCTCTTTTCTCTTCAAGGTGTAACAACTTAGCCAAATGGGCTTCACGCTTATCCTCCTCATTATAGTATTCATTAATGAATTGTAAGGTAGGGATATTTAATTGTATGGGGAAGACAGGTTCCAAACCATACACTAAGTGATAAGGAGAGGTTCCTATGGATGCCTTCTATCTAGTACGGTCTGCCCAAAGAGCAAATCAAAGCTGGGTGTGCCAATCCTTAGGATTCTATTCTAGCAACTTATGGATGACCATCAAGAGATTCTTATTGGAAGAATCAACTAGACCATTAACCTGAGGGTAGTAATTGGATGCAAAATTTATGATGATTCCATGATCAAAAGCCCAATTGGAAAGCTTCAGTGATGCAAATGCAGGACCGTTATCACAAACCAAAGACAATGGACAACCAAAATGATTAACAATACTTGACTCATGGAAATTGATTACCACATTAGGAGTACATTGATTACAGGAAATACCTTCATTCCATCTAGTAAAATAATCAGTTATGGTGAGAATATACCTATGGCCTGCAGAGGATGGGGGATTGATTGGACCTATGAAGTCCATTCCCCACTGGACGAACGGTTTTACCTATATGACTAGTTGAAGTGGAAGGGCTGCATGTTTTTCCTTACTTGTTGCAGTTTGGCATATGTGACAAGTCCTCACATGGTTGTGTGCATCCTTGAATAAGGTGGGCCAATAATAGCCTACCCTCAAGATCTGATTAGCAGTGGATGATGTAGAACCATGGCTTGTGCCATATCTTTCATGGAATTCAATCATCACTCTAGTAGCTTATTTCTTCCCCATACATATTAAATACATTCCCTCATGATTTTTATTATACAAGACACCCCCTTTCATCATAAAAATTCCACTCTTCAAGCGCAAGGCCCGTATTTGAACTATGTTAAAGTGATCAAGACACCGCTGGTTCAATAAATAATAAATGATTTCATCATACCAATCACCTGGAGATACCTCTTGGAGATGATAATACTGAGCTATGAGATTAGGACCTATCTAAACCATTGTCTTCTTGAGTCCCTACCCTCTCCCCAATTTCATAGGTTAAATATCAATATCAAATTCCTACAACATAGTCACCCATTTGGCTCTTCGTTCACCTAGCTCATTCTGCATTAGCAATAGCTTCAGCGCAGGATCAGGCACTATGGAAAAAACCTTATTCCTCAGAATATAATTTCTGAACTTTTTCACTGCTCTAACCAAGGCATAGGCCTTCTTTTCTACATTGTGATATCTCAACTCTGCATCCTTTAAAGGAGTAATCATGAAGGCTATAGGATTCTCATCACCTTGATCAGACTTTTGAGTGAACATTCCAGCACAAGAGTGACCAAAAGCAAATTAATATATGTAAAAAGGCTTAGCATAATCTAGACTGGCCAACACTGAAGCCTCAACAATAGCTTTCTTGATTTCTATGAATGCCTCCTTAGCTTCTACACTCCATTCTACTTTGGCCTCTTGTTTCAACATAGCATTTAAGGGCTTCACTATCTCTGCAAATCCAGTGATAAACTTTTTGACGAAGTTGATCTTCCCAAAGAAAGACTTCATTTCCTTCTTGCTTGCAGGAGGCTAAATCTTTAAGATAGCCTCTATTCATTCAAGATCAATGGTGATACCCTATTTTGAAATGACATGTCCTAGAAATTTCCCTTTTGTAACCCCAAAAATGTGCTTCTTTGGGTTAAGTGAGATGCCAAACTCTCTGCACCTTTGGAATACTTTGCATAAATCTACTATATGATTATCTCGCTTCTTGGAGAAGACTATCAAGTCATCCATATAAATAATGATGCATTTACCAATCATGTCCTTAAAATAAATATCCATAGCTCTCTGGAAAGTAGCTCCAACATTGATCAACCCAAAGGTAATTCTTCTGTAGGCAAAAGTTCCCTATTTCACAGTAAAAGCATTTTTGTTCCTATCTTCATATTGTACCATAACTTGATTGTATCTAGAATACCCATCCAAGAAGGACATAAGGAACTGGACAGAAGGACATACATGACACTCCAACTCAGAGTGGGGGGCATCATGGACTCGACACCAATTGGGGAGCAACAATTCTTCAAAATTCATACTTCTACCTAGTTGGATCTAATTCTCCATACACCTCTGGATTAATTCCTAAAATTTATCCAACAAAATGAGTTGCATGTTCTCTTGGTCATTAGTTCCATTTGTTTTCTCACTCAATATTTCAGAATCACTGATGGACACGTCTTGCAACATAAGAATTTCCTCAAACCCACCAGATCCTAATGTAGATTCATAACAAGGGACTTTGAGCATAAAGACCTCTTCAATATCTAAAACTGGTGAAGCCAACACATAATTCCCCATGCTGACCTCTGATATTAATATCTCATTTGAAGTATTCTAGTACTCAGTGATTGCATAATTCATTTTGGGCTCTCTTTCAATCTTGATCTGATTTCGGACTCCTTTCCATGGTAGCCACATGTGAGAGTGGTCTGTAGATGTATGCCCATTCAATGCCTTAGTGAAATCCTAACCCAAAATCAAACCATAGGTTTCAGGAATGTCAACAACCTAAATGCTGATCACTTGTTGTACCCTTAGATCTGATGCAACTTGCATGGGAATCATGTTCAACTCTCCTACTACACTCACCTCCATCTTATCTAATTGAGTGACCTTATTTTGAGAGGCAATAGGAGTAATACCTAAAAATTTATAGACAACAAAAGGCATAACATTTGTACATGCTCCTGAATCCAAAGATACGAACAGAAATCAGAAAGGGAGGAGTTTCCGTCTTGCCCTAGAACAGGCTCAACTGGGAGTCAGCTTGTGCAACCTGACTCTTATCTTTATCTCTCCCTTTGTCTATAGGTGGGACCTAGCCTTAGCCTTTGGGTGCCTATGAATTAAAGGATCTGACAACTGCCTCAGTGGGAGTTACTCCTTGTGGTGTTGTGCTTGAATTAAAAGACCTCGAGAAAGCATTCTTAATAGCAAGGACTCTTAATAACTCAAAATAAGAAAGACTTAACCTTACTTTCTTGAATTCTTCAGTCACATATTCACCCAATTGCTCCATGTTCATATCAACATGAGCCTCCTTGCAACCACTAGTATGTTTGTCTTTTGACACTCCAGCATTGCTTCCCTTTGACAAGTATTGCATTGGCACATAAGGGTAAGATGGGTTATTACTGGCTTGCAGGTCTAGCGGAGTACTAAAATTATTTGGAGGAATAGAAGTGGTGAAAGGACCTCCAGATTGTGGACTCCTATTAGGCATGTTCCTCAAATCATATTTATTTATGGGTTGCTGAAACATTTGAAATTCTTCAACACCAAATTCCTCTTCATCCAAAGGGCCATTATCATTCTCATTAACTTCATTAAACAACTGAGAGATTTCATCCTCATTCAACACCTTCTCTACCTCATTATCCTGGTCACTGGACTCTTTTTCTAGTTCATTCTCCTCACCTTTTGGGAATGGACCATGGTTAAGTACCATTACTAGGGAATCATAAGGATTTGAGGGCACAATCTCCTAACCATTGGAATTATTCTCAACTTCATACTGAAATATGGAAGAAGCAATTTGAAACTCAGAGAAATCTAACTCAGAATGTTGGCTTGTCTTATGGAGCCTGCACCATCTAGATAGCATTGATTCTGCCAGGTACACACCATTTGGAGGCCTCTCCTGGGTAGGAGGCTGATCCAATGGAGTAGGAATTCCCCCATTATTGGGTCCAGTATTCCAAGGTCTAATCTATCTAGGTGGTTTCCTTATGTTGAACCCATGTCCACCTTGTTTCCCCTTGTCATAATTCTATCCAAAGCCTTGTCCTCTTTCAAAATTTTGGTTTCTCTCAAAATAATTCCCTCTATCAAAGTTGTGACCTTTAGCAACATCTATATTCTCTCTATTTTATTTTGATTGCATGTTCTTCTATGCAGTATAAAAGTTGGTTGTTCTGATTTATGAGGTAGGTCACCTCCATATTCAGTTTCTTCACTTTCTTAGATAACTCATCCAATCATTCTTTATATAGACCATTGTGTGGTGTTGAATTCACATTAATGGGAGGGTATCCAATTACTCCTCCAAAAACAACAGCCTAATTCAGGACTTCTGAATTCTATAAATATGTAGGAAAACTAGCTTGTTGTTGTGGATGAAGGGGGTGATTGACTCCCTGTTGAGGATAAGAGGTCATTGGTTGAGCTTGATTTATTGGAGGACCAGGGTGTGGGACCAAAGGTAGTGAGGGTACTAGATTCATAATGGGAGCATGATTAGTCAAAGCTTGGTTAAGAGCTTGGACTTGTCTAGGGTGAGCAGCTGGTCCTAGGGATGGCAAAGGTCCTGAAAAATGTTTCCTAAGATTTGTGCTGAACTTAACAGCCTTTGTGTATGTGGCGAGCAAGATAGTTGGGGGATTAGTCCCCCATTTCAGGAAGGTGGACGTAAGGCTATCAAGGGCCTCAAAGTAGACCTCCAGGGAAGCGTCTTCATTTCTAGCATAAGGTGGTTGAAGTCTAGTGTATGCTTGATCGAATCTATTGTTAAATGATCCTATAGGCTCATTGATTTCCCTCTTTACTCTAGTAAACTGTATATAGAGTTCATTACCACTAATGGGAATTTTAAACTTCTTCAAAAATGCAGTCTCCAGTTCTGTCCAATTATGGATCGAAGCAACAGGTAAGTGATTGTACCAGTAAAAGGTCTCTTCCCCCAAGGAATAAGGGAAAATATTGCATGCAAAATCCTCATGGTTGATTCCTCTATGCCTTAGGCAGGTTTGGAAAATCCTAATATGCTCCTCTATTGTCCTATTGAGATCATTGGTATGGAACTTTGAGAAAAAGTGCTCAAGGTTCTTGGGCATGACATTGTAATTATTAAAGATCAAAGGAGATGGGTTATTGTCTAGGAAAGCCATTGGTGGAGGTGGGGGTGCTAATGGTTGATTTATGGTTGGGTGAGGCTATTGAATGGGAATGCCTTCAAAATTGGATGAAGATGAGGATGATGAGGATAATGGAAGTGGCTAGGTGGATGATGATTCTTCCCCTATTCAGGCCCTTCTTGACCTAGTAGGATCTTCCAACTCTTTAAATAATTCCTCTCCTAGAGTAGATATGGTTCTCCTTCTGAGCCTTTCAGGAGAGATGGCATTTAGAAAATGCTCCAGCTTGCTTATTCGGCCCTCCTAGCACCAATCTGTTGATGGTGTTTTCTACACGGCAACAACTCAGACAAAATATGATAGCCTATCTCTCTTGAAAGGTAAATCTCTATGGGAAAAGAGATAATCCCAGGGTCTCTAATGTTAGGTCTTGACAATGCAAATAAAACAACTCAGAGATAATGTGAAAATGCTGCAAATCACAAAGGGACCTTACTACAAGCAAATACTGAACTCATATTTATCAGATCTAGCAATATATTGATACTTCAAAACCTACAACTAACCCAGATAATAAAAGAAATAGAAAAATATAAGGGTTTCAAGGTATATTTCTAAGACTAATTGTAACCCTAGGATCAACAATGCAAAAGATAAGATGCTCAAAATGGACCAATCTCTCAGAAACTACTTCCTGTTTAACCCAGATAAATCTGCAATCTTATAGAGATAGTGCAATCTTCTAAGGTGTTAAATATTTTCAAATCTTACATATTCATTCAATACAACCCTATTGCAATTGAAATGAACAAACATTCATAATTGAACTAAGCACAATTTTAAGTCTAGGCTAACTTTGCGAAGCAGCTAACAATCAACTAACTGCAAAATGTATGGACTAGAGATTGTTGCAAACACTTCAAGCATAAAACCCTAAACATTACCAAACCATCTAAAATCAAATCACTTAAGAAATTTTAAAGATAGAACATTAAGAACCATGCCAGATAAAACTCAACACAAGAAAGGCACCAAATCACAATGTCTTTTCTTGTATTAAATCACCCAAAGTGGCAACAATTCCAGTCTTCTCTTACAACACTTACTTGAAGATAAACTAAAATCTAAATCTAATTCTTGCTCTTACAATTCACTCTAATGTGACATTTTGTCTAACTTCTACCTTTACAAATGAGGCACAATGCCAAACTTATAGAGAACCCCCCAAGATAGGTTAGCCCAATTAGTGTTTACAATGATAAACGCCACACAATAGGTCAGCCAAAAGATATTCAAAAATAATATGAAATGTGCAATTTGCACCAATTTCATCCAACTCGGCCTGGGGTCTCCAAAAACTTGATCTAATGCATGCGAAGGAAGAGGAGAAAATAATGGGGAAGCGCAAATCCCGATGTAGCCTTGCATTAACTACTTCCCCCTTTGTCTTTAGCATGCTCCAATTTATCATGCACCAACAATAACACCCTATCCCAATTGGCAATAGGTGGCACAGGAAAAACCCTAACTCTCCTCTCAAGGCACTTGATGTCATCTCTTGACTACTTTACTATATTATCCCAATCCTCCTTATTTGTTTGATACCTATCAATGAATGCAATGTAAGTTGCAACATCATCTAGCTAATGTTCGATAATAGGGCCTTCATTGATTGGAGAATAGACATCTCGCAACTATTTTCTTAACTACTCCAGGTTAAGATGCTTCAGAGAAGACTTCTTTCTCCCTATCATTACTTCAAAGAAAGAGATACGATTTTATGAATTTTTCAAAACATTAGGGTTTTTGGTAGTGCATGAGCTCTGCTAGGGTTTTGTGCTTTTTGAGGTCATTCATGGCCCCTCTTGCATCATACTGCGCTTCTTGCGCAGGAAATTGCTTCCTTCATTGAGTATGGCCACATTTACTGTGGTTTTAGGGGTTTATTATGCCTTCAACCGGCTCTAACCCGACAATTCTTCCTGGTGTTAGTGGTTCATTGGCATAGTTTAATGACTCCCCCACTGAACAAACACCCTCAAATTTTTTTTCCGAAAGTCTTTCATGAGGTAAGCATTCTGATGCCCCTGCTGATATAGTTTTACCTTTACCTGATTTTGATTCTGCATGCCAATGGCTTGAACAACACACCCTTGTGGGTTATTTTGTTGGGAGGACTCCCCTCGAAAGTGTGCTAAAAGACTGGGTTAACAAGGCCTAGGTCCCTCATGGGGTCCACCTTGATATGGTCCAAAATTTGACCAAGGGTTTTTTCTTGTTTCACTTTGTGGAAGTCAATCATGTCCAAGCTATTTTGGGTCATGGACCCTGGTATGTCTGTTCTTCCTTGTTGGTTTTCCAGTCTTGGACCCAAGATTTTGCTGTCTCAGAGGACACCAAAATGCGTGTTCCGATTTGGATTGAGTTTCTCGAGTTACCCTTGCCATGTGTGCCCTTCTTACATCATATTGCTTCCTCTCTAGGGAAGGTTGTTTGCATTGAACCTGATAAGTTCTTTCAAGCCCGTCCTCAAAAGAGGGTTTGTGTGGAAGTTGATTTATCCAAGGATTTGAAAGAGTCTGTTGACAATCAAATCGGGAATATTTGCCACTCCCAAAAAATCATATATTTTAACCTCCCCAACACGTGCTATCAGTGCCAATCAGCTGATCACAAGATCAGGGACTGCCCTTTGTCAGTTCCCCGTATTGTCTCTCAGCCATGGGGTGCTGAAAAGCCTCATCTGATAGAGCCTTCAGCTAAGGTGGACACAAAGTGGACTATGGTCACGAACCGGAAAAATAAGTCATTTGGTTCTGGGTCGGCTCCCAAAGCCCTGGAACTGACCCAATAGGTTTCAAACCCTTCAAAGAAGGGGACTGCTACTCCCTCAAGAGTGGCTTCTGCTATTTTACAGCCTAGGCTAAAGGCCGCGCCCCAGCCTGCCACTATTTTATGTGCTCAATCAGCTTTGTCTACCGCTATGGGGACCCAATGGTGTTCTCACAGCCGGTCTCCTCCACCAAAAGAAGGTGAATATGTGCCAGATTAGCAGATATTTTCTCCCTCTATTCAACCAGGTTCAGTTCCGCAAGAGTTTTTCAAGAATAGCTTCTCTTCCCTAGGTGAAGAGGACCGGGATTCTACAAGCATGGAAGGTTTTCCATGAATTTTATCTCATGGAATGTTCGAGGTCTCATAGACCTCTCAAGGAAGTATTTTGTTAGGAATACTTTGAAGAATTATCCAGAAATTGAAGTGCTTTGTCTCCAGAAAGTTAAAATTTCAGGTTTTTCGCTTGCTTCGGCTTGTCGCTCTATTTGGCTAGCCAGTACTATGTTTTGTACCCTGCATGAGGCTAGTCGTAGTGGAGGTGCTACTCTTTTGGCTCCATAGTTGCTTCCTTATGTGGTTGACCATGGGGTGGACCCCTCCTAGCGGGCTATCTGGATTCTTCTCAATATTGAGAACCATTCCTTTGGGATTATTAATGTTTATGCCTCTAATGATGATGTGGAGCGCTATTTGCTTTGGTGCTGGATTGTTGATTCTTTGCCAGTTGCCACCTGGTTGCTCTGTGGGGATTTCAACATGGTTGAAATGGCGTACGATAAGAATGGCACTGTGCCTTTTCATTGGGCTATGAGCGAAAGGGATGCGTGGTTTTATATGCACAATAAAGTGGGGCTTTTTTATCCCAATCTAGGCTACTGCCATTCTCATTCCCTCTGGCACACTTGGAGTAATTACAGGGCTGGTTTTGACAGAGTCTTTAAGTGCCTTGATCATGCCATGATCTCGGCACAATCCTTTTTTTCTTTCAAGAGTTTTTCCTTACCTGTGAAGCTGTTAGTGGATGTGACCCTTTCGGATCACTTCTCTATTCAATTTCACATTAAGTGGGCATCTTGTCAACCTCGGATGTGTAAGAATCAATTCTTTTTGAACACGTCTCTGCTCCGTCACAAGCCCACCTTGCCCACATTCTTCAGGTGTGGAATTTAGAGTGTCATCCTTCTGGTAGTATGGGCTGGATTGTTTGGTGGAATGATGTTATTATTCGTACTACGCTCTTCCTGCACATTTATGGGCGACAACTTGCTATCTTCCACTGATGCTCTTACGAGGCCACCACTATTGACTTGCATGCTGCTATGGAGGCCTTAGTGGCTTGTCATTTCTCTCCGTCACATCAAGTCCGGGTGGTGGACTTAAGACACCAGAAGCAAGTGGAAGATAGCTATTCTGCCAGGGGTGCTCAATCAAGGCTCGGCTCCACTAGCTCAAAATTGGCAAATGTGCCTCCAAAGAGTTTTTTTTGGCTCTTCATGCTAGGCACTCTTCCCCAGGCATTAAAGCTATCAAAGATGGAAATCAAGTGCTTTCTGAGCTACCTGAAATTCTCCAGGATTTTGTGCATCACTATGAGCATGTTTTCATGGCTCAAGACCCCACGCCTGCATGCCAGCAAGCCCTTCAGAGCTGCCTTGCTGTTGTGCCACATAGGCTTTCTTCAATCCAGATTAATTTCTGTGATCAATTATTAACAATTGATGATCTCAAGGAAGCTATTTCCTCCATGGCCAATGACAAGGCTCCTGGGATTGGTGGTTTCCCTTGTGAATTTTATAAAGCGCTCTGGGACTGTATTGGGAGTGACCTACATCATGTTTATTTTGAAGCCTTTCACAACAATTTTTTAGGTAATTTAATAAATAAAGGCAATATTAAATTCATACCTAAGTCTTGAGATTCGAAGGATATTTGTAACTGGCAGCCCATCATGCTTCTTAATGTTTCTTATAAAATTATTGCCAAAGCCTTGGCTCTGAAAATTTGCCACCTCTTAGCTCAGATTGTGCGTCCTGAGCAGACTAGATTCATTAAATCTAAGTTCATTCTTGACAACATTATTACTATTTGGGAAGGCATGGAGTGGGCCTGACGTTCGAAACAGAAAGCTGTGTTCATTAAAATTAATTTTGCCAAAGCATATGACTGCATTGAATGGCATTTCATTCTTGCGATGTTACAGGCATTGGGTTTTTGGCCCCATTTTCTACAGTCTATTCACATGCTTTTTTCTGATGCCTCGGTTTGCATCTCCATTAATGTCCATTAGTCCTCTGCTTTTGGCCTTTTTTTTTCTATTCACCAGGGATGCCCTTTTGCCCCTGCTCTGTATGTTTTGGCAGCTGAGGGCTTTGGATAAATCCTGGCCAACGCTATCTCCTAGCAGCATGTTAAAAGAATCATTCTCCTAGACTCTCAAGAGTAGCATGTCAATGGGCACTTCGCTGATGACTCATTTCTCACTCTTTTAGAGGATGAAGGATCGATCGTTACTACCCTTGAATGCCTTGATACTTTTTTTCTTGCATCTAGTTCTGCAATTCAATAGCACAAAACCTTGTGTTACAGACAGTCGATGCTCCCCACTCCTGCATGGCTTCAACCCTATAACTAGAAATGGATTGGTCAAGGTGAAATCTTTTGATTCTTGGGCATTCCTTTCACCTTCTAGGCTTCCCCTTGGGAGCTCTGGCAAGTCGTGCTCTCCAAAGTTGAACAAAAGCTGGCCTATTGGGTTACCAAGCCTCTCTCGTTGGCTGGAAAATTTTAGGTGTGCTCTAAAATGTTGGCTGCCACCCATGTCTACTATTCCTCTTGTTGGGCTCCTTCTAAATTAGCCTACAGCAGGCTTGAGAAGTTACTTCGTGATTTTCTTTGGGCCTCTTTTGAGACCCATAAGGGCTTTCATTGGGTCGCTTGAGAATTTTGTTGTCTTTCCAAGGAGTCAGGAGGGCTCAACTTGCTTTCCACTCAACGACAAGGGACTGCCCTCTATGTCAAATGGATCATTCATGTGCTTACTAGGGATGAAGCCTGAAAAATTCTCCTCAAGCATTGTATCCAGTTTGGGTTTCCTATTCACAGACCCGCTTGGAAAGGAATCGGCTTCCAAACCCTTCTGGTTATGAGGGAACCGGTTCAAATTATGGGTTCCTTTGTGGCTAAAAGCATTTGGCGCTCTTGGGAAACTGTCAAGCCTTGGCTCCATTGGGTTGGGGTTGGATTTCGTGATGGGCTTTCCATCAACCAGCATAATCTCTGGTGGTCTCCCCTTCTGGCCCAAAATGGTCAACCCCTAGCCAAGTTGCCTTGGCTCAAAGCTCTCTGATTTCATAAAAAAGGCATTCAGTTCATTATTTTAGAAGTGAGCCACCATTATTCTATATTGCCAGTGAGTCATGTTGCACTAGCTCTTCCATTGGCCTACTATGAGTATTTTGTAGTCAGATGCTTTTAAAGCCCATTACAGCCTTCAAAACTAGGATCATCCTACTTTTGACGGGCTAGTGAATGCCATTCCGGTAGAAATTCTTCACAAAGTTGGTATTCATGGGCACAAGTCTTGGTGGAAAGACTGGAAATGGTTTCTAGATACACCTCTGAGGAGCTACAAGTTGCAGCTTGGTTATAGGTGGCCTTCACCCCATTTCCCTATACTCAGTTCTTTGAACCAGAGGTGGCTTCTTAACTCCTCGGCCTTTACTTGGCATAGGAGATTTGAAGCCATTTGGTCTACAATTTTTAATCTGAAGCTGACCCACTTTTCTTGGTGTATTCTTTTCCAAGGCTTGTCTGTGGGTTCTTGGCTGGTTTATTTGGGGGTCTCTGACCCTCGCTGCTCATTTTATGGGCAGCCTGAAAGCTTCAAGCACCTTTTTAGTTTTGTCCTAGAGCTCAACAGTTCTGGACTTAAATTCATGATTTCTTTCGGCCTTTTAGGCCTGAACCCTTTTCGTGGCATATGGTTCTGTTGGGGGACCCGCTTGGAACCCTGGCTAAGTTCACCCAACTTTGGCATACTTTTAGAGTGGAAATCCTCTTCAATATATGGAAAGACATAAATGCTTGTATTTTTGCTCATTCACATTTAGATATTAATGTGTCTCTTTATGCTAAAGCAGTTATATGCTCTAATGTTATGTTATAGATTCAAGTGCAAGCCAACAAGGTTGCACTAGAAGTGGCTCACCTACAGGTTCTCCTAGACCACTAGGGCAATGCCCTTTATACTATGGCTCAGATTCCTAAATCGCCCTCCTCCTCCTACCGTCGGTCACCCTCTCAGGGCCGGAAGCAGAGTGATTCCACATGGGCTCACTCCCACCTTCCTGCTCAGAGGGATTCTTGGCCTCCCAGGTGGGCTCGTTCTCCTTCGCTGCATCCTGGTTAGGGCTGACACTCTAGTGGTGTGCCAAGGAATAGTGGTGGCGGTTTTGGGTGGCCTTCGGATGCTCCTCCTATTTCTGGCTGTGGTTGGCCCTCCACTAGCAAAACCTTTTCACGGCTTGCTCTCACAATTTCACCTCAGCGCAAGGATAAAGATAAAGAAGAAGAAAAGAACGATGATGGTTGGGGTGTTCCTCCCAACGTCACTCCTAACCCTGCTGATGTATGGGGGAAACATCTAGATGACCAGGATCCCTCAGGATCTACTAGCACTGCTTTAGCTACTTAGTTTTCATTCTATTGTTTAATTTCTAGGCTAGGCCCATGTGACTTTTGATTTGTTGGTTTTGCTGGACTAGGCCCATGTGACTTTCAGGGTGTACTTTCTTACCACCCTCCCCTTTTTTGTGAATTTTGTAATTTTATCTTTTAATATAGATAACTGGAAAATTCATCAAAAAAGAAAGAGATACACCTATTGTAAATATCAGTCAAAGTTTCCTCAATCTGTTTTCCCTGTTTGTATATCTTCTTCAATGCCTTTTGCCTCATCTATAGAATTACAAACCATTCCCAAGGCTTTGAAACTCTTGAGGAAGGAAGAATTCCATCCTTGACCAATTGATCATCGGTGTGTTCCATGATAGTCTTTGTCTTTTGCAGTAGGAGATCCATGTCTTCCTTATCCTAAGCTAACACATTCTTTAGCCAATCCAAGGATCTCATTGCATCCCCTCCAGTTGATAGGATGTCCTTGATGGCATTATCTCCCTTGGTCTATACTCCCTTACCCTTGGCTCCACTTGCCATTTCTTTACTTGATTCAGCCTACATTTGACAAGAAACCAAAGTAAAGACACTTGGAACACAAGTTAATCCATTACAAAGATAAGTTCATCCTTAACACAAATCCCATGATAAGCCAAATCCTCAAAAACTTCATAAAATTTAATCATTTCAAAGTTTGGGTTTTCAGCCCTTCTGTAGAATCTAGGCTAGAGAGGAACTTCAGGAAATTTCTAGCTAGGCGGATTCTAGCAAAGAAAGCACACAAGCATTCAATAATCACTCAATCAACTGCTACCAACTATGAAGCACCATGAAGCATCTTAAAATAAGGCTAAGTCAACTATCAAATGCATAATCATTAAGAAAACTTCATGCAATTTCTCAATTCTTCATTTTCAACAAAATCTCGAGAAAATCCGTCAGGGATAGAAAGCTGGAAGAATGGCAACAACTCACAAACTCTGAGAAAATGAAGAGGTGAAGAACTTTCGAGAAAAATCCTGAAGACACGGATTCTAGGGAAACTAATGCAACTTTTCTCCACTTAACTCAATTTTCGGGAAACTGGCAAAGGGATGGACAAACCTGGAAAATTCAGCCCTAACAGAATTCCACAAAGGGCAAAAATCTCCAGATCAATGCACACTTTGAGAGATAGACAAAAAATTGAAAGGTTGGGAAATTCTGATATTTAAGGAATTCTACGACGATGTTTGAAACCTGAATGTTCACGTTTTCTGTGACCTCCCACAAATCAATCAAACGATAGTGAATTTGAGAATTTGGAGCCTAGAATGGTGTGATTTAAACCTATTTCAAATAAATTTTGAGTCTAAGACCCACTCAAGTGAAATGAGAGGGAGTGGCGATGATGTCCTAGGCACAAAACCCTAAATTTCCACCATGAACGCACAAGACAAGCATGGACTTGACTCTCACGAAGGCAAGGTTAGTAGCTGGTTCACCCTGACTCACTTGAGGTAAAAATACTCAGGAAATGGGAAAACCCCAACCACGAGACACTCAATCATTTACTCATGCAGGAATTCTAACCCCCAAAATGACATAAGACTAGATATGTAGGCAAAATGACCAAACCCTACCACACTAATACTTCGACTCACAGTACAAACATGCATACCATGAATAAATTCAATTCATTTATCAAAGAAGGGAGGGAATCATGCACTTACCATGAAGACAAAAGAATCGAAATAATAGAAGTTGGCAAGACAACCAAGCAAAGTGCAAATGACCACCAGAAAATCCAACTGCAACAATTGACTCCAAATCCCGATGCCCAATTCAGCGACAACACTCAAGCTCAAGCACTCCAGAAAAAAGAGGAAGCAAATGATAAATTTCAAATGGCACGAAATTCCCCAAGATTCCACTTAATACCCACCTTCGGAAATCGCACAATCAATGCAGTGAAGACGGGTCAACCCAGAATCTGGGAATTCAACAAGGTGATGGACATTTGAAGGAATCTGATTCCAACAGAATTCCATGGAGGACCAAAATCTTCAGATTTCCAATGAAAAGCAGTCACCATCAAACCCCGAGTATAGTGAAAAACCCAGAATGAGTTCAAAACTTAGGATTGTCACTATGTATCATGGATGGACCATTCCAGCAAGCAAGAAAAACCCCAAAATAAAAAGGGCCAAAAGACCAAGAGCGAAAGAAAAAAAAGAACAAAAGAGGGTCCCTACTTTGAGTGGGGCGTGTGTACAAAAGATGCACAACACTAACCAGTGTAGATTTGGAGGAAATCAATAGAACAACTTGTCTAAAAGAAGAAAAGTTATATGCCACTACTGCAACAAATTTGGTCATATAGCAACACATTGGTGGAGTAGAAGAGGTCTGGTAAACTGAAAGAGAAATGTGTAGGAAGACATTAAAGGAAAAGGAAAAATCATTGCAGATACAATAAGGCAGCAAATGCAAAATAAATGGATAAGGAAAGAATCTTCTACTGAAGAAAGTGTGCCTTCACCAAAACCTTCTTCTGGTAATTCCTCTGAAAATTCATCTCAGGCCTATGGCCTAAGGGGATTTTTTAAAGAAAATTAGATGAACCCCTATCCAGAAAGTATCAAAGGATTCAGATATGTTTAGTAGATGCACAATCGATCAATAGATGCTACTCAACTCATTAGAGGTATCAGTATGCTAGAATAGAGGTCCACAAATATTTTTCTTGCCACTGTATACAGATACAGTGTAACCGGATGTATTAGGGTTACAACATTTATTGTGAATAAAAGTGTTAGGTGCAGAAAGGATAAAAAGCCATTTTAACACTTCATTTCTAACCTTGCATTTTGAGGAAAAATAAGTTTGGAGAGATCACAAGAGATTTTTGGTGATCAGAGGCGAAACTCAAGCATCGGAAGAGATTCAACATTTCAATTACGATCTAGAAAAAAAGGTATTCCACAAAAAACTAAAAATTCATGAATCTAAAGAAATGAATACTCCTTTGATAGTATAAGTAAAGGATCATCCTCGACCAAAATTCAAATGGCATCCCTATAAATCTCTAGAGACTGAACCCACAAGATCCTTTTCATTGGTCCCACATGGATTTCTGCACACGAAAGATATGAGGGTTTATGTCCATGCAAACCTTGAAGAACTGGGTAGTTCCCAACTTTTGGATTTATACAGACATCACATTGTTGATGAAAATTTTCATGTAAAGCCAAAATATAAAATATTGGAAACCAAGAAATTTGTACAGATGGCTAAATTTCATGTTTTTATGGAATTGGAATGGGTGTGATATATTTTACATTGAGTACATCATGAATTCATGTGGCTTACCATCCCATTTAAAATCACCAAAGAAGTTATGAGTGTTGTAACTAGTTTGAATTCCTCCGGTGGATTGCCCATTCTCAAATCAGTGAAAAATCAAACCGTCACAAATGCAACTAGGTCAACTTACAATAGAAGGGCTATGATTATTGAAAAAATCACTGACATAGATGTAAATTTTTCTTCCATGGTAATTGGATACAAAATCTACCACTCTAGCCAAGAAAATTCAGTATTAGGCACAACTATCTATGCAGCCTTCCAAATGATCAAAGAAAATGTTGACTACAATCTATGTGAATTGTTGAGGATCCAACTAATGGAAAATCTAGCCAAAATAAAGAAGGATAATAAAAACTCATTCAAATACAAAACCTTGCTCTTATGTCTATTCTATTATTTCATGAATGAGATTCTAGGAATTGGAAAAGTTCAGTGGAGAAAAGACACTCCAGTAATTGAACAGATCATAGATCAATTGCATAGTTTCGGAGACACAAAATATAGGAATGCCTCTATGTGCGATATTTCAAGGAATTCTAGAAAATTATGCAAGCAAGAGAGAGGATTCCTACCTTTATTATAGAAAAATACAAGGACTCTATTTGCTTCACGGTGAGTATTGATCAGTGCATGATGGAGGCAGTTGATCCCAGAATGGTCTAGATTATGCCTATGGATTATGAAGTTGATGGAGTAGTCTTAGACATGTATGCTCAACATATCTTGAGAAAACAAATTGATCTGGTAGAGGAAAGATTCAGAACATATGCTAAAAAGAATAAACATGTTTATAGTGATATAAGACATCCTATTGGGACTAAGCGTGTGAGGAAAGAAGTTGAGATTTTTGCAGAAAGCATGGGAATTCCTCTAGAATTGATCAAAAAGGGTAGAGAGAAAAGAGATGAATATGAAGCATTAAGGAAAGCTTCCAAAGAGGCATCAAAGAAAAAATTAGAAGGTTTGGTATTACAATCCAGAAAAGCTAGGACAACAAGAAGCTTTGTTTCCCAATCAGCCCCTACAATAAAGGTCACACCTATAAAAGATGAGCCTAAGAGATCCAGAAAGGAAGGGAAGAAGAAAAGAAAAAGAGTGTACATGGCTATCTCAGATGATGAGGAGACTGAATCTGAGAAAGAAATCAAGGAGATCCGAAGCCAAGGCACTAAAGCAGTTGTAGTCACTCAAAGTAATTCTTTCACTAGAGATGATCAAGCCAAGAAGAAAGAAAAGGCAAATGAATCAGGTATGACTATGCAAGCTATTGAAAAATCTATAATTTAGGATGGAAACTTGAAACCACTTAAAAAATGGTATGAATCTTTCAATGTTTCTGATAAGAGAATTATAGAAGAGGCAACTATAAAACACTTGAATTTTTTCAATAAAGTTCTTATTGAAATAATGAATAGTTTGCTGAAGAGTTTATATGACATTTTGGAAGCCAAGAGGTTAAGTGTCAGAGATGAAGAAAGGATTCTAGCTTAACTATGTCTAGCTATGACTCTAGATGAAATGAAGGCACTCCTGATCATATCAAAAAAGAAGTTCAAAATTAAAACAAGGGTTAACCAACTTATGATTGGTAAAACAAAGGAAGTCACAAAGGAAACTATGAAAAATCTAAGGGAAATACTGCTAAGTGAAAATACTGATATTGTGACTAAGGAAACCCATGTTGATAATGTTTTCCCTCATTTAGAAAATGAAAAAAGAAACGTTGTTGATAATGCTAGTAATTATGTTGATACTAACATTCCTTTGAAAGTGGAGGCACTTGAAAATAATTCAGAAGAAAAAGTAGTTGAAAAATATGAAGCCATTCACACCCATTCAACTGAGGAAACTCTTGTCAAAGCAAATGAAGAAGTTTCAGTTTCTACAAGAGATACTATTGGAGTTGTCAAGAAATTTTTGGACACACAAAAGGAAGAACTGGATGCAGAATTGATCGTTGGCCCCATTCATTTATCTACCTTGAGCCCAATCTATAAAATGAAAATAGCTACACTTTCTCAAGCTTAGGAAAGAGAGGAGTTACTAAAATCTCATGTTGAGGACAATGAACTATTAAATCTAGCATCTGGAGTACTAGAGAAACTAATTCCATCTTAAGTAAAATATTTGGCTAGCTCATCCTCATGTGAGATAAGAAGGATAATCAGCTCGGTTGACACTCATTTTGAGTCATTAGAAAAATCAACCATGACAAAAGTGCAGAAAGAGTTCAATGTTAAAAGACTTATTAGCATGATAGAACTAATTGATAAAGATAAAGCACTCTTGACTACATGCACTAAGAATATGAAGGAAGCTCTATCTGAAGGTGGAAAAATTTATAAAGCATGCCTATCCTTCTCAAAATTCATAAAGAAAAATGAAAGGAAGGTCAAGGAGCTGGAACTCAAACTGAATGCTATCTTTGAAGCATTTGATCCATTAACCAATAGTGTTGGGAAAACATAAGAAGTAATGTCTCTACTCAACAATGTACAAGAATTGAAATATGAAAATGATAAAATTATTGCCAGAATTTGTGAACTCCAAAGCATCATCTATCCAAAACTTGACATATTGTCAAGTTCTCTCAAAGAAGGAGAGGAGTCTTTAAATGATGTAGACCCATCCAATTTGGAGTCCACGGAGACTCAATCCTTTATAATATGTGGTCACATCACAATTTTGGAAAGTCTTAGAAAGGTTTGGGATACAAATTTGGATCAGCTAAAGAAATACTTTGCTGATATTTTTCAGTTCATGTAAGTTACAATTTTCTTTTGCTCAAAATGTTTTTTGTATCAACACATTTTTGGAATTCGTCACCCACCTTTTCCATTGATTCCAAAGGGGGAGAAGGTATATAGTGAAAAATACTTAATCTTCTTAGGGGGAGAATTGGAGAATCATATTTTTGAATTTTTGTTGACCGATACAGTCTATCTTGGCACTTGGTCCGACACTTAGCCATTTTGCACTAAGTGTTTCCATCAATACCAAAGGGGGAGATTGTTGGCAAAGAGATACTACGAGGATAACTTGGTGTTGTCATTGATGGCAACCATAATGGAAGTTCAGATCCACACACCACCACTTGTCCATACCGGAAGGAAGGTTGAAGAATGTCAAGCAAGATTAGAGTATTCGGCAACACAGTGTTCATCGATCTGAAAGATGAACATAGGTTATTATTTTTCTTTGTGCATCTCAAGGAATATTATTTTGTATATCATCTTTGTCTTTATTGAAGTGCAGTGGCTCGTACCAGATTTTGTGAAAGATAGAAGATTTGGTTATAGTGTTCTCAGGTTTTCTTGTATTAAGGCCAAATACTTGAATATACATAGTCTTGGATGTATGGAAATTAAGTAATTAAGTATAACTTTGTTTGTATGTCATTATTTGGGTCTTAGCCAAGTTGTGGCTTACCTTTGTGGGTACGCATTGTATATTTTCTATAATATGAGCTGACAGTTGTAATTATTTTGTATTATGTTGAATTCGGTAGTGTGCAAAATAAATCTGTGTTTCGGATATATATACTTGATCCTCCGTACCATTTTGCATGGTGTATAAGATGTGTCATTGTCCGATCAGTGAATCAGAGCAAAGCAGAGGCACAATAATGCATAGTTTCACTTGCACATAGGTGATATGTATTATGTGCATAAGTATAGAAGAATTTCAGTATATAGAAGAACATATCAATTGTTGTACTTTAATTGGAACTCTAATCAAGCATTGTAGATGCTAATCCTTCAGTTCAAATTGTCGGATGGCTTTAATATGAACTCTTTTCTTTTGAGAAATGAGCTCTAGGAAGTGCACCTAAATGCAAGTGCATTCCCTTGTAATGTTAAATATTGAGTATACTCATAATCATACTTGTGGATTGGCCATCCACCATGGTTTATCCCCTAACAGGGTTTCCACGTAAAAATACTGGTGTTATGGTGTTGTGATTTCTTTCTTATTTATGCATTGTTAATGTATTTCACTGATGGTATAGATTAAAAGATTATTGAAGTTAATTTTTCATAACACTGATTCACCCCCCCCCTCTCAATGCGGCTTGTTTCCAACACTAGCAACATGCCTAAATTTGATTTTTTGGTAGAAC
This sequence comes from Sequoiadendron giganteum, assembly GCA_007115665.2. Classification (NCBI taxonomy): domain Eukaryota; kingdom Viridiplantae; phylum Streptophyta; class Pinopsida; order Cupressales; family Cupressaceae; genus Sequoiadendron; species Sequoiadendron giganteum. The sequence continues at coordinate 617,351,288 of CM021107.1, forward strand.
AAGTTTTTGTCCCTACCTTTGATGTCCTAGATTCTGTGATGGTGTATGAATGTGTTGGTCCCACTTCCTTGTGGTACAAAGACATATATGACTAACTTCATGTCCAAATCCTACCCTTAGACCTTTCAAACAACCAACGTAGTACATTTATCCATAAGTCTTCCAAGTATACCATCATTAGAGATACCCTTTATAAGTGTGCCTTAGATAATACCTTGTTGAGATGTATTGATGTTGAAGAAGCACAAGAAACCTTACATGGGGTACACAAGGGTATATGTGGATCCCATTCTAGCATTCCTACCTTAGCTAAAAATATTAAGAGACTAGGCTATTACTGACGCACCATGGAAAAGGACTCATATGTCCTTGTCAAGAAATGTCGACAGTGCTAGGTACATGGAGATTTGATACACACACCAGAATAGAAGCTTCGTCTAATAACTTCACCATATCCTTTTGTCCACTGGGGACTTGATCTCATAGGTAAGATACACCCTACATCTTCCAATGGCCATAAGTTCATCATAACTACAACTGAATACTTCACCAAGTTGATCGAGGCTATTCCTATGACCTACATTACTAGCACACAAATTTCCAAGTTCATCCTTAATTACATCATTTGTCAGTATGGTATTCCTCAATCCATAATCATAGATAATGGTCATCCATTTAAAAATCAAGAAGTCTACCATCTCTATGAATAATTCCATATCCAACACCACTTTTCCACTCCTTAATATCCATAGGGTAATGGCCAAGTTCAGGCATATAACAAAATAATCATCAAAATCCTCAAAAGTATTGTCAATGATGCTAGTTGTGACTGGCATCTACAGCTTAATCCTGCCCTCCAGGCTTATCGTACCAACATCCACACTTCCACCAGCGCCACTCCATACTCCTTGGTATTTGATTTTGAATCCATCTTACCTATTGAGGTAAAAATTCCTTCCCTACAGGTATCTTTGAAAGGGCATATTTATGAGGAGGAGTACCGTGTATCAAGACTGCATGAGTTATAATTCCTAAATGAACAAATACAAAAGGCACTAGATCATCTTCAAGCATATCAAAACCATCTTCATCGCAACTATAATAGGAAATTTTTGAATCGACACTTTGACATTGGTGACCTAGTCTTAATGGAAAATCTAAAGAATCAAGTAGACAAAGAAAAAATAGGCAAGTTTGAACCAAATTGGTTAGGGCCTTACATTGTTACAAAAGCCTTTGGATCAGGAGCATATCAATTGTCTACCCCTAAAGGAGAACCACTATCATCACCTATAAACAACCTTCATCTAAAGAGGTTTTATGCATAGCTTTTGAGAGATTTTTCTTAATCATAAAAATTAAAAAAATAGAAATATAAACAAAAAAAATGTTAGCTTGTGAAAACCTAGCAAACAAACGTCTTTGTAACACCAAAAAAAATGAAAAATCCACAAAATAGTAAAAAGAAATAATTCATCCAATAGTGAAAACCACTTTGGTGGCACTTTGGATAAGTACCATGGTGAAAACCTAGCAAATAGGCACCATGTGTAGTCAAGTTCACTCCTTCATCTACCATCATTCCCATCTGATTTTCCCATCACCCATAATAAATGGTTGTTCTTTCCATAACTTGGAATGGTTGACATCAAGTCCACTCCACATCCCCATTCCATCCTATTGGTATTATACCTAACTGGGGGAAAATACTTGACCTACATCATTTGGACCTTGCACTTTCTATCCCAACATCATAAAAATATCCTAAAAATAATCCAAAAACATCATAAAACTCCAAAAAGACAAAAATAATAAAAACATGTCAAAAATCCAAAAAATGGAGTCACAGTCAATTGTGTCAAGTTTTTCGTAGAGATAGTGGAACTACGTTTCCTCTACGACTAGATGTAGGCAAGGCCATCACTTGATGCACCCCTGAGGCATTAGTTCTATCTTTCTAGGTTTGTCACATATCACACACATAAAATCATGACTCATTCTTTGTACATCAAAGTCATTGGTCATGTTGAACTACAAGGTCTCTATGTTTATAATGTAGGAAAGGCCATCAATCAATGAACCCCCAAGGTTGCACTAGGTCAGTCCATTAGGGTTTAACAAATTCACTATCACACATGTCAAATATCATCAAGGTTACGTAAAATCTTTTTCAATCAGTTCAGTTAGTCAAAGTTTAGTTGAACTACGAGATCTTTGTGTGTATAATGTAGGCAAGGCCATCAATGGATGAGCCCCTGAGGCCACACTAGGTAAATCCTTTAGGGTACATCATGTAAGTCAACATAAGTCATAAACTATCATGACAAACAAAACAACAGTCAACACATAAAGATAAGTCACACTTCAACAAGACAAAGATGTGTCCTTCTTGATGATAGATAATATCATTTAAATCAAACATTATCAATGCCTTAAACAGGTGACCACATAATCGAAACTAGACTCAACATCTTATATGATATGTGTCATTCTAAAACCAGGCTTCATCAGTGCCTTAGACAAGTGGTCACATGATCGAAATAAGACTCGACGTCTTATACAATATGTGTCTTACCTACAATCAGGCTTCATCAACAAACAAACAAACAATCAAACAAGATCAAATTTTGGGAAATACTTTAACTAGCTATTGACTTTATGGCTTGTTTTGTCTTATCTTTTTATTTGGCTTTATCTTTGAGTTTGGTACTAGCTTTTTGGTGGATGTCCCATGAAGGATTTAGAGAACCAAGGATGTCTCAAGACTCTTTTTCTTTGACTGTTGTCTGGGTATGTGTAGGATCATGATGGGCCAAAAAGTGGCGATATCTAAGTGATATGATGACCCATGTGGTTGCCAACTTTTTTTACCCAAAATTGATGAAACAAAAAGGGTTTTTAAAGGATATTCTCAGCTTTCCACCAATATAAATTATTCTTTACTTTGAATTTAATAAATAATTATTATTCATTTTCTATTTGAATTACGACTAAAGTCCTAATTGATAGGTTGATTGAAAAAAATCTATAATTTTCAAACGATATCAGATTTTTTGAATCTGAAACATGCATCAGATTCTATGATTTGCATACTATAGGATTAAAATAAAAATAAAAATTCATGAAGTTTTGACCAAGTTAAGGTGGTTAGACATACGAGCTATTATATTTTTTAAAATTTGTAATAAAATAATAATAATTAATTATTTACTTGAAAAAAATTACAAAAAAATATGCATCACATTGGGACATGAGTCCCTTACTTATATCTAAAATCTTATAAAAAAATATTATCATTTTATTGTGGTTAGGGTGGTCAGACAGACACCTACTTCTTATTTTTTCCCTGAAATTTAACTACTACTACATTGAAATTTCAAATTTTCACCAAATAGATTTTTACTTTTTTTAAATAAACCTATTAGTTTAGAAACTAAATTCAATTTTCTACAGATTCTATTCTTACATATTTTTGAAATAATATAGATAACTTATTCAAATTTTTACGTCAAGTTGCCTAACTCTGATTTTCTGAATTTTATTGCCACTTAAGGGCCTATTTTTTCCATGATGATCCTACACATACCCGTCTATTGAATGTATTTTAAATTGGTTTTCAAGTAAGGTTACTAGATTCCTCAAGGATGTCCTGTGAAGGATTTAGAGGAGCAATAAATTATCATCAATTTGTATTTTTATTTGATTGTTGTCTGTGGTTTGTCTTGACAAAAAACTAGGGAAATTTTTCCCTTAGTATGAGTTAGGACACTCCTTGTCTGTGATTGTCTATTTTTAGCAAGTGGACGACTTTTTACACCTTGTTCTATCTCATATCATGGTTTTAACTATCCATTTGTGTCATAAACCACCCATTGATGATTTAATGGAAATCTTAGTATGTATTTGGAAAAATAATGAAGATTCTACATTCTTCTACTGACCATCTCTAATACTCACATCTAGCTTATTCTGCACTAAAATTTCTGCTATCTTGCATAATTGTGGAGTCTTGTGACACACAAAAAAAAATTTAAGTATTCGTCATATGCATTCACTTTACAAACATCATTTAGACATTCTCATACATATGTACATAGTAAAACATACATCTATGTTGTGTTTCAAAAAAACACAAAAATATACATATCCAACATATCTAGGTCACCATGGCATACATGCATTTACCATTTAACAATTGTACATATTATAAATATCCACATGGAATTATACATAATAAAATCACATTACATCTCATTATTATAAACATAGAATGCATACATGACATTTATCAATAACATGTATTCATCATCATATAGAATAAAACACATCATCATAGGAAATAAAACATCACAATTTAAACATGATCATCCATAATATGTACATGCATATAGAACACTTCATAAATGATATAGAACATTGCATAAATCATATAGAACACTACATAATGAAATAGATAACTACAAAATCATATAGAGAACTACAAATCATATAATCACGGCAAAAAAAAATGATATATATATCACTCAAAAAGAATAAGTGTCACAGTACAATGTCATAATGTATTAGTCCAAATGGAGCTCAAGGGATCTATGGTCATAATACAATGTCTAAAAACATAAACATGTCTCTAATATGTGCTCCCACTACTCCCATGTGGAGTTTGAGGAGGTGAATAACAATGAGGTGCTCATTGTGCATAAGGAGGCATGTCATATGGTCCTACCCTAGGTGGTCCCACCACATCGGCTATGCTCTATGATCAGCTATGTGACCTGCTCTGGGAACTGACATTGTGTGCCTTTGAATAACTAGGATCCTATCTCTCGAGAGGTACCTCTACCTCATATAGATCCCCATAATACCTCTCCCTATCACCAGCTCTAACCAAATCTCTAGAAAAAGTTGTAGCTGGTCTAGTGCATAGGGCCCTCAACTCGGTGTCCTATCTCTGAGCCACTACTTGATATCTATCCATATACACATTGTACCTCTCCATTTGCATAACATCTCACTTTGTAGTCACTAATCTCACCCTCTCCTCCAAGGCCTCTCCTCGAGCTTGTAACTCTGCCAACCTCTGATCACTAGGACCTTCCTCCTCCTATCATGGCCTCTCTCCCACCTCAACTATTCGATCTCAGAGCTCCCTCTCCTACTCCCCCATCTCCTCCTTCTCCTCATCCTAATAGTTTTCCAACAATCCAAGGGCATTTATCTCCATATCCTCTCCACCATCCTCCTTTGTTCCATGCTCTACATCCATATCCACCTCTCCTCCTTCACCCTAGTCTAACACCAGCACATTCAGTCCCTCACCCTCCTCCTCACGGATGGGTGACATCCCATGTCCTCTCCCACCTCTCATTCCTCATCAACCCCATTGACCCCCTCTCCCACCTCCACCTCTACCATCATCACCACCACCTCTTCCACCTCTACCACCACCCCTATCACTACGTGCGGCCTTGTGGTCCTGTACCCGTTGCTCTACCAGAGCCAACTGAATTGGATCTATGTAGGGAATAAGCTTGTGCTCTACCCACCAAGAATAATATGTTGTGGTGGTCCTTGGATCTACCACCCCACCCCTCTAACCCCACATAATAGGTTGTAATGCCTAAATATTTGCCTCAGCTATCGCGACAAGAACCATAGGCCCCCACAAATGAACCTCTCTAGAAGACTGAGCAAACTTAGCTCGCCCCCATGGCTCATCCTAGACCTCCCCAAACTGTCTCAGGACTTGATCTAGAAGGTGTCTCTCAATAATGTGTACACTAAAAATAGTCCTCCCAATTAGGTACTTTGTCTATTTATAAAAAAGTTAAATATTTTTCCTCATCTTGCCATCATGCACAATCCATATACGGTCTCCATATAAACTATACAAGAGTATCAATGGAATGTATCCAATAACCTATGTCACCAACATGACTCCAGCTAATAGTCCCAACATAATGAAAAACATATGGGGATCTATCATCCAAATCAGCTATCACTAGTGGGTGGAAAACAACAATGTGTTCCCACACCTAGATCATCAATAGAGTGGTACTCAACTCATCGAATATGCCCCTTTGTAGGCTATATCATGCAAATGAAAATATAAAATCACCAATAGACAAGGGCCCCATGCATACACTACAAGTCACTCTAACATCCCAACAAGAATCTCCCCCCACCCAATCGGAAACCCATGACCTCTGTGGTCAGGTAGGACAATCCTGAAAATTAATGTAAACAACATTAAATCTATCCACTCATATCTATTAGCAAGAACATTCCATCTAATCTCATAGTACTCAATACTGAGCTCTCTAATGTCATCATATACATAAAAATGAGAAGTCCCACTATAACCTCTCTGGGTATCATACAATACCCTCTCACCCTTAATGAGTAATCTCAAAATCCTATATACATTCTCCAATGTAATTGTAGCCTCTCCAATAGGCAGGTGAAAAGAAGAACTCTCTGAGTGCCATCACTCACAAAGAGTTGTCAACATACCTCAGTTTTCCTAAATAGAGGGCATGAATGTCACATGATGTAAATTGAGACTCCAAATCTGTCACCTCTCGACACTCTACAACTGGTCTCACAACTCATCTATCACTGGCCTCAACTCCCGGGTGTATATCAGATCTACTATAGTCTACAAATGCATCACAATACTTTTTGTCAAAAATAAAAAACATTCATTTTTACATCACAAAATTTTAAATTTTGACAGGCAAATGTGTCGTTTTAATATCAAATGCGGTGCAAAAGTTTGCATGCGTCATTTTAGCTCGCACATGCATTTCAAAAACCCAAATGAGTCATTCAATAATACATATGAGTAATTCTAATATTGTTGTGTCAAATAGACAAGCACACCTATCTATCATGCATATGCATCACAATTTTACAAATCTGATGCATAATTACTCACCTGCCTATCAAACATATGTGTCACATTTTTACAAATGCAGTGCAAACTTAATCTATTATCTACTATGTAGATGTGTATTCAGAAACACATGAGGTTCACTATTCTACATGTGGCATTGTTATTGACATGTGCGATGCAATCCTACATATGTGGTACACAAAAATGCAAATGTTTTGACTTATCTAAAAGCCCTCATTTGACCTAGATGTGTTTTCACATATGCATCATTTCGTGAGAACATGCATCACATACAAAAACATATGCGTTGATCCTAGAATGACGCATTTGAAAACTAAAAATTAAAGGTCTAAAACTACATGAAAATTGAAAATTCAAGAGATGGTTCAGGGGTACATACCAGGTGTCCTGCATTGGTCGGGCATCTGAAGGTCCTAATGCGATAACCGTGGTGCTTTGTGTATGAAACAAGAGACATCTTTGCTAAGAGTTGTGGAGCAAAATCAACGTTTCTCAATGTTTAGGGGTGCAAATGATTTATTTTTCCACCCCAATTCTATTTATACCTAGGGTTTTGGAGGGTTTTTTTCCCAAACCTTCTATACTAGGTGCACTAGTTTCCAAGTTTTGAAATCCATTTCACATACCAAACCACTTCAAAATCCATTTCTTTCACCACCATCAAACTTCTAACTATCAAATTACCTAAACGAGACAATTTCCAAAATTTTCAAAAAAAAATCAAAAAATGTCATTCTTCTCGAGGGGGCATACCCTTACCTATTGCACATCGGGGTATGACAGGGGCATTTTTTAACTAATTTTCTTTGACACAAATCCAAAATGACATTGTATCAAAGAGGGGAAAACTGTAGACACTAAAAATTGGTCTAGGCCTATGACACCATTTTCGACATATTTCTCATGTTCATGGTCATGATTAAATAATGTTAATAATGTTAATTATTTTCTAAAGTCACCTATCTTCTATTAGTTAAATAACTTTAATTATTTTATTAATTCATTATTACCTTTATTTCAATCTTGATTAATTAAATAAATATTATTTATTTAATTACATCGCTAATTAATAAATCCTCTTTTTAAAATTAAATTAATTATTATTTAATTTACCCTTATCACATTTCCAACTATAATTAAATATTCATTTCGAATTATTTAATTATTCTACAATATTTTCTCCAGTAAGATAAAATAAATATTTATTTATTTAATTTATTCCCTAAATTTTGAATGTTGAATTAAATAACCATTTAATTCATAAAAATAATTATTCCTGGCATATTCCTCTATGATTAGATAATCACCTAGTTATCTAATTAATCGTTTACCACTTATGTCAAGATTTAATTAAATCAGTCACCTATCTCCTGATTTAATATCTACTTATTTCTGACAAACAGACCTTTGGATTTAATTAGTCAGTTATCTAGTTTCAATTCTTATGCGTGCAAACTGTTATTAATTAAATAACTTTATTTAATTAATTCATTCATTCATGCGTTCAAAAACAATGTTTCTTCTTTATCTTTTACATGCAATCATTATTCTTCTGAATTTCAAACAGTCTTGACTAAAGATTAAATTATTATTTAACTTAATCTCCATCGGTTATGCTTTTTCACTCGTTTTATTACTGATATTGAATCTTTATTGCATGACTTTCATTAATCTCAATCGTCAATCTATCTTTTGAGTCTAAGCCAATCATTCGAAAATTAATTTTCTATAAATTGACCTGACCTTCGTCGTTATCCCTCCTCCCAAAATCTTTATACTTTTAGGAAGCAACTTTAAGAATCTTTGATATTTTGCTAAATCATTATCACATAGGCCATATTTTCATACTTAATAAATTTGAGGGCAATTATTATACAACGGAAAAAAGGAGAAGTGCAATAAAGGCGATTCATGGAATGGATGAAGAATTTGGTGAGATTATTCTTTTTTGTTTATTTATGCTTTGTAATTGCATTGTTCTTTATTATTAGTGTAGGTAAGATTTGAGTTTAGTGCATTATTATTGCATAAACTTTGTCTTCTATTTTTCCTTAGCATTATAGTGATGTTTGTTGTATTTACATGTTTATTTCTAATATGGTAATATAATTTTAAGATTTGAATTCACTTGCATAATTTCATATTTTATCTTTCCTTCACCTTATTTTTTCAACATTTAGTATCAGAGCTAATGGTTTTTTTGAGAAGGGTGCGCCTTTCTCTTAAGTGTTGGAAGGTTTTTTGGTTGTAGTGGGAGCTTTTGTTTTATGGTGGGTAAGTGCATGGATCCATGACATAATTTTGGTGCCAAATTATAAAAAAAATTATAAAAAACCAATTGCACTCATCAAATTTGTAGAGCGCCAAATTTGGCACTCATCAAATGGCTTGAATTTTGCAATGAATGTTTGTGAACTCTGTCTTCTTCTCTTTCTCTATCGGGGAGACTATATACATTAAATATAAGTTGGCATTTATATATGTACATTTACTTTCTTATGCTTTAAGTTATATTAAATGTATATAGTCTTAGGATGTTTGAGAGTGGTTTCAAATCTCTAGGAGTTATAATGCAAATTCTAATTTCTGTAAGATCTTAAAAAATTTAGACTTAGTCAAATTTCAATAACCAGCATGTCAAATTTCAATAATTAGGAGGTTAAATTTTAGTAGTCAACAAGTTGTATCGTATTTCTCTCTCACTCTCTCCTATTTCTCTCTCACTCTCTCCTATCTACTCTCTAATCTCTATCTCTATGCTCCCTCTCTCTCCCTCCTTGCTCCCTCTCTCTCTATCTCCCTTCCTCTCTCCCCTATCTCACACACCCCTCTATCTCCTCCCTACATCTACCTCCCTCCCTCCCCTCTCTACTTCTCTCTATCTCTTCTCTCTCTCTCTCTACATATCCTTCCCTCTTTACTTATCTTTATCTCCCCTCTCTCTCTTTACCTACCTCTCCATCACTTTGTATCTCACCTATGTCTCCCTCCCTACCTCTTTCCCTCTCTACTCTTTGTCTCCCCTCTCCCTCCATATACCTAAATCTCTCTCTCACTCTCTATCCTTCTCTCCCCCCTCTTTCTCTCTAAGTCTCTCCTCCCTATCTCATAACTCTCTCTCCCTCCCTATCCCTCTCTCCTCTCTATCTCAACACTCTCTCTATATCTCTCTCTCTAACACACAAACCTCTATCTCCCTCCCTAACAATCCTTCCATCCCTCCTTCCCTCTCTACTTCTCTCTATCTCTCCTCTCCCTCCCTCTCTCGACCTCACCCTCCTTCCCCTTCTTTTTCTCTCCTCCCAATCTCTCTCACTATTGTCCCTCCCTCCCTCCCCCCTCTTACTCTCTCAATTTCTCATTTTCTCAATCTCACCATTCGCTCTCTCTCACTCACACACACAACTGTATGTCCCTCCCTAGCTACCCTCTCTAGTCTCTATCTCTCATCTCTCTTTACCTCTCTCTCCATCCTTCTCTATCACACCAATGTATCCTTCCCTACCTCTTTCCCTCTCTACTCTCTATCTTTCCTCTCCCTTCCTCTACCTATCTCTCTCCCTATCTCTCAATCCCTCTCTTTCTTTCTCACTCTCACCTTCTCTCTATCTCACCATTATCTCTATCCATACCTCTCACTCCCTCCTCTCGAAATAACCATTCTCTCTCTCCCACTTTCCCTCCTTCCCTCTCACTCCCTCCTCTCTAATTCACCATTTTACCTTTATCCCACTTTCCCTCCTTCCCTCTCTTTGTCTCACCTATCCCTTTCTACCTCTCCCTCCCTCCAACCTCCCTCTCTCTCTTTATATCTCTTTCTATTCTCTCCATTACCTATCTCTCTCCTCTCACCACTCCTCTCTCCTTCCTCTCTCCTATACCTCCTCTCCGCCCGCCTCATACCTTTACCTGCCACTCCTCCTCTCTCTCTCCCTCCCCTCTTTTCTCTACTCTCTCCTTCCTCTCCTCTCTATCTCTCCCCTTCCCTCTCTGCTTCTTTCTCCTCTCTCTCCCTTCCTCTCTCTACCCTATCTCTCTCACAAAACTCACCTCTATCTCCTCCTTTTCTCTCCTCCATCCCTCTCCCTCCATCCCTCCTCTCTACTTCTCTACATCTCCTTCCCTCTCTATTTATTTGTATCTCCCACCCCCTCTCTTTACCCACCTCTCCCTCCATCACTCTATATTTCAACTATGTCTCTTCCCTACCTCTTTCCCTCTCTACTCTCTATCTATCCTCTCCCTCTATCTACCTCTCTACTCTCTCTCTCCCTCTCTCTCTCTTTCATACACACAGACACACTCACCTCTATCTCCTCCCTACCCGTCCCTCCCTCCCCTCTCTACTTCTCTCTTTCTCTCCTCTCTCTTCATCTCCTTCCCTCTCTACTTATCTCTATCTCTCCTCTCCCTCCCTCTCTCAACCTCATCCCTCCTTCCCTCTCTACCTACCTCATGCTCTCTCTCTCCCCTCTCTCACACAACCCTATATCTCCTCCCTAAATTTGCCTCCCTCCCTCCCCTCTCTACTCTCTATCTCTTTTCTCTCTACATATCCTTCCCTCTTTACTTATCTTTATCTCCCCTCTCTCTCTCTTTACCTACCTCTCCATCACTTTGTACCTCACCTATGTCTCCCTCCCTACTTCTTTCCCTCTATACTATATATCTCCCCTCTCCCTCCATCTACCTAAATCTCTCTCTCACTCTATATCATTCTATTCCCCCTCTTTCTCTCTAACTCTCTCCTCTCTATCTTATAATTTTCTCTCCCTCCCTATCACTCTCTCCTCTCTATCACACCCCTCTCTCTATCTCTCTCACACAAACCTCTATCTCCCTCCCTAACAATCCTTCCATCCCTCCTTCCCTCTCTACTTCTCTCTATCTCTCATCTCCCTCCCTCTCTCAACCTCACCCTCCTTCCCCTTATTTTTGTTTCTCCTACCAATCTCTCTCACTATTGTCCCTCCCTCCATCCCCCATCTTTCTCTCTCAATTTATCATTTTCTCTATCTCACCATTCGCTCTCTCTCACTCACACACACAACTATATCTCCCTCACTACCTCTCCCTCCCTCCCTACCATCTCTAATCTCTATCTCTCCTCTCTCTTTACCTCTCTCTCCATCCTTCTCTATCTCACCTATGTCTCCTTCCCTACCTCTTTCCCTCTCTACTCTTTATCTCTCCTCTCCCTTCCTCTACCTACCTCTCTCCCTATCTCTCCATCCCTCCCTTTCTCTCTCACTCTCTCCTTCTCTCTATCTTACCATTATCTCTATCCATACTTCTCACTCCATCCTCTCTAAATCACCATTCTCTCTCTCCCACTTTATATTTCAACTATCTCCTCCCTACCTCTTTCCCTCTCTACTCTCTATCTCTCCTCTCCCTCCCTCTACCTCTATTTCTCTACCCATTCCCTCTCTACTCTCTCTCTCTCCCTCTCTCCCTCTCTTGAACACACACACTCACCTCTATCTCCTCCCTACCTATCCCTCCCTCCCCTCTCTACTTCTCTCTTTCTCTCCTCTGTCTACATCTCCTACCCTCTCTACATATATTTATCTCCCCTCTCCCTTTGTTTACCTACCACTCCCATCATCACTATGTATCTCACCTATGTTTCCCTACCTACCTAGGGTTGAGGGATTAAGGATTGAGCATTGAAAATTGAGGGTGAGGGTTTAAGGTTGAGGGTAGAGGGTAGAGGGTTGAGGTTATAAGGTATAGGTTTGAGGGATTATGGTTGAGGGTGCAATGTATAGGGTAGAGGGCATAGGGGTTGAGGGATTAGGGTTTAAGTGTTGAGGGTTGAGGGTTGAGGGTAGAGGTTTGGGGGTTGAGGGTTGAGGGTTGAGGGTTGAGGGTTTAAGGGTTGAGGGATTAAGGGTTGAGGGTTGAGGTATTATGGTAGAGAGTTTACATTGGTTTAAGGGTTGAGGGTATAGGGTTGAGGGTAGAGGGTTGAGGGTAGAGATTTTAAGGGTTTAGGGTTGATTTTTTAAGGATTTAAAGGATGAGGGTATAGGGTTGAGGTATTAGGGTAGAGAGGGAGGGAAGGAGGGAGGGGGAGATTGAGGGAGAAGTGAGATAGAGAGAAGGAGAGAAGAGGAGGGAGGGACACAGATATATGAGGGTTGAGGATCCAATATATAGGGTAGAGGATTGAGAATTGAGGGTATAGGGTTGAGGACACATAGGGTTGATGGTTTAGGGTATTGGGTTGAGGGTATATGGTTTAGAGATTAGGTTTGAGGGTACAGTGCATTAGGTTGAGGCTAGAGGGTAGAAGGTTAAAGGGTTTAGGGTTTAAGTGTTTAGGTTTTAAGGGTTTAGATTTTAGGGTCTAGGGTTGAGGGTAGAGGGTTTAGGGTATATGTTTGAGGGTATATGGTTGAAGGATTAGGGTTGAGGGTCCAATGTATAGGGTATAGGGTATAAGGGTTGAGGTTTTAGGGTTTAAGGGCTGACGTTTGAGGGATTAAGGGTTGAGGATTGAGAATTGAGGGTTGAGGGTTTAATTTATAGGGTAGAGGGTAGAGGGTTTAAGGGCTTACAGTTTAAGGGTTGAGGGTTGAGAGTTTAAGGTTGAGGGTAGAGGGTTGAGGGTACATGGTTGATGGATTAGTGTTGAGGATCCAACATATATGGTAGAGGGTTTAGGGGTTGATGGTTTAGGGTTTAAGGGTTGAGGTTTGAGGGTTTAAGGTTTGAGGGTTGATGGATTAGGGTAGAGAGTTTACTTGGGTTTAAGGGTTTGAGGGTTGAGGTATTAGGGTTGAGGGTACAGGGTACAGGGTATAGGGTACAAGGTACGAGGTACAAGGTATAGGGTATAGGGTATAGGGTATAGGGTATAGGGTACAGGTTATAGGGTATAGGGTATATGGTTTAAGGGTTTAGGATTTAAGGGTTGAGGGTTGAGGGTTGAGGGTTGACTGTTTAAGGGTTTAAGGGTTGAGTGATTAGGGTAGAGAGGGAGGGATGGAGTGAGGGAGAGATGGAGGGAGAAGTGAGATATAGAGGAGAGAAAATGAGGGAAGGACAAAGATAGATGAGAGTTGGGGATCCAATGTATAGGGTTGAGGATCTATAGGGTTGATGGTTTAGGGTATTGCGTTGAGGGTATAGGGTTGAGGGATTAGGGTTGATGGTAGAGGGTATTGGGTTGATGGTAGAGGCTAGAGGGTAGAAGGTTTAAGGGTTTAGGGTTTAATGGTTTATGGTATAAGTTTGAGGGAATAGGGTTGATGGATTAGGGTTAAGGATAGAGGGTATAAGGTTTAAGGGTTTAGGGTTCAAGGGTTTAGAGTTCAGGGTTTAGGGTAGAGGGTAGAGGTTTTAGGGTATAGGTTTGAGGGTATATGGTTGAAGGATTAGGTTCAAGGGTCCAATGTATAGGGTAGAGGGTATAAGGGTTGAGGGTTTAGGGTTTAAGGGTTGAGGGTTGAGGGTTGAGGGTTTAATGTATAAGGTAGAGGGTAGAGGGTTTAAGGGTTTAGGGTTTAGTGGTTGAGGGTGAAACAAAAAAAAGATATACAAGAAGGGAAAAAGGATTCCCCAAATAGGCCGGTAGGGTTTTTCACCTAGGAGATTGGATGGAAGAATGACTCTCTTCCACCTAATGATATTGTTTTTGGGTGATTTCATTCAAATATAGGGGTTGTGTTGTGTTTTATTATGTCTAAGTGTTGGAAACTACTGAAATAAACTATCTATTGAATATAAATTATTAAAATGTAAAAGTGTTTGAAAATACACATAGATATGCAAGCATTAAATTAAACAACCTATGAAAGTTTATGAAACAAGATAGAAAACTGTAAAAATGGAAGTATGCACCTAGAAAATGGAAAAGGTTGGAGTGAATACTATTGATGTCCTAGAAACCCTGCAAAATCTAATTTTTATTTTTGAAAAGACACATGTGCCAAGCTAGGCAACCTAGTCCTTTTTCAAGGTGATTTTAGAAAACTGCTTTGGGGCTTGTTTCAGCCAAATGGGTATCTAAACCCATAGAAATATCTCAAAAGTTAGAAAAATGGGACTAGGTCGCCACACCTTGTGGGAGTGTCCCTTTTTCATTTTCTAAAAGTCTAAAGGTGAAAATGGGAGTTTTTGATCTGCACTTTCTACTCCTCCAAGTGTTCCGACTAGAAACCTTGATTTTTGGCCTGTAGGTGTCTTTTTGTGGATTTTTTTCCCTAGTTGACAAGGAGATTCCTGAACAAGTCTTCAACCCATCCTTGAATTATTTTCATACCTCTAAAATACCCAAATCTATAAAAACACACAAAGAAGGAAGAAGAAATGTTGATTGTTAGAGTATAGGGGTTTGCCTTAGTCAAACCACCTTTTAGATAATCAAATAAAATGGATAAATAAAGTAATGAAACATGGAATGATGAGGCTAATACCTTGCCATGATGAATGTTATTGTGTTATTGAAATAGTGGTTGTGGTTTCAGCCCTTGAATGCTTCAGAACAAATTTTTTGGTGACTTAAGATGCAAATGCTAGCTTGCTTGAGAAGGAGTGGATGAGGAGTGAAGAGTGAATGAGAGAGTTGTGAATCTAATGAAGAATTAGGGTTTCTAGGCTTATTTATAGGAAATCCACCTAAAACACTCGTTATTTGATCCTCAAGGCTGACATGAAGGAGGAATACACAAAAACCCTAACTTTTCCTACTCAAAACCCCAAAAATAGCTGTAATGGGACTAGGTCGCCACCTTGGGTGACCTAGTCCACCTGGATAGGACTAATTTTCCCAAATGGGTGACCTAGTCCCACAAAAGCCCTTTTTCTAGGTGGATTGTCTGAGAGCAAAGAAATCAGGTTTATATGACTATTTTATCAGATATTTGATTAAATTAAGCCTTGGGATGCACAATAAGGGGTCATAGGGGCCTATAAATGATGATGAAAAGGGGTTATTTAGGTCCAAAATCCATAGGAAAAGGGTCTAAATGAGTGAAAAGTGTCAAAAGCTACACTTTTTGGTGACAAATTTATCCCCCACTTTAGTGAGAGGATGAACTTGCTTCAAACTCACATTAAAGTAGCCCAAGTGGAGATGGCGAAGAATGGTGAAGAATGGGAAAGAAGAAGGAGGTGGTAAGGCCCCTAGGATTCTAAGCCAAAAAGATACCAATGCAAGAAGGCACATTCAAGGGTGAATTATTTGCACCAACATAAGATACATGATCATGCGATGACAAGGATTAAAAGAGAAAAGAATGAGGTGGAAAATATGTGCTCACTCTGGGTCCACAAAACATCAGATCAACCACGGGGTGAGTTTTCCTAAAGAAGTGGTTTAGTGGGACAATCATGCCAGTGTTTCAGCTTCCCACCTTATAATGAGAAAGTCATGCCAGTGTGTCAGTTTCCCATCATACTAACCATACCAAAGTTACCTCTCTTGATAACTTTGATAGGGAACCACAATGCTTGTGTAAATTATTTTGAATTTGAATGTTATGCAAAGATTTTGTTGAAAGGGGATTTTTCTTTATTCATGTGAGGTCTTCTTCTTAGGAAGCATTCTACCTAATATCTCTAAGAGAGGAAAATTCAGGTTGTTAGATCATTATCCATGGGATTCCTCATTCACATTAGGCCACTTTAGTTGATCATACACTCTTAGAAGGCATTAAACCAAATGGCACCACTAAGGAGAGGACATGTTACAAGAAAAAGAGAAAGCATGCCATGAAAGTTTGTACAAATATGTCATATATGAATGCTCCAACTTTAAAGTGGTTGCTAACACTAGTACTGTGAGCAATTGCTTTAAAGTAGTCAAGGATAAAGGAAAGAAGACATGAGAGCTAACTTGGAAAGCCCTATGCCAAGTCATATGTTTCCAAATTAGATGCATCATGAAAGGGGAGTATGTCACATTTGAGTCAAATTAAGACATGTCATCCACATCCCAAGATTTATCTTATATGTTCATGAAAGGTTAACAACAAGACAAAAGAGACAATGACAAGTGACATACGAGGATAAGGCTACTGAACCACCTCTCCCCCACTTAGTGCAAGACAAGGATGGGCCCAAAATGGATGATAGTATGTTGCTCCTTGCAAGGGATGTGAAACATGCAATATTGATTATGCAAGGATCCTACAACTATTACATGGTAAGGAGCAGCAACTAATGTTATTTATGTGGATAGATGAACATTTTTTTGGAAAAGTTGGCCTTGATAGTATAGACTTTGTCATATATGTGAGTAATGTCATTGTAACTTGGTGGATGTGAGACGTTGTTCTTAGGTGGGGGAAATATTAGAGGATGCTTAGGAGGTCCAAGAGTAGATGGGGATCTAATGGAAACTCGTGTATTCATAACCTTAGCGGGCTTGGGTTGACGTATCTCTAAGAAAGGAAAATTGAGTAGCATCTTTTTACCACTGCCCAAGGAAGACATATTACTATTTCTTGAAAGGAGTGCAGCCATGTTGTTTTCTTCCACCATGATACATTATCTAGTATGAGAGTTTGTAGGAGAACTAAAAACAATATGTTCAATACATTTATTATTTGGTTCTACACTAGTGACTTCATCATAAGTAAGGGAATGATCTATGGTGGAAGTTTCTTGTTCCATCATAATATATTCTTCACTAATAGGAGAGATATTAGGAGAGGGGGAAAGTTGATTGTTGTGATTGTTGGTGGTTGCATTCTTTTTCTTGAAGGGTTCATTCTCTTGTGCCATAGTATCTATCCTATGAGGAGAGATATTTAGAAAGTGATAAATAATAGGTTTATCACATGACATGATTAGAGTTGGTGAACTAGCTTCATTGCTCATAGGATAGGCATTAAGAGAAGTATAACTATGAATTAGATTGTTACCAATGATTGGACTATTTTGTTCAAATAGACCCTTCCAAATGCGAGGAATATTAGGAAGGAGATAAATAATGCTATAATTCTCAATCATTGGAGCACACTTGATACCAACATAGCCTTAGTTATTAAATCATTATCGCAAGTAGGGGAGGTGTTGGGAGATGAATTAAGACTAGGTCAGGTAGTAGCCATGAGTTTAGCTTTGTGCATTATAAGGTATTGGCAAGGGGAGGAAGAGGAAGAAAAGAAAGACCATCATGATTTTCAATGATTGTGTCTCCTTTCTACAAGATACTTTCATCACCAATGGGATAGATATAAGGAGAAGAACAATGATGATTATCATGATTATCAATGCTTACATCCTCTTGTGGCAAAGCTTTACTAGATGGGTGAGGAGAGATGAATTCCTCAAGGGCTTCATCCAACATGTCCAATTCATCGCTACTAAAGGGCTTAAGAAGGGTGTGAGTGGGTGCTTGCGATGTTAAGGTGTTATTTTCATATTCTAAAGAATTTGATTTAAATGTTTTAGGAATTAATGCTGAAATAAAAAATTCTAAAATTCTAAATGCCATAAATGCTATTTAAAATGTAACAAGAGCTTTGTAAACTTAAAATGTAAAGTAAAGACATATAATGAAATGCAACTTTCTAATTTTAAATAAGGTGATTTGTTGATTATACTAGAAATAAAATGTTATGAATGCAAAGTGAAATTTAAGCAATGCATGAAAGGAGCTAATATAAGCTAAATTGAGTAAATTCCATGTAGCAAAATGGCAACCCATTGATATAGATAGTTAAAAGCAGCAAACAAAAGCCTAAAAACAAGGTTTTCAACCTTGTAAATGGTAGTTTTAGAGGCCTAAAGGGACTAGGTCGCCCACGGTGGTGACATAGTCCTCTTGGTGATTTTTTTGAGATTTTTCTATTTGATTTTGATGGTGTTAGGGTTGTATGATGTAGACATAAAATGAAAATTCAAAATTTTGATGAGTTTGAATGATTTAATATGCAAAAATGCAATCTAAATGCATTTTTCACTAATGCAAAATTTGAAACCCTAAAATGCAACTTAACTAATGCAAAATGCAATGCAAGCTAATTCTAGGATGAAGAAGGACTCTAAATAAGAAAGGAAGGGATGTGGATGTTGGGTTCACCAAAATAAACCATTAAAAATATATACAAGAAGGGAAAGAGGACTCCCCAAATAGGCCCCTAGGGTTTTTCACTTAGGAACTTGGATGGAAGAATGACTCTCTTTCACCTAATGATATATTTTTTGGGTGAGTTCATTCAAAGATAGTGGTTGTGTTGTGTGTGATTATGTCTAAGTGTTGGAAACTAATGTAATAAACTATCTATTGAATATAAACTATTGAAATACAAAAAAAATTGAAAACACACATAGATATGCAAGCATTAAATTAAACCTATGAAAGCTTATGAAATAAGATAGTAAAATTGTAAAAATGGAAGTATGCACCTATAAAAAGGAAGAGGCTAGAGTGAAGAATGTAGATGTCCTAGAAACTCTGCAAAATCTTATTTTTTATGTCTAGTGGGACACTTGTGCCAAGCTAGGCAACCTAGTCCTTTTTCGGGATGATTTCAGAAAACTGCTTTGGGGCCATTTCAGCCAAATGGGTATCCGGATCCATAGAAATCATTGAAAAATAATCACAATAAGACTAGGTCACCACAAATTTTGGGAGTGTCCCTTTTGCCTTTTCTGAAAATCTAAAGGTGGAAACGAGAGTTCTTGATCTACACTTTCTGCTCCTCCAAGTGTTCCGACCAGAAACCTTGATTTTTGGCCTGTAGTTGTCTTTTTGTGGATGATTTTCCCTAGTTGACAAGGAGATTCCCTAGAAATTCTTCAACCCATCCTTTAATGATTTTTAAACCTGCAAAATACCTAAATCTACAAACCTACACAAAGAAGGAAGAATAAATGTTGATTGTTAGAGTATAGGGTTTTGCCTTGGTCAAACCCCCTTTTAGATAATCAAATCAAATGGAGAAATAAGGTAATGAAACATGGAATGATGAGGATAATACCTTTCCATGAAGAATGAGCTTGTTTTATTGCATAAATGGTTGTGGTTTCAGCCCTTGAATGCTTCAGAACATATGTTTTGGTGACTTAGGATGCAAACCCAAGCTTTCTTGAGAAGGAGTGAATGAGAGAGTTGTGAATCTAATGAATAATTAGGGTTTCTAGGCTTATTTATAGGAAATCCACCTAAAACACCCATCATTTGATCCTCAAGGCCGACATGAAGGAGAAATAAACCAAAACCCTAACTTTTCCTACTCAAAACCTTGAAAATAGCTCCAATGGGACTAGGTTGCCACCTCGGGTGACCTAGTCCACCTGGACAGGACTAATTCGCTCATGTGGGTGACCTAGTCCCATAAGGGCCCTTTTATCAAGTGGATTGTCTGAGAGTGAAGAAATTTGGTTTATATGATGATTTTATCAGATATTTGATTAAATTAAGCCTTGGGATGCACAATAAGGGGCCATAGGGGCCTATAAATGATGATGAAAAGGGGTTATTTAGGTCCAAAATCCATATGCAAGGGTCCAAATGAGTGAAAAGTGTCAAAGGCTACACTTTTTGGCGACACAAAGGGTCAAGAGTTTAAGGTTAAGGGTAGAGGGTTGAGGGTATAGGGTTGATGGATTAGGGTTGAGGGTCCAACATATAGGGTAGAGGGTATAGGGGTTGACGGTTTAGGTTTTAAGGGTTGAGTGTTGAAGGTAGAGGGTTGAGGTTTGAGGGTATTCAGTTGAGGGTAGAGGGTTTAAGGTTTAAGGGTTTAGGGTTGAGGGTAGAGGGTTTGGGGTATAGGTGTGAGGGATTATGATTGAGGGTCCAATGTATAGGGTAGAAGGTATAGGGTTGAGGGATTATGATTGAGGGTAGAGGGTATTGGGTTGAGGGTAGAGGGTAGAAGGTTTAAGGGCTTAGGGTTTAAGGTTTTAGGGTTGAGGGTTTAGAGTTGAGGGTAGAGATTTTAGGGTATAGGTTTGAGGGTATATAGTTGAACTATTAGGTTTGAGGGTCCAATGTATAGGGTAGAGGGTATAAGGGATGAGGGTTTAGGGTTGAGGGTTGCGAATTGAGGGTTGAGGGTTTAATGTATATGGTAGAGGGTAGAGGGTTTAAGGGTTGAGGTTCAAGAGTCTAAGTTTGAGGGTAGATGGTTGAGGGTATAGGGTTAATGGATTAGGGTTTAGGGTCCAACATATAGGGTAGAGGGTATAGGGGTTGAAGGTTTAGGTTTTAAGGTAGAGGGTTGAGGGTTGATGTTTTAAGTGTTGAGGGATAAAGGTTTGAGAGTTGAGGGATTAGGGTAGAGATTTTACTTGGGTTTAAGGGTTTAAGGGTTGAGGGTAGAGGGTTAAAGGTAGAGGGGAGAGAGATAGGAGTGAGTGAGTGAGAGAGAGAGAGACTTGAGAGAGGGAGAGGGAGTAGGAGGGAGAGACTTGAGAGTGAGAGAGAGGGAGGGAGGGGGAGAGCGAGATAGAGGGTAGAGGGTTAAGGGTACAGGGTTTAATGGTTTACGGTTTATGGTTGAGGGTAGAGGGGAGAGAGATAAAGGGAGTGAGTGAGAGAGAGAGAGAGACTCAAGAGAGGGAGAGGGGGTAGGAGGGAGAGTCTTGAGAGAGAGAGAGGGAGAGAGTGGGAGAGAGATAGAGGGTAGAGGGTAGAGGGTTTAAGGGTTAAGGGTGGAGGGGAGAAACATAGGAATGAGTGAGGGAGAGAGGGAGACTTGAGAGAGGGAGAGGGAGTACAAGGGAGAGACTTGAGAGAGAGAGAGGGGAGTGGTAGAGAGATAGAGGGTAGAGGGTTAATGGTAGAAGGTAGATGTTTTAAGGGTTAAGGGTTTAGGGTTTAGGGTTAAGGGTAAAGGGGAGAGAGATAGAGAGATTGAGTGAGAGAGAGACTTGAGAGAGGGAGGTGGGGTAGGAGAGAGAGAGAGAAGGGGTAGGTAGAGAGGGAGAGGGGAGAGATAGGGAGATGAGAGATCAAAAGATGGGGGGATAGATATGTAGGTAGAGAGAGTTGAGATAGAGATAGAGTAGAGAGGGAAGGGGAGAGGGGAAGGGAGGGAGAAGTTAGAGAGAGAAGGAGGATGGTGAAGAGATTGAGAGAGGGAGAGAGAGAATCAGGTATAGAGGGATAGGTAGGTAGAGAGAAGTGGAGAGGGAAGGAGAGATGGAGGAAGAGGTAGGGATGGAGAGAGAGAGAGAGGTAAAGAGAGGGATGAGAGATATAGATAAGTAGAGAGGGAAGGAGACATGGATGGAGGGGTAGGGATAGAGGGAGAGATAAGTATTTTGAGAGAGGCGAGAGAGAGCAATAGAGAGAGGTAGGTAAGGAGAGGGGGGAGATAAAGAGTAGAGAGGGGACGAGAGAGGGAAGAAGAGGTAGAGAGGGAGGATGAGAGAGGTGAGATAAAGAGGAGGGAGGGAGGTATACTTTGGGAGAGAGAGGTGAGATAGAGAGAAAGAAAGTAGAGAGGGAAGGGGGGGGAGAGAGGTCATAGAGAGAAGTAAGGACATGAGGAGGAAGGTAGAGAGATGGGAGAGGGAAGGAGAGAGGGAGAGAAAAAGAGGTATATAGGGGTAAGTTAGATAGAGATATGTAGAGTGAATTTTGGTGGAAGGAAGAGAGAGGAGGGAGGGATAGGTAAATATTGATAGTTGAGATAGATAGGAGAGAGAGAGAGGTAGGTAGAGAGAGGTAAATGAGAGATAGAAAGAGGGAGAGGGAGAGAGGAGAGATAGAAATAGGGGGATGGAGGAAGATATAGAGAGAGATAGAGAGGTGATAGAGATAGAAGTAGAGAGGGAAGAAGGTGGAGATATTGAGAGAGAGGAGGCAAGGAGGGGGAGAGAAATAGGTATAGAGGGATAGCTAGGTGTTGGTTAACAGGTTTGTCACATAACTCTATATTCTATCACCCATAGAGATGAAAAATGTAACAATAGTTGAACCGATATAATGAGATTTCCTATCGAGTCTCTTCTTATTTTACAAGGTGGCAGCTACCTTCTAAGATATTCAAAGAATAGAAATTTAGACTGCTTTTAACTAGAAAATGAAGAAAGGTGTTGCTTTTAACCAGAAAGCTTTGAAAGGCATAGAAATATCTAAATATAAACCAAAAGTGCAAAGACTTTAACCATTCCTAGAACTAATGAAATTCTTCAACTGAACTCAAATTATTTCCATAAACAGTCATTCAAATATAAAAATTCAATAGCAACACAATCTATCAAACATTCATAACATCAACATAGATAATCATCGACAATATATCTAGGATAAATAGAATAAATCTATACACCACAATTCAAAGATTATGCATGCATGAAATTCACCATATTAGTTTTCTATATTGAAAGATAACTGCAAAAAATTCAAAGAAACATAAAGAGTTTTTTCTAATGAGGAAAATCAAAGTTTTTCCCAAAATATCCTTACATCGACTAAGCCCATATTTAAATCATAACTAATTGTCTTCAGTAATAGCTTCTTAAGAACAACCGTACCCCATAATAAAAATAGTTTTAACTTAAAATAGCCAAAATTAAAAGAATCATTATGAAAAGCTAAAAATAACTATGCATCATTTCTTTCCACTTCATCACCTTCATCTTCTAGAACTTCAACCACTTCTTCCTCCAACAACTTTTCCTATATTTTCATCCTGGACCTATAATCATGATACTTGGTGACAACTACAAATATATATTTACTCTCGAACGTTGTAGTAATCTGTAATCTAGTTCTCCATTTCGCTAAAGCAATATCAGATTCGACCAATGTCTCTGATCTTCTATTCTCTTTAGATTTATAAGAGTTTAGGTGAATCTGCAATCTATCGAGCTTTGAGAAGGATTCCCAGGTCATTGTGGTAGGATCAATTATCTCCTTGTTGAATGTCTCCCTGAATTTCAGAGAAACCTCCATCATATCCAGAATATTTTCATCAAACTCATCAGTAATTTCTACATCTAGATTATGACAACTATCTTTCATCTCCACCAACATTTCAAAGTACTGTTAAAGTGTTTTATTAATTTCTCCTACTAGGTTATCATACATATTCAGTTTCCACTCCAATGAATCAGACTAGGAAGAGTCCAACTCTTTAGGATCATTCATAATTTTCTCACCAATTAATGTTTTGTGATCCATTGAAATTAATTCTTTCACTTCCTAAGAGAGAACATAGAGGCTAGTTTGATCTTTTCTAACTTGTTGAAGTTCTACCACCAATTCTTTCCTCTTATTAGTAACCCAAGTGTAGAAGAGTATGGATTTACTAATAAAGAAGATAGCTTCATGAGACATATTATCAACCCACTCGCTAGCTTCTCTAGAGTAACTCAGATTCTTTTTAATTTGTTGAATGGATAGCATATCAATACCCTCTACCTAGACACTTGAGGCTCCATTGGGTGCTAAAGGAGTAACCATGAAAGAGATAAAGTTACCCAAAGCAAGGACTTGAGATTGTAACTTCACCTTCTCTTTTCTCTCTTCTTTCACTCTCTTAATCAAAGCATTAATTGAATAGTTAGCATGGTATACATCACCTTCAAGTGTCGAATGCCCCATATCAACTATCATAGTGGGAGTATACTTTCTTTTCTTTTCTAATACCTTTTTCAACCATCTTGGGGAGGCTGCTACTAAACCAAAATATTTGTTCCCACTAGTAGTTTCATGAGGGTTACCAAGAGTAATTGGTGAATTCTCAATCAGAGAAGTGAGAATCTCACACAAAGGAGGAAAGAAATTATCTTCAACAATATGTTGGAAAATGGCTTCAAAATCTGCAAGCATAGATTTCACTTGACTATCCTTCTTCTTAGGGGTTGGAGAGGGCATGTTTTCTTGTTCACATACTGACTTCAACTTATTTGTTTCCTCTGGCTTCTCACCATCACCTCATGACTATGAATTTGCACTAGAAGATCTAGTAGCCGATCTCCTCGATGATATACTCACACTGGAAGTTGGTGTAGACCCCTGTTCATTCTTCTGTGCTAACCTAGGATCCTGAGCAGATCCAACAACCTACCACCATTTTCCATCTAACCAGTCTTGAGTCCATTTAAGCACTGAGGTGACATGTACTGTCATATCAAAGATTTCATTCTTATTCCAATCGACCTTAGGGTGAGACTTATTGGGAAATTTTTCATATTCAAGATCCATGACCACCAAATCCTCATTTACATCTTCAGGAATTTGAAATGAAAGACCAGGGTATGTGCAGGATCATGATGAGCCAAAAAGTGGCAATATGTAAGTGATATGATGGCCCATGTGGCTGATGACTTTTTTTTACCCAAAATTGATGAAACGAAAACGGTTTTAAAAGGAGATACTCAGATTTACACCAATATAAATTATTCTTTGCTTTGAATTTAATAAATAATTATTACATTTTCTATTTGAATTATGACTAAAGTCCTAATTGATAGGCTGATTGAAAAATCTTTAGCTTTCAAAAGGTATCGCATTTTTTTAATCCGAAACATGTGTCACATTCTATGCTTCACATACTGTAGGATTAAAAAAAAATTGTATTTCATGATGTTTTGACCAAGTTAAGGTGGTCAGACATACGAGTTTTTAATATTTTATAAAATTTGTAATAAAAAATTCATAATTAATTATTTACTTGGAAAAGAATTACAAAAAAATATGCATCACATCGGGACATGAGTAATCTACTTACATCTAGAATCTTATAAAAATATATTATCATTTTATTGTGGTTAGGGTGGTTAGACAGACACCTACTTCTTATTTTTTCCCTAAAATTTAAGTACTATTGCATTGAAATTTTAAATATTCACCAAATAGATTTTAAAAAAATAAAAAATAAACCTAGTAGTTTAGAAACTACATTTAATTTTCTATAGATTCTATTCTTACATATTTTTGAAATAATGTAGATATCTTATTCAAATTTTTATGTCAAGTTGTCTAACTCTAATTTTCTAAATTTCCATCGCCACCTCAGGGCCTATTTTTTCCATGATGATCCTGCACATACCCATCAAAGACTTGTATCTATTTTAGGGTTAGTCTCATATAATCTCTTTACAAGATTTAATTTTCATCGATACAATCCTCCCAGAATTCCTTGATAGATGGGAGGTGTTGATATGAAT
Source organism: Sequoiadendron giganteum (assembly GCA_007115665.2). NCBI lineage: Eukaryota > Viridiplantae > Streptophyta > Pinopsida > Cupressales > Cupressaceae > Sequoiadendron > Sequoiadendron giganteum. The sequence goes on from CM021107.1 coordinate 617,377,287, forward strand.
TCCCTCCATACAAATTCTACCTCACAAAACCTTTAGTATCAAATTTGGCTCTCATTGACAAATACTGGAGATTATATTTTTTCAAGACTTCCTCAGCTCCCCTAGCCATTTGGTTAGTCTTGCAGACAAAATAAGGAGTCATCAATGGGAAAGCATATCCCTTTTTCCCAATGCTTGTATACTTAATATTGACTATGGCCATTTGTTGAAAAACTTCTAGGAACACCAATAAATCTTTAGTATATTTGGGTAGTTTTAATGGGATTTCTCAAAACCTCCAATTCTTAGATAGGAAAAATTATCAAATTGAACATAAAAACTCCCAAACTTTGACACAAGAGAAACCGATTTAGGAGAGAAGCACATTTCGGGGTTTCCATCTAATTTTCTAATAGCCTCAATTGAAAATACATCATTAACATGACATAAATCCCTCATTCCAAATTGATTAGTGAACTATGGATAAAGTTTATACATAGGAATATCTGGATTTGGGGACCCTTGTGGTTCCAATCCAGGCTAGAAAGACCTTTGACTTTCTACAATGTATATAAAGTAGGAACGAATAGAAAAAGTAGCAGTCTTGTGGAAATTAATTAATTGCTCATTTAAATGGAAGAAAATAATTCCAGACCAATTAATAAAAATATTCTCATCATAGATTGTCAAGATAAATTGACACATACAATCCTCAAATGATTCAATTTGTGTGATTCCAAATACACAATGCAACAAAGCAATAGCATCTGTAATTTCCTCTTTGGAATGCATTCTCTTAATTTTGGGTGACAGTTGTGACTTACCTTTCTTTTCTGACCTCAACTAGGTTTTGGCCATGGAATTTTTGCAACAGTCCTAATTCATTTTGAAGAAATCCCCAGCCACAACTATAGACATGTCTTCCACAGGTTCCCTTTCCAAAAACTCCAGCATGCGAGAAACGACTTTAGGAGAAATCTTCGTAATTACGGTGTCGTCCATGGCTTTAATCTCTCTTGTTTATGAAATATATCTTCTTGCACATGTACCTATCAGGTCCACATGCATAGCTCTAGAAATCCACCATCATGAGCTATCCCATTTTCAAGAAGCTTTACATCCACCTCAAACCTTTTTTCGCTCTCTAGATGTGCCCATAATTCTTTGAAGTTAAAAGGTCTGAGCTTAGTATCCCTTACACCAAACCAATGATTCACAATTCCAGACTGCATGAGCTCTTAGGGTATAAATAATCATACATACACTAGGAGAAGTAGTTGCAAAAGAGAGAAATACAGTTGAAAAACCTTGAGAAAATTTTGCTACCTCAAGCTATGTCACAGATAAGACGTGTTTGGTGTTTCATTAATATGGTACTTTATTTCAATCCTCATAAAAATAAACCCAAATATTTGCACACATTTTGAAGACTTTTGGCAAGACATCTCTAGGCTATATTGTACACATCTTTAAATTAATTGGCAGCACTTCAAAAGAAGAGAAAAACACTATGTCGCCTAGTCATAGAATATTGAAAGTTCTGAACCAAAGTCAAAAGTTGTGAAGTTATAGAAATTTTCGACCTTCCGATCACACAAGACAGACAACCCTATCAACACACTTGACACTAGGAAAGGGACCAAGTTAGGCTATCGGGTAGTTATAAAACTTATGAACCCCACAAAAAGGTTAGGAAACATTGGATGCCAGTGACTTAGGTTACAAAACTCAAAGAGACCATGACAAGAGGTTAGGAATTTGCAGAATATCATGACTAAGGCAAAAGACTTTAGACCCAGATGAAATCATGTACTTAATACCCTAGAATTTTAATTTTTTTAAATAGCATAGTAAAATGAGACCTAAAGGCAACACTAGGAAGAGAGAAGTAGATATGAAAGGAGAGATAGAGGGAGAGGTGGGGATGGAGAGAAAGGTGAGACAAAAATTGAGAGAGGTAGGTAGATAGAGGGAGGAGGAGATAAAAAGAAGTATAGAGGGAAGGAGAGAGGGAGGAAGAGGAGGGGAGGGGGAGAGTGAGAGGTAATAGAGATAAGAGAGAGGAGTGAGGGATATGTAGGGAGAGAGATGAGATAGAGATAAAGAGAGTAGAGAGAGAAGGGGAGATGTGTGATGGAGAGATAAATAGAGAGGTAAGGAGGAAGGTGGAGAGATTGGGAGGGAAGGACAGGGGAGAGAGAAAGAGGTATAGAGGGATAGGTTAGATAGTGAGAAGTAGAGAGAAAAGGTGGGTGAAAGGAAGAGAGAGAGGGAGAGAGAGGGGGGAGAAAGAGAGGTGAGATAGAGAGAAGTAGAAAGGGAAGGAGGGAGAGGGGAGATAGAGAAAACTAGAGAGGGAGGGAGGGAAGGAGAGAGAGATGAGATAGAGAGAACTATAAAGGGAAGGGGAGAGAGAGAGGGAAGCGGAGAGTGAGAGAGAAAGAGGGGAGAGAGAGGGAGGGAGGGATAGGTAGGGATAGAGAGAGGTGATATAGAGAGTAGAGAAAGATATATATAGAGATAGAAGGATAGGGAGGGGAGATAGAGAAATTTAGAGAGGGGGGGAGGTAGGAAGGGAGGGAGAAAGATATTAGAGAGGGAAGGAGATAGATATTAGAGAGGGAAGGAGAGAGAGATGGACATATAGAGATGTAGTTCTTGAGCTCAAGGGAGAGAGCGTCAGATAAAGGGATGGAGATAGTGAGAGAGAGGTCTAGAGAATAAGAGATTAAAATGAGTGAAATAGAGAGAGATGAAATTTGACCTCCTAATTACTAAAATTTGACCTCCTGATTACTGAAATTTGACATGTTGACTACTAAATTTTGATTAAGTCTATTTTTTTTTTTAAATCTTCCAAAAACTAGATTTGCATTATAACTCTTAGAGATCTAAAACCACTCTCAAACGTGTTAAAACTATATACATGAAATATAAATTAAAGTATAAGAAATTAAATGTACATATGTAAATGTCAACTTATTTCATGTATATAGTTTCCTTGGCAGAGAAAGAGAAAATGAAAGAGTCTAGAAAATGCATTCCAAAAGTCATGAATGACATTTGGTAAGGACCAAATTTAGCACTAGCCAAATGAAGCAACCCATTTGGCGAGTTTCAAATGGGTTGTATTGGGAAATACCAACCCAATGGGTTGGATTTGGACAACCATTTCATGCAAAAAAAATGATTTTTTGAAAGGGTAACAAAATTTCACACATTTTTGGCCATGCCCACTGACATGTTTACATGTCTTTCAATGCAATTTTATTAAAACATTGTGATGGTGTTAACCTCTCTCTTAGCTATCTAAATATATAATTATTTTTTCGTTTTGATTTAGTTAAGGTTTTGATCTATAACTTCTCTTGTAAATGCCTCTGTTTTTGGTCAAAAACCAACATGTGCTAGTTTTAGGATAGATTTTTACTCGTTCAGCGAAACATGAAAAAAAATTACATTTTTGAAAACTACACTCCATTCTACAGTGATGAAAAAATAAAAAATTATTTTTTGATTAGTTTTCAAAAAAATTAGGGGGGAGCACACTCAAAATTCAGCTTTTCAGGATGTGTACACTTTGAAAATTCATAAAATATTATATATTCATTAAAAAAATTATCTAAAAGAATTAGGATAAACTACATGGTGTTATATAATTTCTCACCATTCATATTTTTGAAATTCTAAAAAAAAGTTAATCAAAAATGGGGGAGCCCTCAAACACTATGCTATTTGTTTTATAAAAATAGGACTTGTTTCCTCCCCCTTTTTGAGACCCTTAATCTTCATTAATTTGGAAAAGAATTAATAGCTTAGAAACTAGACTCAGAGCACTTCAACTCTTGTTCTTGCCGCATCTTGGAATTTTGAGCGTAACTATCTTCATTTTCTCATGCAAATTAGATTTTGTTGATTTCAAAAAAAAAGTGGCATCTTAAGAGCCAAAATTGTGTCACTGATCCATGCACTTACCGTAGTATATTACATATTTGTGAAGAGGATTTTTTCCATGGCTTCTACCTCTTGCCAAGATATTGATAAATTCAATGGCACGGGCTACAAGATGTGAAACTAAACATGGAGGATCTCCTTGAAAAGAGAGATCAACGGTTATCAGTTTCACAAGAGACAAAACCAACTGCAATGTCTTATCATTATTATAAAAATTTAAATTAGAAGGCATGAAGAACCATACACTTGTGTCTCATAAACTCCATCCACTTGAATTTCTCCACATAAAACACCATATATATGTTGTAGAAGAGGATAGGTGATATTTATTAAACTAAAAGTTTTTCTAACAAGTTATATCTCAAAAGATAGTTATATTCATTAAAAATGAAAGATGGTGATTCTATTGTCTACCATTTAAATTATTTTAATCTAGTTATAACTCATCTTGCATTAGTAGATATTAAATTAGAAGATGGAGATAAATGTATCTTGTTTCTTTTTTCTTTGTCAGAATCTTGGGAAAATATAATTGTTGCCATAAGTAGTGGTAATGAAAAGCTAAATATGGATAACATTATTCCCATACTTCTATTAGAGGAGATGAGGAGAAATTCTATGAATTTTGGCTCCCAAGATAACTTTCATGTGCGAGGAAGGTCCAAAGAGAAAGGCCTTAAAGGGGATAAAAAGAGGGATAGGTGTTAAGGGCATTCTAAGACCCTCAAAAAGAATAGAGTAAAGTGTTTGAATTATGGTAAAGAAGGCATGTGAAGGAGTGTAAGAATAAAAAATATATGTTGATTCCTCCACGAAAATGTCCTCTGATAATGATTTTGATGCTTTTTTATTTCAGATAACTCTATTAGTGATTATTCTTGGCTTATTGATTCAGGTTGATCCTACCACATGACTCCTCACAAGCAACGGTTTACTTCTTATAAAGCATATGATGGGGGAGATGTTTTCATTGGTGATAATAATGCTAAGAAGATTGTTGGTAAGGGAAAGGTAAAGTTGTGTTTGAATGGTGGAAGGATTAAATTCCTTGATGATTTTTTACATATTTTAGGACTTGGAATAAATTTAGTTTTAGTATCCAAGTTGAATGATTATGGAATGCATGTGGCATTTGACAAGTTTGGTTCCAAGTTGATAAGAGGGAGTTTGGTGATAGCTAAGAAATCTCAGATAGGGACTTTGTTTAGGCTAAATACCTCTACTTTATGTAACTCTTCCAATGTAACTAGCACTAAAAATACATGTATGTTGTAGCACCATAGGTTGGGTTATATATTAGCGAAAAAGATCTTAAGACCATTCTCAATAAAAATTTGGTTGATGGTATTTTTGATTTTTTTTGAGAATTATGTGTTTGCTAAATAGAATATATCTTAATTTTCTAATGGAACTAATAAGGCAAAGAGATTATTAGATATCATTCATTCATATGTATGTGGACTATTGAATGTTGACTCTTTGGGTAAATCTTTATATTATGTCTCTTTCATTGATGGTGTCTCAAGATACACATGGATTTATTTTATGCATTCTAGATATGAGTTTTTCACTAAGTTTAAGGAATTTAAGGCCTTAGTTGAGAATAAATCATATTATAAGATAAAAGTGTTGAGATTTAACAATGGGGATGAATATTATTCTAGGGAATTTGATGAGTTTTGTAAGAATGCAAGTATTTCTCGGTAGAAGACTACTCCTTATACTCCCCAACAAAATGGGGTAGAAAAAAGAATGAATTGAACCTTGATGGAAAGAGTTGGGAGAATTTTGAGTGGTGCTAAGCTTTATAGGTGCTTTTGGGAAGAAGCAATTGGTACTACTTGTGATTTTGATTAATAGGTATGTTTGTTCATCTCTTGTTGATAAAAATCCTTATGGAGTGCGGATAGGTAGAAAGAATTTTGTTTCAAACTTAAGGGTATTTGGTTGTGAGGATTTTGTTCTTGTGCCTCAAGAGAACTGATCTAAACTAGGAAAAAATCTCATAAATTGCATCTTTGTTGGCTATGGTGAGAATGTAAAAGGTTATAAGCTTTGGAATCCTCTAACTTGTAAATTGATCCTTTCTAGAGATGTGATTTTTGGGGAGCTTAGAGCTTACTTGAGAGAAGAACAACCAAGAGAGAAAGATAAGACAAAGATAGTGCACTTCGAGACAAAGATTGAGAAGTAGGAAGATGCACATGTGGAAGAATAATTAGATGGATTTTAGGATAGAGAAGAAGGAGAGGGTTTAGATAGTTTAGAGGATGTGGAAGATGAGCACATAGAAGAATAGGTAGAGCTCATTACTCCTATCTTGAGGAGGTCCACATGAAAACAAAATCCAGTTGACAAGTATAGCCCATCAGATTAATCTTGTTTATTTTCTTTGTTGAGTACTAACAATGAGCCTAGATCTTACATGGAGGCTCTCTCTTCAATGTAAAGTGAGTCTTGGTTGTAGGGCATGTAGGAGGAGATGATGGCTTTGGATAGTTGTGACACCTAGGATTTTATTTTATTTTTCCCAAAGGAAGGAATCCCATTGGATGCAAGTGGGTATTTAAAAATAAATTTGGAGAAGAGGGTCGGTTAGAGTGGTACAAGGCTAGATTAGTGGTTAAGGGCTACTCGATAGAGAGGGAGTTAATTTTGGTGAAATTTTCTCTCCTAGTGCTAAATTAACTTCTATTAGATTCCTATTATCTATTTCTATTGATTGTGATTTTGAGATAAGAGAAAATGGATGTTTTTGATAAAGTAAGCAGCATTTACAATTTGTTGTACACTTTACATAGAGAGCCCTTGGGGCCAAAAATAAGCTAGTTCAAAATAGGACATGAACTAGAAAACAAAAACAAGACATGAACAACCAACAAATCGCATGTCGAATGAAGGATGAGGAATAGACAACCCAAAAATCTTAGGGGAGAAAAAGGATGTTAAAACTACTTTCTTGCATGGAAAAAAATTATATGCGACAACCTAGCATTTTTGTTGTGAAAGGAAAAAATGTTTGGTTTGCAAGTTGAAGAGATCTTTGTATGGTTTGAAACAATCACCTAGGATGTGGTACCAAAAGTTTGATTATTTTGCATTGAATTTGGTTTTCTTTGGAGTGAGGAGGATCATTATGTGTATGTCAAGGTTATTGATGATCATATTTGAATTATTTTCTTGTATGTTGATGATATGTTGTTTATTGGTAACAATAAGGTGATGACTATAGAGATAAGGACACAACATTTTGGCACATTTGATATGAAGGACTTGGGGGCTGCAAAATATATTCTTTGGATGGAGATTAGGTTCACAAAAAGCTTCAATTAAGTTAGAGTAATTATATTGATATCATTTTGTAGAGGTTAATATGAATGAATCTAATCCAGTTAATATTTCATTTCCAATTGGTACTAAGTTGAGATTAGATATTTGTCCTAATTCTAATGATTATTTTGAGGATATGTCTATGTTTAATTATGCTCATTCCATTGGTAGTTTGATGTATGCAATATTTTGCACTAGACCAAATATAGCCCAAGTAGTGGGAGTTCTAAACAGGTTTATGTCTAACCTTGATAGAGAGCATTAGACTTTTTTAAGAGAGTGTTTAGATATTTTTGAGTTACTTCTGATTATTGTTTAGTTTATCATGGTACTTATGATGTGGATAAGACATTGAACATACAAGGGTTTTGTGATGCAAATTGAGTAGGTGACTTGGATAGTCGAAGGTCCACTAGTGGCTATGCATTTACTTTATTTGGAGGTGCAGTGATTTGAATGAGTAGGAGGTGGCCTACAATTGCATTTTACACCACTATATCAGAGTATATGGGTGCTACACATGCCTCTAAGGAGGTAGTATGGTTATAGAGGATTGGTAATGGCATTGGTTTTGATTGCAGTATAGTGAGGATTAGATGTGATAGTCAAAGTGCTATGTGTTGGACCAAAAATCCTATGTATCATGTTCATACTAAGCATGTTGATGTTCAATATCACTTTGTGTGAGCGATGGTTGAGAATGATAAAGCTTTTTTAGAAAAAGAATGACACTAGATAATGTTGATGATTCTCTTACGAATCCAATGACTACGGTTAAATTATGTTGGTGCAAGAAAGCCATGGGTCTTGATCGTTGTACTTGATTTTATGTTTTGTATCTCTTGAATGTAATTACAATGTATAATGTCAAGTGGGATAAAGTTAGGATAAGATGACACTAACCTTGTAATCTTATGTCATTTTTATGTCTCCACATTCCTTGGAATGTGTTTTAGGGGACATGAGAGAAAAATATTAAATTTTGGCATGTTGTAATTATATTTTAAAGAGAAGATTTAATTTTGGTGGAAGTTACACATCAAATACAGATAAGGTATATTTCTTAGGCATCCAAAATATAATATGAAAGGTCATGGATGGGGTGAAGAATAAAAGGTGTCCGTTGTTGTTCCATTGGAGAGCAAAAAGGTCATCAGAGCACCTAGAAAGAAAGGAGTTGGATAGGCTATGGGTTCTAGGTTCCCATGTGGGGGGTCTTGGATTTCCAATTAATATCTATTATGTATTTTGGTTGTCTAAGAAAATGGGTGTGGGTTTTGTAGGTGGCTTTGTGCCTCTTGTTCTGGTTTACCATTCATGGTTGTACCTCTCACAATTTCTATAAATTGGAGCCATGGAATGGTAGTTTCAGATTGAGCTCTTGTAGGTAACAGGTTGTTGTCAGGTTGATCAGACATTAGTAGTGAAGTGTATTATTGTGTAATTTCATTTGAAGATTACTAATATACTTGCCCTTTTTTTCTCGTGTGGAATTTTTTTAAGGGATTTCTCCACATAAATCTAGTGTCACATTTTGTTTGTTGTTTTTTATATTATTATGTATGTTGCAATCACATGTTTATTTCTAATATGGTAATATATTTTTTATATATGAATTAACTTACATAAGTTCATATTGTAGCTTTACTTCACCTTATTTTCTCAACACAACCTTAACATTACAAAAAATGTAAAAATACCTCTATCACCATGCAATCAACCTATACAATGCTTGATAGAATAATTATTATTATTGTATTCAAAATTGAAGAAAATCATCATGTAATTATTCATTACCCCTCATGGTATGTTCCATATCCTAGCTTCATATGAACACTCCCATCATTACCTTGTAAGCCAACCTCTTATTAGACAAATTAAATATAATATTATTTATTTTGAACTCTAAATTTAAAATAAAAATTAACTTTCTTTCATAAGAAATATTTTATGGAATTTACATTTGTTTGAGATTATGAAATATGATTTTAAATTTGAATATTGTTTTTATTTATTTATTTTAAAAATAAAATAATAAAATGTATTATTTTTAATAAAAAATATTTATTACATACTTCAAAAACAATAAAAAAATGTATATAATATTTTATTTTCAAATTTTTATTTTTATTTTTTGAAAATATATTCTATTTTTAAAATAACATGTTTAAAATATTTGACATAATTATTTTTTAATTCTAATGATAGAGATTTAAGAGATGATTATTGTAAGATATTAAGATAAACTATTGTTTCATATTATATCATCCATTCAAATGACTAACATTTGTGAGTTACCTTAATTGAATTGATAAATATTTTTAATGAATTACGATGTTTTAACCTCTTGATGTCATAAATAACATCTATTTTTTCTAACAATATTTGTACACACCACGAACAAAAGATAGCCAATATCATTATTTTTTCTTAGCATGTCCACATGAGTACACTTTTTTTTTACTAGAATTTTCAAATATTATGTTTGATAGAAAGTTTTTTTAGTGTCACTTTTATAATAAAAGATATTCATTCTATTTAAATTTATCATAAAATTTGTCGTTTTCTCTTTCATTCTTGTTAAATTGACTTTGGTTTATGAAGTTTTTTATTTTTTATTTTGTATTACATTCTATCACTCACTATTATTGTTAGATTGCACATGTAAAAAGTGAAAAAAAAATATTATAAACTTATTAATGTTGGATCACTTATATCATGGTTGTCTTTTTTAGTACCTTTTTACACATTCTTATTTCATCTTTAAGTTTTTCTTTATTTTAGTTATCTTTGATTTTCGCTTTGTTTTATTAAAAGGGGTGGATCATTCAATTCCTTAGTGAATTTTCAAAGCATTGTCCAAGAACTTTTGTATTGTTTTTAAAATTAATATTAAGTATAACTGCTCACTTGTTATTGATATTCTTTAAATTAATATTAAGTATAACTGCTTGCTTGTTATTGACACTCTTTAGAATGCATAAGAAATGGTGAATATTTTTATTTAGATATTGACAAAATAGAGCATATAAATGAACATAGACGCTCGTCTTCATCTATGAATTCCCCTCAATTATGAAAATATAAAACTAGTATAGAGAGAAATTGATGCAGGAGTATCCCAGGCGAATGCTCAATCCTACATCAACAAAAAAGATGGATTTCTAGTTTTGTTAGCATTGTCTCATTTTTGTTTCAATTTTGGTTGACATTTTCTATTGACAAGCAAACATGGATGCGACTGCTAGAATTAGCAATGACATTCAATGATAAAATAATGAGTCTTGACACTGGCAACATTTAAAAGTGTTAAATTAGAAGTGGGATCCAACTTTAGTTGTAGTGTGTGTGGCATTTGTTTTATATTTGTAGACAAAAAAAAGACTATATGGATAGACATAATTGAAAGAAGGTGTATGAGATCTGCTAGAGTTTTCTTGAGTCTGTGGTCATTCTTGGCCCCTCTTGCATCATACTATGCTCTCTTCATAGGAATTACTTCTTTTTTTGTGTGTACGACTGCATTAACTGTGGTTATTTTGTTTTAATATGCCTTCAACTAGCTCTAACCCAATAGTTCATGCTAGTGTTGGTGATTCAATGGCTATTCAATGGATCCTCCACCAAAAAATAACCTCAAAAATTTGTTCTGAAAGTGTTCCATGCGGTAAGTATTTTGACTCCCCGATTGATGTCATTTTTCCTTTGCCTAAATTTGATTATTCTTGTCAATGGTGTGAAAAGCATACCCTTGTCAAGTATTTTGTTGGGAGGACTCCCCCCTGAAAGTGTGCTCAAAGAATGGCTCAGTAAGGCTTGGGTCCCTCATGGGGTTTGCCTTGATATGGTCAAAAATTTAACCAAGGTTTTTTTTCTTTTTTGATTTACGAAGTTCAGTCATGTCCAGGAAATCTTGGAGCATGGTCCTTGGTATGTCAGGTCTTCTTTGTTGGTTTTCTAATCGTGGACCTAGGATTTTGTTGTCTTAGACGACACCAAGTTACGAATCTCAGTCTTGATTGAGTTCCCTAGTTAACCCTTTCCTTGTGTGCCATTCTTGAGTCATATTGCTTCCTCTCTAGGGAAGGTTATTTGCACTGAGCCTGATAGCTTTTTCTAGACCCATCCCCAAAAATGGGTATGTGTTGAAGTGGATCTTTCTCAAGATTTGAAAGAGTCCATTGATATTCAAATAGGCAATTTTTATCATACTCGGAAAGTTACTTACATTAATCTGCCGAACACATGCTATAGATGTTAGTCCATAGAACACAAGATCGAGGATTTCCCTCTAGTAGTGCCTTGTACTCCTTCTACACCACAGGACTTCGAAAATCCCAAAGTTGATAAAAAATGGACCACAATTACAAACCATAAGAAAAAAGCTAGTGGCTTTGGGTTGGTACCCAAAGGCCTCGAGCTTGCTAAAGTTGTTTCAAACCCTTCAACAAAGGGGAAAGAGGCCTCGATAGGGCCTAATAATTTGGCGGCATGGCCTAGGCCGAAAGCTATGCTTCAACCTATTTTCATTATAATGACGCAATCAAAAATCTCTCCTCTTATGATAGGAGCTCAATAGTGGTCTCGTAGTCCTTCGCTGCCATTAGAGGAAGGAGAATATGTGTAGGAGAAAAGGATAATTTCTTCTCCATTTAGTCAAATCGGATCAGTTCCACCTGAATTTTTGCATAATCGTTTCTCCACCTTGAATGAGGAGGAACCAGAATCTGACGATATGGAGGGGCTTCACCCATGAATTTCCTCTCTTGGAATGTTTGAGGTCTGACAGACCTCTCTAGAAAGTATTATGTTTAGGATACTTTGCTGAAGTATAATGGTATTGAAGTGCTTTGTCTCCAAGAAGTTAAATTTTTTGGTTTTTTGCTTGCTTCAGCATGTCGCTCTATTTGGCCAACCAGCCATATGTTTTGTACGGCTCATGGTGTTGGACATGGTGGAGATGTCATTATTTTGTCTCCTAGGTGGCACTCTTGTGTTGTTGATCATGGGTCTGACCCTACACATCGGCTCGTTTGGATCCTTCTCAATATTAATAATCACTCTTTTGGGATTATTAATGCATATGCCTCTAGTTATGTTGTCAAACACTCCTTGCTTTGGCATTAGATTGCGGACTCATTGCTAGTTTCCACTTGGCTTCTTTATGGGGATTTCAATATGATTGAGATGGCGTATGATAAGGATGGTATTTTTCCATTCTAATGGGCTACTGGCAAAAGGGAGGCATGGTTTTACATGCATAATAAATTGGGCCTCTTTGATCCCAATATTGGTCGCCTCCATTCTCATTCCCGCTAGCACACTTGGTGTAATTTCAGAGCTGGTCCTAATAGGATCTTTAAATGCCTTGATCGTGCAATGATTTCAGATCAATCTTTCTTTTCGTTTGGTAGCTCTTCACTTCTAGTTAAACCGTTAGTTGATGTCACTTTGTCTGACCACTTCCCTATTTATTTTCGCATTGAATGGGAGATAAAACAACCTTGGGCTTGTAAAACACAGTTCTTATTGAACACATCTCTACTTTCTCATCAGCCCATGTTGGCCCACATTTGCAGAGTCTAGAATTTAGAGTGCCAACTAGCTCACTCTAACAGTTGGATTAAATGGTGGAATGATGCTATCACTCGCACGGATAGGTTTCTCTACATTTATGGGTGTCAGCTAGCCATTTTCTTCTAGTAGTATTATGAGGTGACCATTGTCGATCTACGCATGAATACCAAGGCTCTTAAGGCTAACCCTTTCTCCCCACCTTTGCAAGTCAGGCTGGCAGAGTTAAGGCACAAAAAGAAAGTTGCAGATAATTATCCTGCCAGAGGTGTGGAAATTAAAGCTAGGTTGCACTGGTTAAAATTTGGTGACCATGCCTCCAAGGAATCTTTTCTATCCTTGCATATCAAGCACTCCTCTCCTGGCATTAAAAAAATCAAAGATGGGCTCCAGGTCCTTTCTGATCTACCTGATATTCTCTAGGCCTTTGTCATGCACTATGAGAATTTTTTCACTACCCAAGAGTACATGTTGGAGTGCCAGCAAGCCCTACAGAGGTGCATTGTGGTGGTGTCGACTAGGCTTTCCTCTACTCAAAAAGCTTTTTGTGAGAAGCTTCTCACGGTTGATGACTTAAATCAATTCATCTTTTCTATGGCAAATGATAAGGCCCTAGGGGTCGATGGCTTCCCATGTGATTTCTACAAGTGCCTTTGGGACTGTATTCGCCATGACCTTCATAAAGTCTATCTTGAAGCATTTCATTTGAAAACTCTGGGAAATATTATAAACAAGGGAAATATAAACTCTGGAGATCCTAAAGATATTTGCAATTGGCGGCTATCATGCTCCTTAATGTCTCCTACAAAATCATTGCTAAGGCCCTCACTCTGAAAATTATCCATCTCCTACCTCAAATTGTGCACCCAAAACAGACTGGATTCATCAAATCCATATTTATTCTTGATAATATCATTGTTGTTTGGGAGGGAATGGAGTGGGCTAGGCACTCTATCCAAAAATACGTCTTTCTCAAAATTTATTTTGCTAAGGCCTATGATCGCATAGAATGGCCCTTTATTCTTGCCATGCTGAAAACTTTGGGATTTGGCCCCAATTTTATTTAGGTCATCCAAATTCTTTTCTCAAATTCCTCTTCTTGCATCATCATCAATGGCCGCCAATCCTCCTCTTTTGGTCTTTTATGTTCTATTCGGTAAGGATTTCCTCTTGCTCCTTTACTATATGTGCTTTTTGCCAAATGATTTGGCTATCTTTTGGCCAATGATGTTTCCTAGCAAAGGGTTTAGAGCATTGCCTTGCCCAACTCCCAGTCCTAGCTTGTTAATGGTCATTTCACTGATGACTCTTTCCTCACTCTCCTTGAGGAAGAAGACAATATTACGGTGTCTCTCAAGTGCCTTGACATCTTATGTGAGGCCTCTGGTTCTGCCATTCAATGGCACAAGACTCTTTGTTACATGCAATCTTTCTTGCCCACTCCCCATTGGTTACAGTATTATGGGTGGAAGTGGATTGGGCGAGGGGAAATATTTCAATTTCTGGGCATTCCCTTTGTGTTTCAGGCTTCTCCGACTGAGTTATGGCAAGCCATTCTTTCTAGGATCGAACAAAAGCTAGCCTACTAGATAACCAAGCCTTTATATTTGGCTGGAAAATCTCAAGTTTTTTCAAAGGTATTATTCTTCTTGTTGGGCTCCCTTGAAAGCTACTTATGCCAGACTTGAGAAGTTGCTTTGAGACTTTTTGTGAGCTTCTACAGAGTCTCATAGAGGGTTTTACCAGGTGGCCTAGGAATTTTTTTGCCTTCCCAAAGACTCTAGAAGGCTTGGTCTGCTTTCCACCTAAAGACAAGGGACTACCTTGTGTGTTAAATGGGTTATTAGAGCCCTATCTAGAGATGAAGCCTAGAAACTTCTCCTTACACATTGTATTGAGTCAGGCTTTCCTACCAATAGACCTTCCTGGAAGGGGATTGACTTTCAAAACCTTTTGGTCATGAAGGAACTAGTTCAAATCATGGGAATTGTTGTAGCAAAGAGCATATGGAAAGCCTGGGAGGTTGTTAAGCCTTGGCTCCAATGGGTCGGCTCTAGCTTCCATGATGGCTCTCTCTCAATCAACAAAATGTGTGGTGGTCACCTCTCTTTGCCAATAATGGTCAACCTTTGGCCAAGTATCCTTGGTTTAAGGCACTAAGATTTCATAATAAAGGAATCCAAACCTTGCAACAATTGTTTCAGAGACCCACAATGTGCATTATACCTTGGGAGGACTTTCGGGCACTTTACAAACTTCAAAACTAGGACTGTGATACTTTTGATGGTCTGGTGAATGCTATTCCTGTAGAATGTTTCATAAGGTGCGGATTCGTGGGTCCAAGCCCTGGTGGAAGGATTGGAAGTGGTACCCAGACACCCCTTTCAGAAACTACAAGCCAAGGCTTGGCTATATGTGGCTTTTGCTACATTTTCCTATGATTGACAATCTTAACCAGAGATGGATTCTTCAATCCTTTGCTCATGTTTGTCATAAAATATTCTCTATCATTTGGTCTACAAGTGTTGAGCTGAAGCTTGCCCACTTTTCTTGGTTTATTCTTTTCCAAGGCTTTCTTGTGGGGGCTCGACTCATTCATTTAGGGGTTCAGGACCCTCGGTTCCCTTTTTATGGGCAAGCTGAGTCTTTTAAGTATATCTTTTAGTTTTGAACCAGAGCTCAGTAGTTTTGGATTGGGATCCATGATTTCTTTCAGCATTTCAAGCTGGATCCCTTCTCGTGGCCTATGGTTTTGCTGGGTGACTCACCCAAACTTCCGACCAAGTATACCAAGCTTTGGCACACTTTCAGGGTGGAATCCTCTTCCATATCTGGAAAGATAGAAACACCTGCATTTTCACTCACACTCAAATGGATAAAAATGTTTCTTTGTATTCTAAAGCTATTATTTTCTCTAATGTTCTACAAATTCAAGTTCAAGCGAGCAAAGTTGTGCTTAAGGTTGCTCACCTCCAGGTGCTCCTAGACCACAGGGGCAATGCCCCATGTATTGTTACTTGAGTGCATGGCTCGCCCTCCTCTTCTCATGGTTGGTTGCCCTCTTAGGGCCAGTAAAGGAGTGGCTCTACTCGTCCCCACTCTCAGCCTCCTTCTCGGCATGGCTCCTTCCCTCCTCGGTGCTCTCGCACTAATCCCCCTTGGTCCAACCAAGGGTGGCCCTCTGGAGGTGTCGTGAGGAGCAGTGGTGGTGGCTCTAGGTGGCCCTCCGATACCACTCCTGGTGGTAGCTCTGGTTGGTCGAGCTCTGGTAAGAATTTTTCATGCTTGGCACTTGCAATCTCGCCACAGTGCAAGGAAGATAAAGATAAAGAAAAGGAAAATGATGATGGTTGGGGTCCTCCTCCTGATGTCACTCCCGACCCCGCTGATGTATGGGGAAAGAAGATTGATGACAGATATCCTCCTGGCTCTACTGGCACTACTCTAGTTGCTTGATGGCCTTTATTTTGTTGTTGTTAGTATGGATTTCTAGGCTTGGCCCATGTAATTCTATTTTTTAATTTTCTGGGCTTAGCCCATGTGACTCTCAAGGTGTGCCTTCTTACCACCCTTTTTTTTTTGTGAATATGTATCTTATCTTTTTTAATTAATATAGATATCTACCTATTCATAAAAAAAGAAAGATGATATGGAATTTGAAAATAAAATGATACTTGATATTTTAAATGCCAAAACTCAAAGTACATTTTTTAAGAATAAAAATGCATAGGCTAGGACAACATGAAGGAAAAAAAATAGTTTAAATTAATTAAATAAAAATGTATAGATGGAGAATCAAAAAGGTTGTGTAGAGGAGAAATTAGAGGAAGCAAAGCAATGTTGGAAGAGGCTGGTAATGTAGAGATAGATGAAGAGAGTTTTGGTTGAGGAAAATAAGAGTTATAGCTGTGAGGAGAATAACCAAAGGGGTGTGATAGAAAAGAAAGAAGATTAAAAATAAATAAAGGGCAACAAGTAATGAGTGTAGTTACAGCTATAGGATTTAATCAAAATTAAGGAAGATGAATGCAAAGGAAGTAAAGAAAATTTAAAAATTCAATATATTGTAATTAAATGATGGAGTTATTTTGAATTTGAATATAGATAGAAGTGTATGTATGTGAAATTCAATGATTTAATTTGACAAATGTAATTGTCAAAATCGTGCTCGCAAAGAAATCTTGGAATTTTATAATCTGATTTTAAGAACAGTAAATTTGAATAGATGAGTATTTGTGTGCTATTATTATTTTTGGGCAGCGAATTATCAGTTGGTTATTGTGATTTTTGGTTTAGTTTGTTGTGAGTTACAACATAGGGAGTGCCTTTATATCAAAAATCAATAACATAAGTTTTATGGAAATAGTTATAAGCATGCATTTTATTATTTGAAGCATAAATATACAAGGCCACTATACACACGATGTTACAATTCTTATGAATTGCTAGAGGATAGTTTTATTCTTTTATCTATAGAAAATTTGAGAACAACATTGATTCAATATAACTAGGGTTAGACATGGAACATTGACCATTTTCTAATTTTCTATTTATGTTGTTGCTATATTTTTATAGGTAGCTATAAATTTGGAGGGGGAACTACAATACACTATAAAGTCATCTAATTCTTATAAATATAAGTAAAAAATCAAAATAACCTTGTCTCTCATCAAAAAATTAATTTAATATATTAGATATTAATTTAATATAATATAATATATAATCTAATATAATATATATTAAAAATAACCTAATAATATAATATATTACATTATAAAAATTAAAATATAATATTGTTATCTAATATATTAAAATATATATTTTTGTTACATATTATATAGTATATATTACAATATTATAATATAATGTTAAACTAATATATTGCATGTTAATTTCATATGTCAATATAATATATAATCTAATATAATATATTAAAAATATATTCAATTATATTAAATATATATAAATTTGTTATTATATTTTTTCATAGAGAATATTTTTTAAATTATATTTTAAGATATAACAAGTAAATAAATGTTTAGAATGAAGAATGTCTTTTTTTTCACTTATGTAAAGGAAAGATAGAATAACAAGTGATCAATTGTGCTAGAGGAGGGAAAAACTTTTGAAGAGTTCAAAAAATTCCTTGAAAACTACCATAAAAGTTTAACCTTATTTTTTTATTATGATCTTTGCAAAAATAAACTCTTCTAAATTTATTTGTTTATTAAGCCATTTCTTTCATAAATGTATAGTTATTTTTCATTTAAATAGATAATTATTTGATAAAAAATAATATTTAGTATAGTTAGCCATGGACATAATATATTTTGTTAAAAATATTGAATTGCTTTCTATTTTTTAAAATTTCGTGAATATTATTTCTTTATGTATAATTTTTAATAGTTTTATTTGTCTCTTCTTAAAATGTTTTCTTAAAATTTGTTTTGTCGAAAAATTGTTTTGACAATAATTTGGAGATTTTTGAGTTTTTCTTAATTGCACTATATCACTCACTATATTTGTAGATTGTGTCTCTCAATGAAATTAAAACTTTAACTATGTAGGAGATTCTATTAATTTTTTTATTTATTTGGTATTTTTTAACTTCCTATTTTTTATCATTGGAAATATTGGAGATGACTTATTTATGCAATTATGCTAAAAAAGAATTTCAAAAGATGAAAAAAGTTAACTAGCATATCTATCTTATTAAATAACATATATAAATAATGTTGAGAGATATCATCTTTAAGGAGTTCCTTTTTTTATTATTTTGTTTAATATATTTATATTATTTTTAAAATTATATTATATTATGCTTAAATTATTTTTGAAATTGAGTTTCCTATAAATTTAATTATTTTTAAAATTACATTAAATTAAATAATATGATAATATTATCTAAACATCAAATAATAAAAATTTAATAAAATTTATATATTTATATATATATATATATATATATATATATATATATATATATATATATATATATATACACTCTCATTGTCCCAAAAATTTGGCAAAGTTTTCATTGTCCCTCAAACTACATCCTCATGTTCCTACATTCCCTCATTCTAGAAACTCGAACAAACAATACTAAATTCCCTCATTTTTTCGTCCATCTTGTGCTTACATATTACACAAAATGACCTCTTCAGAAGTAGGAATCACACAATTTGAATTTATCTTGAGCACCTACAATTGAACAATAAAAACAAAAAGGTTGCCATTTTGATTGAATACCATTGGTCAAAGTGCTTTGATAGTATATGATCAAGACAACACTAAAATTATAGAAAAGAGTGTTGGCCCCATAGTTGTCATTGCACCAAAAGGTCAATGTGTTAATGCCTGATACAACCGCTAGAGTTAACGAATCCATGAGAGGTGGTTAGTCCATATAATGAATCCTAAGGAGAGTGCTTACCATCTGCCAACAATATCTCCCTCAACATTACACATGGGGATTCAAACTTGGCACCTTTCGCTCTGACTCCAATTATTGGCCCCACATTTGTTGTTGCACCAAAAGGTCAATGTGTTAATGCCTGATACAACTGCCAAAGTTAACAGATCCATGAGAGGTGGTTAGTCCATGTCATGAATCCCGAGGGGAGTGTTGACCATCTTCCAACAAAGAGAGATTGAATTGGTTGATGTTTAAGTCTTACCTTGAAATTTTGGTGTTCACACAAGGTAAGTATACACCTTTGGCAACACCAAATAGAAAATGGACAACAAGGAGCATCCCAACTGAATGACTAGAAGCCCATCGAGTGAGAAAGGTTGCCAATGACCATATTGCAAACACCTATGCCATAAAAAAAATTACACCATAATGATCTACCAAGGATCCTCCATCAATGCCAGATAATAAGTACCCTCGTAGGAAAGATTATTATAATGTTCCATAAGAAAGATCAGTATTTTCACATTATGTTTAATCTTCATGCTAAATATCAATGCCATGATGTCAATGATTATGAAAATACCAAAACCATAACAAAACATTTCAATGAAAAAAATACATTAGAAAATAAGAATAGAATCTCACATTCAAATCAAATATCTCTCCAATTAAATCAATTAGAAAATGAATAAGAAGTTAGAGCCTTTTATTTACAAGATTGGCTGAAGAAGTCATCTTAATCAAAATTTAGTTGTCATTATCATTGATAAAAATCTACAAAAAAGGATACAAATACAATTCCCAAGAAGGCAATGCAGCCAAAAAACTTGGGGCTTTTACTTCCTCTTGAGCATATAAATCCTTGATCTCTTCTATGTCATTATAACTCCCAAGGAAAATTGAGGAACGCTCATGAATCTTTGATGGAAAAATGTCTAGTTCCTGCCAAATGTTACATCATAATGAGAAGCCATCTAATATATTTATCCCTTCAAACATATTATCTACTATGACTATTCATAATTTCATTCTATTATCCTTTAAGAACTGTAATTGGTTTTGGTTACATTATAAGAATGCAATCAATGGAAAAATATGCATACCCATTTCTTTACTATGAAGGATTTCCCCCATGTCTACTCCATTAAGAAAGACATCAGTTACACTTCATACAATACACAACACACACAAAAACAAAAAAACCATGGAATCTTATGTTTGGGTTAAATACTAAATGTGCATTCCCAACTAAAGTATCAATCAATGAACCATACTGCAATTTCTCATTGGGACTCTTCTTGTCTATGGGGTACATGAAAATACCTCCATAAAGCAGGGTTCTAAGGCATCAACTACCATACTGCACAAGAGATGTATACACAATGTTTTGCATAATGAGGGCAATACACTTCTTTTTGGCATACTAAATTAAATTTTACTATTTGGTGCATTTAAACATATTGAAACTAATAGCCATCCTTCTTTCCTAGTTATCCTTCTCATCAAGAAAATGGATGGCCTTTAATTATTCTTCAATGCATTTAAATTTCTACTATTACAATGTCATCCTCTCAACAAACCTAATGAAAAAAATTCAATGGTTATTCATTTCAAGATTGTAATCCCATGATGTCACCCTCCCTGCATTGGCCCACTTCAATTAGAATACCTCTTTTCTTTGAGAATATTACTATACAATAGTTTCTTCTTGGTGACTGCATGAATCATGTTGAAAAAATCATTAAATTCCACTCAAGAAATAAAATTCACAAATAAAAAAATAAGTTGGGAGAAGATGAGTAACTTCTTGAAATGAGATGAAAGAAGAGAAAATAATTATTTTCCTTGTTTGCTAGAAATGTATTAGGTTTCTTCACAACCTTGATCTAGTCTATGGTCTCAGGTGAAGCCATCCTCCATCGACATTCAGGTGGAACAACCTCATGTTTGGTGTAATTGCTTATGATATTATTTTTCTTGGGACCATCATACTTCACATTCTTCACATAGAAAACAAAGGGTTTCTAACAAGGATCCAATAGAAAATGGTTACTTGTAATACATAGGAAAATTTAAAATGTGTTCCAATGGCTTTGACCTTTTATTGGAGTTGTATTCATACACTTTGAATTAGATTCAAAGTCCATTTTATTGATCTATTTCTTTGAGCTATAGATATCAAGTTTTTAGCTTCCTCCAATATCACCTATCTTGCACAACACTTACACTACATACTTTGTGAAAGGAGATCATTGAGATGACTACAAATTGGTAGTGATGGGCTCAATTGGATGGATGCATATATTTTGCAAATCTATGATTCTTGTGAGAATTCATGGAAAATTACAAGGAAAATGAGTCATTTAAAGGTCCCTAATGAAATATATTTTTGTAATACTTTATTTTTATTTACTGTTACAACCCATGAAAAAGCTTAGCTTGAAGTTTTAAAAAAATACCACCAAATTTTAGTATGATGGTTTCCTTTTTTATGAAAAAATAGGGATACCAAATGCAAAGTTTTAGGGATATTGTTACAATATCAAATATGGATACAGAACCAGATGTGAAACAAAAATGTAGAGGAAAGCAATGTGATTAAAATTGAAAATGTTATCATGACAATAAAGATTGTGGGAATAAAATGAAAATATGCAATACTACAAGGTTGTTACATTGAGATGGGATCAAGGAAATAAAATATGGACTAAACCATTGATCCTAAAGGGAGAGAGATTACCTACACATTGAAATGTTGTCTGGTAATTGTTTTAATTTTTTTCCTATCATATTCAAATATTTGAGCCTTTTTCATAAGTCCTATGTAATCTAGAAATGAGAGAAACATGTTACCCCTCAAATCCAATGTCTCTAGGTTTACAAGACCCGCAATTAAATCAAAAATTGTTCACTAAAATTCAAAAGAAAATATACAACGGGGAGAAAATTTTGTTTGCAAGCACATAATTGAAATTAATATTGCTAAGCCTCAAGCTTACAAAACCCAAATAATTCCATAATATCTCATTTATAGTTTCATCAAGACCAAGGATTTTACATAATGACTTTGGGTACACCTAAATTACATGACAAAGCAATCACTCTACACTACTCAAATGCCAAATTCATAGCTTGGGTAAGGGAAGTTTCAAATCAAATAAAATTGAGTGACAAATTGTACCCTTACCTCTCTAAAAAAAAATATCTTAAAATGCTCTAATACCATGTAAAGTATTTGAATGCTCAGACACAAACAAAATGTACAAAAGTTGCTGCTCTATTTCCCAAACATCTAGGAATGCCAAAAAAATAAAATGTGGAATAAAAAAACAAACTGAATGGAAACACACAATTGGGCATGCAAACTTACTTGTTCTATTAACTCAGAAAAATAACATTTACAAAATGTTTTCAAACTTGAAACAACAAACTACTAATGACAAACTTGACTTCTAGCAATTTGGAACTGCACCCACAAAATTACAACAATCTAGAGCTTCTCAGAGCTCTCTCTACTTCATATTCATTTGGAGCTATCTGTTGCTCCCTACACACATTGTAGCTAATTGTATCTATCTAGAGCTATATGTTGCTCCTTGCACATAAAGAACAATCTAGACCTATTTGTTTCTCTATGCACACAATGTAGCTGCTTGTAGCTATCTAAAGCTATTTGTTGCTCCTCGCACACACAAAACAATATGGAGCTATCTCCTTCTCCCTGCACAAGTTCTACACTTCATTCACAAAACATTCTCTATTGTTGTTGTTGCAACTCATTTTTTTTAACTACACTAACTCACTAACTACATTCATTCCTTTTGTCTATTCAAATCTTCTTCCAAAAAAAATTCCCTCCCAAAATTCAAACTTACCTAACACAATAAATTTTGGAAATTCAAATTTTCCTACCACAATAAATTATGCATCCAAGAGCAGAATAGGGATGAATATCCCCAAAAACATATTGTCGTTGAAAGCTCCTAACAGGTAGGTGAACAAGGGATTTGACATGAGAAGAGGCTCAGTTAGAAAAAACTAAATATTTCTAGCACTACCCCTTTAACTGAGTCATCCAACAACATCATTCTTCACACAAATCAACAACACCTAAATTTCTTCTTAGGTGTTCAAAGCAATCTCTGCTCAAATTCAAACCTATGACTATTGGTGTGGGGACAAGCTTGCTATCTTGCATCCTAAACCTCCTCAAAATATTTGCTACATAATTTTCTTGAGAGATAAATAAACCATCATGCATTTTTTTCTTCTATTCCTAGAAAATACCTTAAGAGACCTAAGTCTGTCATTTCAAATTCTCTTTTCATGGCCTCTTTAAAATCAACAATGAGGAAATTATTGTCCCTAGTGAAAAATAAATCATCAACATACAAGACAACAACTAAAATCTTACCATCAACTTCCTTGATGTAAGGAGTGGGATCACCATCACTTTTGCTAAATCCATTGCTCAAAAAATATGAGTCAATCTTGGTGTACCGTGCCCATGGTGCTTGCTTCATCCCATAAAGAGCTTTCTTCATCCTATATACCTTGCTTTCTTGACCCAAAACTTCATAACCAGGTGGCTGCTCCACATACACTTCTTCTTTCAACACTCCATTCAAGAAGACAAACTTCACGTCCATTTGAAACACCTTCCACTTGTGTTGGGCTGCAATTTCTATGACTACCCACATATTTTCCATCCTTGTAAATGGAGCATATGTCTCATCATAATCTCTCCCAAACTACTATTTGTATCCTTTGGTAACTAATATTTCCTTGTGCCTCTCTATTATTCCATCGACATTTCTTTTGGTCTTATAGACCCATTTCACTCCAATTACTTGCTTGTTGTGAGGCAAATCAATTAGCTCCCATGGTCTATTCCTCTATATTGCATCTATCTCCTCATCCATGGCTTCACACCATTCCTTTTATTTTACAACATCCTCAAAATAAATTGGATCACTATGAGAAAATAATGCAAAATTCATTATTTCATCAAACTCTTCATCATACCTTTCATTTTGGTAGATCTCAATTAGACCCTTGGTATTTCTTGGCAATAGGGAGGAGAGAGTGGAGTCTAAACTTTCACTAATGTTGCTTCTTTGCTAAGTAGACCTTGTTCGGAGCTGTTTGTAGCTCTTTGTCTATGTCTATGCAGTGGTCTGGAGCAGTATGGAGCTATCGGGAGCTATTGTGGGCTTCATAACATCATTGCGTTGCACTTCATACTCTTTCTCTGCATCAACCGAAGCTATTGGGACTGGTATGGATTTTTTAAGATGTGTCAAACTATCCCATGACTCATCCTCTAACAACTCCACATCTCTACTAATAGCAATTTTCTTGGTGACTGGGTTATATAGCTTGTAGGATTTGGGCTCTTCACTATAGTCCATGAAAATGCACTTCTCACCCTTGTCATCCAAATTTTTTCTCTTCTCTTTTGGCACAAGTGCATATGCCACACACCCAAACACTCTCACATGCTCTACCGCCCACTTTCATTTTGTCCATGCCTCTTGTGGAATCTTGTCAAAAGATATCTTTGTAGGACTTCTATTTATCAAATATACTATTGTTGCTACAACTTCACCCCAATATTCATTTGGGAGTCTCTTGGATTTGAGCATGCTTCTTGCCATCTCCACAATGGTTTTGTTTTTCCTCTAAGCCACTTCATTTTTCTATGGAGTATAGGCTACAGTTAACTCCTTCTTAATGTCATGTTTCTTGAAAAAATTCACAAACTAATTGGAGGTATATGCTCCCCCTCTATCTAACCTTAGGACCTTGATGAAATGTCCAATCTCCTTCTTAGCCTAGGCTTTAAACACTTTAAACTTGTCAAATGATTTAGATTTATGTTGTAAAAACTAAACCAATGTCTTATGGCTATAGTCATCTATGAAGGTCATAAAATATCAGCTCTTACCAATAGATTTTTTATGCATAGGGCCACACAAATTAGTGTGCACCAAATCCAATGGTGCTATTTCCCCTCTAGAATTTCCCAATTGAAAGGGTTTCCTATGTTGCTTGCCTAAAATGTAAGCTTCACATCTACCACTAGGCTCTACCATGGTTGGTAAACCTTCAACCATTCCCTTCTTTGAAAAAATATTTAAACTAGCATAACCTAAGTGTCCATACCTAAGATGAAAAGCTTGGAGGGGTCTTGAATGACTGTCTTGAAGGCTTCTTGTTGTTGTACTATTGTAAATTTTCCATGCCTAGAAGTTGCAATTGCAGACTGGGCTGAGAAACACCTCTCTAACCTCAACAAAAACATTCTATTCCTTGTCATTGGCATTGCTGCAATTTTTTTCTTGCTTCCATCCTTCTCATAAATAATGCATTCACCCTTTTCCATCAACACTTTGTATCCTTTTTGGATCATTTGTCCAATACTCATGAGATTGTGCTTTATACTAGGGGAAAAATATGCATTGTCAATCTCCTTCTTCTCACCTTTCTTGGTGCAAAACAAAATAGACCATTTTCCCACCACTAGAACTATTTCATTGTTCCCCACTTTTATTTCAAACTTGGCATTTTTATCAATGAAAGAAAATAAACTCTCATTAGCACTCATGTGGTTAATACATCGACTATATAAAAACTATACCTCATCATTCCCTTGCTCAACAATGTTGCACATGATGAAGGCCTTTTGTTGATTACCTTCAGCCACTTTTTCATCAACCGCATTTGCACTTTTCTTGGACTAATCACGTTGCTTTTTACAACACTCACTTGCATAATGACCAAACTTATGGCAATAATAACATTCAACATTGCTCTTGGCATGCTTCTGACTCGAGTTGTTGTTGTTCTTGGCTTGTACGGAGCTGGACTAAGAGTTGCTTTCCCCCTCTTGGTTGTGTTCTCTTCCTGAGATATCTTCTCCAAATCTTCCACGTCCAGATCTACCTCTACCACATCTAAAGTTGTTTCTACGTCTCCCCCTGCCTCTTGCATTGTCTTGAGCTTTAAAATATTTCTCATGGGTTTTTAAAGAACCCATCAACTCATCAACAGACAAATTTGAGAGGTCATTTTCCTCTTCAATGGCAATCACAACTACATCAAACTTTATGGGTAAACTTCTAAGGATTTTCTCCACAATCCTCTGCTCTTCCATGGATTCTCCATTCACCCTCAACTGGTTTATCAAACTAGAGACTCTTGTGTGAAAGTCTGAGATAGACTCACTGTCCTTCATTTGGAGAGTCTCAAAATCTCTTTGAAGCATCTGAAGCTTCACCAATATTACTTTATCATTCCCTTTGTAACTAGTTTAGGGGATTTCCCAAGCTTTATTTGCATACTCAGCTACTACTATTTTGGGAAAAATGGCCTTTGTCAAGGCTTCTTCAATCAAACTCAATGCTTTTTCATATTTCCTCCTTAACTCCTTCAACTGTGTCTTCTAGTTGTTTTTGAGGGCTACATATGCTTCTGGATAAGTCACATCATTGAATCCACTAATCACAAACTCCCACAAATCATTTGCAACCATTATGGTCTTCATTTTCTTTGCCCAAACATCATATTTTTATCCATTGAATGGTGATGGTTTCTGTCAACTCTTACTCTCATCTCCAACCACATCTTAAACAAAACAAACCTTAAACACCCCAAAAAAAAAAATCCAAACTCACTCAAGACTTAGGGCCTTTTGGCTCTGATACCATGTGAAAAATTATATGTTAAAATGCTCTCATATTGGTGTAGGGGCACCATGGTCACGTTGGTTTTAGTGATGCATTTATGTGTCTAGGTTAGTAATTTGGTTGTTTTGTCACCTAATGGATGTAATAAGGTCGACTCTAGGCCATTTTTGCATGTTTGGTGTCATGTAGGGTCTTTCTTAGGCGTTGGATAAAATTTGTTAAAAGAATGTAAAAGTTGCTTTGCAACTTGGCAAAATTGCATGTAAGGGGAATTTGAACAGTCACTTGAGTGTTTTCATGTTTGTAACTAATGATTTACTATTGCATGGTATTTTTTTATCCTCACGAACTTTGAGGCATGATCATTGTATCATTTTGGAGGAAAAAAGAAGTGAAAGAGGCTTTGTTTTCTATAATTTGAGTGCATTTTTCTGTGTTTTCTTTCTCTATACGGCTCTGTATATTAGTGTTATGTACTAAGACTTGTGTGAAATATTGATACAAATTTTTATCCCTCATTTTAACTTGGTGTGGTGGAATTTCATTAGACATTAAGCTTGTTTGAAGCATTTTGTCTCAGACCTCATAGAAAACCTCCTTTTCAAGGGTTTGGGAATAAAAATGTAGTTATCAAACCATTCCACCCTTGTACATTAGTCAAACTCGGTGGAATGGTAGTTTTAGGCTTTCTTTTTCTATTCTTATTGTCTTTTGGAGTAGGGGATGGAGTTTGTAGAGGTTTTTTCAAAGCCCTAGCCTAACATCTTCATGTGTTAGGCTAGGCAGGATAGTGATAGTGTGGGAAAAAAACTTGTGAGAGTTGTCTATTATTAAAACCTTGGGATTGGGACCCTATATGACTTTTTTGAAATATTGGTGAAGATTTTAGGTGATTGGGAAGAGAATTCTTAGTGGATTTTTTGTAAAAGTGGCCTAATTTGCCTTGTTTAAGGTGTAGCAAACCCGATTAGTGATTCTTGCTCAAAAAAAACCTATGACCCAAGGGAGATATGTTAGAGTAGGGCCTAATGAGTATTTGAAAAGGTCTTGGTTTCATGGAGAGATGGCCTTCTCTAAAAGATATGTCTTAAAACATCATTTTGGAGACCTAGTTGGAAAGACTAGTGAGTTAGTGAAAAACATCATTGTAGAGGTCTTGAGGCTTAAGTAGTGACTGAATTGCACTAAGTTGTGTTAGGTCAAGCTATTTTCACCCCTTATTTGTAGCTTTGAATCACATACCATGTAAAAGTATCTGAATACTCAAACACAAACAAAATGCACAAAGTTGTTGCTCTGTTTCACAAACATCTAGGAATACCAAAAAATAAAATCCAGAATAACAAAACAAACTGAATGGAGACACACAAATGGGCATGCAAACTTGCTTGTTCTATTAACTCAGAAAAATAAAATTTACAAAATTATTTCAAACTTGACTTTCAACAATCTGGAGTTGCACCCACAAACTTACAACAATCTAGAGCTTCTCAAAGCTCTCTCTACCTCATATTCATCAAGAGCTATTTGTTTCTCCTCACACACACTGTAGCTAACTATAGCTATTTGGAGCTATCTTTTATTGCTCGCACACACAAAATAATCTGGAGCTATATGATGTTCCATACACACACTATAGCTAACTATAGCTATTTGGAGCTATCTGCTACTCCTCACACACACAAAATAATTTGGATCTATCTGTTGCTCCCTAGACAATTTTTTCACTTCATTCACAAAAAATTCTCTATTGTTGCTGCTACATCTTAAAACTTCTTGCAACTCACTTGCTGCAACTGCACTAACTCACTAACTACATTCATTCCTTTTGTCTATTCAAATATTCTTCCAAAAAAAATTCTCTCAAAATTCAAAGGTACCTAACACAATAAATTTTGGAAAGTCAAATTTTCCTACCATAATAAATTATGCAGTCAGGAGTAGAACAGGGATGAAGATCCCCAAAAACATATTGTCATTGAAAGCTCTTGACAAGTAGGTGAACAGGGGAGGTGATGTGAGAAAAGGCTCAGTTTGAAATAAATAAATATTTCCAACAACCTCGAATTAGGTTTTTTTCCCACCATGCTAAATCCCCCAAAACTATCACAACATCCCCTTTTCCCAAACATAACTTCCCAGACTACAAGGAAAATAGGCCTTTCGTATCAATGTAATCCCTAAAAACTCTCTCATCTATGAGAAATCCCTTGGCCTTAAAATAATAAATGGTTGTCTAAGCCTCTTCCAATCTGAAAATCCTCTTGGAATCATCGACCTTCAACACCCTACAAAACCCTTCCACCATGGTTGTGTATACGACTACTTCAGGTATGCTAGAAATTCAGTTCAAATCTTTATTCAAAGTATCTATGGTTAGCAACTTCTACAACATGCTTTAAAGTTTCCCTGCATTGAGTGGACTAAATCGAATGTAGGCAAAGAATGCACCCATAGACGTTTGAAGAACAGATACAAATAATGGTTTTATTTAAGTCAGCATGGGAATATAGACATGCATGAAGAATAAAACATTCATGGTGATTAAAAATGTCCATTATCTTTACTTTTACAGTTGTGATTTTTAATAAATTAAAAGAATGGTGAGGATTAATAAATTTGAGCTATATTTAAGATCATGTTTTTATGTACACACAAATAGCTAAAACTGGATGTCATTATAAACTTCTCTATGTAATAAATTTATTATAAATATATATAAAAAGTACAAATAAATTTATTATAAACTTATTAATGTTGGATCACTTTGATCATGGTTGTCTTTTTTACTACCTTTCTAGACACATTCTAATTTCACCTTAAGTTTTTTAAATTTTTGTTGCTTTGATTTTTTCTTTGTTTTATTAAAAGGGGTCGATCATTCAACTCCTTAGTGAATTTTGAAAGAACTCTCCAAGTACTTTTGTATTATTTTTTAAATTAATATTATGTATAACTGCTAGCTTGTTATTGACACTCTTTAGTATGCATGAGAAATGCTCAATATTTTTATTTAGATATTGATAAAATAAAGCATATAAATGAAGAACATGGACACTCGTCTTCATCTATGAACTCCCTTTCATTATGACAATAGAAAACCAATATAGAGAGAAATCAATGACATAAGTTTTATGGAAATAGTTATAGGTGTGCGTTTACTATTTGAAACATAAATATGCAACGATGTTGCCAAGTTTTTTGATCTATAGAAAAATTGAGAACATTGGTTTAATATAACTAGGGTCAAACATGGAACCATTGACCATTTTCTAATTTGCGATCTATGTTGTTGCTATCTTTTCCACCAATACCCTCACTAGTGGCTATAAATTTGGATGGGTAACTACAACAAGCTATAAAGTCATCTACTTCTTATAAATATAAATATAAATAAAAACTCAAGATAGTCTTATCTCTCATCAAAAAAATAATTTGATATATTAGATGTTAATTTAATATAATATATAACCTAGGATCTAATATATATTAAAAATAATCTAATAATATAATATATTAAATTGCTAAAAAAAATATTACATTATGAAAAATTAAAATATAATATTATAATACTATTATCTAATATATTAAACTATGCATTATGTGTTACATAGTATTTATTATAATATTATAATATAATGTTGGCCTGAACAGGTAGTAGAGTTGGCTTGGGTAGTGGGTTTGCTCCCCATTGGTCTCAGGTTCGACTCTGCTCCCACATTTAATAGGCGGGACTTCTTGCAGGTGAGGGATCTCACCTGTAGGGGACTAGTCTTGCCCTAGCTTGCTTTAGATACCCAAGGTATGGGTTGCTAGATCACTAGGGATACCCCTGTAGTATCAAAAAAATATATTATAATATAATGTTAAATTAATATATTGTGTGTTAATTTAATATGTTAATATAATATATAATATATTAAATTATATATTATATGTTCTATCTTATATAGTATATATATTAATTTCTTATTATAATATTTTCATATATTAGATCATAATTTTTTAATTATATTTTAAAGATAACAAGTAATTAAATTCTTACAATGAAGAATATCTTTGTTTTAATTGTGCTAGAGGAGGAAAAAAACCATTTTTCACACAAAGGTGTTCCTTATATGAAGTGAACGGTTTGCTTTTGAAAATCAATGGTTGAAAATTGTGGAGAAGGATGCAAGACAATTGAAATAATCTCAACCATCAAATTTCATAAAATATTAAAAAATATAATATATAATTAAAGAAAAACAACTACATTCTTATCTCTTTAAATTCAGAAAAGATAAGATAAAAAATGTTTTTTCTTTTGAACTTTTTAAACTTAGTTTTTTCGATAAATAATAGTATTGTTAATAAATAGATATATTTTTTAAATAATAATATTATTAATAATAAATCAATAAATTACAAATTAATTTTTTATCTTTAAATAAGGTTTCATTTTATTTTCACTTTTTAAGTTTGGTGTTACTTGTAATTTTAGATATAAAAGTTAGAATTTTACTTTTAATAATTTTAATATAGTTTATATTTATTTTTTATATTTTATTTGAAATACAGTTTTAGTTTTTAAAATGTAATTTATTTAATAATATTTATAGCTGAATTGAAAACTTGGTATGATGGTTGGTGCGCTCTACAACCCAAGCTAGGGCGTCTGTGCCCTAGCTTTGTTTTGTTCTTTCCTGTGCGTATGTGGTGGGGGGCATTTCTGGTTTTTGAGGGTGTTTGGCTCTATTTCCTTGTTCCCTGCATGTTGTTCCCTGCATGTTGTTTTCTTCCTTGGTTGCTGCGTAGGGTGTGTGGGGTGTGGTTGTGACTGGTATTCCGCCTTCTTCCTCCTTGGAGTTCACTATCACTGTGTGAGTGTGGTAGTTGGGTGGGTCGAGTGCCATTTGGGCTGGGAGGGTTGTGGACCTTGGCTTTTGTGTGGACCGTGTGGGGTCCATTGGCCCATGTGGGGTTGGCTCGCTAGAGCTCATTTGTTAGGGGTAGCGTACGGAGGTCTCGGGCCTGGGGGTGTCACGTCCTTGTAAGGATGTGCTTCTATC
The DNA here is from genome assembly GCA_007115665.2 of Sequoiadendron giganteum. Classification (NCBI taxonomy): domain Eukaryota; kingdom Viridiplantae; phylum Streptophyta; class Pinopsida; order Cupressales; family Cupressaceae; genus Sequoiadendron; species Sequoiadendron giganteum. The sequence goes on from CM021107.1 coordinate 617,409,278, forward strand.
ATTTGTGAGTTGGTGTAGGGTGTGCGTGGGTGACTGGTTACCTTTGTGTTGAGGTCTTTCTTTTTTCTTTGCATTTCAGGGCTTGCATGCCCGCTTGGGAATAGTTTTTGCCTCAATGTCTTATGGGGAATCATCCGGGGCAAGTCCCAAGATGGACTTCCGCTCTGCATTTGGTTCGAAGCCTCTGACACAAAATGTGAAGATAATTGATAATAATTTATTTTCTTCGGAGCCGGATATGTATGGTTTGGGTTTGGTTGGAGGATCTTGGATTATGAAGATTAATGGGTGTTTGGAGAGGTGCAAGGAGAGGCTGAAATTTTTTATTTCGATGGAGATGCTTGTTGATGTAATTGAATACTATTCGAAGAATTCCTTTTATTGCAAGTTTATGGGTTTGAGAGTCTCACTGCAATTTATAGAATCCTAGGCTCAGAGGACACGGTTGCTAGAACGAGAGATGAAGATTAGGCTCTTGAAGAATAACTACTTTATGGTTTCCTTTGATTGCATGGCTGATCAGAATAGGATTTTTGAAGGTGGTCCCTATTTTTATAACTAGGTGGGTCTGTTTATAAAGCCATGGCATGTGGGTTTCAGTCCTACTGAGGAACTCCCGAATTGAGTTCCAGTGTGGGTTCGGCTTCCATGGTTTCTGGTTGAATGTTGGTGAGACAATGTACTACTGTTGGTGGGTTCAATGCTCGGTAAGCCTGTTGGTTCATTACAGCAGATAAAGTTCAAAAAGGTAATGAATTTTTCCTATATATGTGTGGAAATTGATTTAAGCAACCCATTGCCAGAATTTGTGGAAGTTTGTGCAAGTTCCTATACTTGGATTCAACAACTGGACTATGAGACCCTTCCCTTTCAGTGTCGATTTTGTCATGAATATGGGCACTTGCAACATAGGTGCCCTGGGGCTAAGCCTATGGTGCAGCAGCCCTCTATGCCTCACCGTAACCCACCTAGGGTTGATAAGGGGAAGGAGACTATTCAAAGTGATGGATTTGGTGAGGATGGATTTTCCCCTATCAAGACTCAAAATAGGATTAGGGGGAAAAAGAGGAATTTCAAGGAAAGGCAGGATGATGATACTTTTAATAGGTTTGAGGTGTTGGATGATCTTAGTCAATAAGAAGTGACCCTGATTTTGATTAATTTGGATCAGGGGACTTTGGGTGATGGACAGGAAGGGCCTCCTCTTGAGGCTATGCAGGTTTTGCAGGATGTGGGGGTTGGGCAGATGGATACTGATCAACCTTCGCTTGCTCATAAAAGATCAAATGAAATTGGTAGGGTAACAAAATCTGGAAGCGGGGGATCCCCTAGGTTCCTGAAGGAAGGTATGGATGTGGGGAAGAGCTCTCTCTCTTCTCCGCATTTGGGTATTTAGCAAAAGGATCTAAAGAAAGGTGTGAGTGAGAAGCCCTCAAAGATGGGTCGGAAGAAGGACTTGTAAAATTTAAAGATTGTTGGTGAGACTTTGGTGGAATCAGTGCCAGCCAAGACCCTCGATTCTCATTTCTCTTACCCTTCAAAATGATTTTTCTCTCATGGAATGTTAGGGGCTTGAACAGTGGCCCTTTTCAAAAAGCTATTTAGGATTTGATCAAAAGTAAATCTCTTGATATTCTCTTTTTATAGGAGACTAAATTATCGATCGAGAGTATGTTGGGTATATTACCTAAGTTATGGAGAAATGGTGAATTTCAGTGTATCAAGGCTTTTGGCTTTTCTTGGGGGGTGGCTTGTTTGTGGAACCCTCAAAAGATTAGCCCCATATGGTGGATGTCCTCTAAATCATCTATCTCCTTTGTGGCCTCTAGCTTTGAGAAGGGAGAAAAGGTCTTCTTCTCGAATGTTTATGCTCCTATTGAGCTTCATGGTAAGCAACTTCTTTGGGCCCATCTTCTATTTGTTCATATCTTGGTTCCTTATCACCCATGGATTATGGTTGGAGACTTCAATGCCATTATTAAGTTGTCAGAAAAATGGGGTGGAACAACAAGGTTGGAGTCATATGCTCTGTTGCTTTGGGATAGTATCTCATCCTTAAATCTTTTTGATGTGAAACCTAGTAAAGGTGTTTCACATGGAACAATAGAAGGATTGGAGAAAACTGTGTTGTTGAGAGGCTGGACCGGTTCTTAGTTTCTTGTTACTAGGTTGGTAGTGTGTGGTCTTCTTGTTCTTAGATTCTAGATTTGAGGGGTTATGATCATTGGCCTATTATGCTTAGTATTGTTTCGACTGGTATGCCTAGAAATACTTCGTTTAAGTTCTAGCTGATGTGGTTAAGGGATGCTACTCTTTTTGACCATGTTGTTGGTTGGTGGAGGATCGGTTGTCCTACTTTTGGTATGGCTATGTAAATTTTTTCTAAGATTCTTCAATTTGTTAAGTATCATCTTAAGAGGTGGAACCACCAATGTTTTGGTAACATCTTTCAAATAAGGATGTGGCTCAGACTGAGCTGAATAAAAGTACGAGGTTGATTCGGGAGAAGGGGGTTATGGAGGAGCTTTTGAAAGAGAAGGCTATAGATTTAAAATTGGTTGAGGAATGTGAATTTCGAGAAGAGATCTATTGGAAGTAAAAGGCCAGAGTGGAATGGCTGCAAGCTGGAGATAAAAATAGTGCCTTTTTCTTTAATTTTGTGAAGGACAGGATGCATGGTAATTCCATTTCTGTTATTGTGAATGATAGGGCAGATCGTCTTGCCTGTTTTCTAGAAATATTTGTTGAGGCGTCATAGTATTTTGCTTCTTTTTTCAGGGAGGAGTTGCTAGGTGGCTTTGTGGAGGAAGCTCAGGTTCTCTTGTGCATTCCCCAGTTAGTGTCCTAGGAGATGAATGAGAAGTTGATGGGAGAGATCTCTCTTGAGGAGTTGGAAGGGATTGTGTTCCAAATGAAGAAAGGAAAAGCTCCTAGACCCGATGGTTTCCCAGTAGATTTTTTTTAGGAATTCTGGGATATCATAAAGCTAGACCTTCTTGCGGTTGTGCATGAATCTCAGAGGAATAAGAAAATTTTGCACACTATGAATTCCACCTTCTTCACCCTTATCCCCAAATGTGAGGGGGCAGATAGGTTAACTCAGTTTCAGCCCATTTCTCTCTGCAATGTGGTATATAAAATTATCTCAAAATTGATGGTTGAAAGGCTGAAGAAGTGGCTTAAAGTGTTGATTTCTGAGGAGTATTGTGGTTTTGTGGGGGGGCACAAAATTATTGATGGGGTTGTTATAGCTACGGAGACCATCCATTTGATGGCTAACTTCCATGAGAAGGCTATGTTCATTAAGCTGGATATGGCTAAGGCTTATGATAGGGTTAGATGGTCTTTTTTGAGCAAGGTTTTGCTCACTTTTGGATTTTGCGAAGAGTGGATTCAATGGGTCATGAGTTGTGTCACTTCTGTCTCTTTTTTGATGCTGATAAATGGTAGCCACTCTAAGCTCATTGATGCTTCTAGGGGTTTGCATCAAGGGGATCCTCTTTCCCCATACTTATTTATGCTTCTTGTTGAAGGGCTTGGCTGCCTGATGAGAATAAGGGTCAAGTTGGGCATTATTCAGGGTTGGCAATGGGGGAAGGTTTTCCCCTGAATTCTCACCTGCAATTTTTTGATGATACTACTTTGATGGGGATTCCTTCTATCAGGGAAGCTACTACTTTGAGGTAGGTGTTGGATGTTTATCTTAAAGCTTCGGATCAGTTGATTAATGAAGATAAATCCTCCATCTTCTTTTTCAATACTCTAATTCCCATTTAGAGAAGGATTGTGAATATTTTGAGGTCTCAAATAGGAGCTCTCCCTTTGACTTATCTGGGCATTCCTATATCTGTTGGTAGACTTCCCAAAGGCTCTTGGCAGGGTATTATTGATAAATTTTGGGTGAAATTTAATCATTGGACCCAAGATGGTTATCTTTTGCTAGAAGGGTTCAACTTCTCAAGTCGGTGGTCCAATCTCTCCCAACTTATAGATGCATGCTTCAGGTGGCTCTGATGGGTTTTCTTAAGGAGCTGGAAGCTCTTGAAAGACAATTTTTATGGGTGGGAAGTTTGGCATCCTCCAAGTGGAGTCTCGTCAGATGGGATGTTGTGTGTAGCCCCAAACAGTATGGTGGTCTTGGTCTTCAACAATCGGCTCTGATGGGGGTGGTTGTGGCTGCTAAGTTGTTCTGGAGATGGTGTGTGGAGCAGGACCAAAGTTGGGCCAGAATCTTATCCCATAAGTATTTCCCGAGAATCCCTCATCAGGGTATCCCTAGGTACCCTTTAGAGGGGAAGGGCTTGGTGATTTGGTCTACTCTACGGAAGGGTTCCAAGCTTATCAAGGATGGTTTATTTTGGATTTATAGAGGAGGATCTGGTGCTCTTTTTGGTCAGACTCTTGGGATGGCCATCCTCCCCTTATCTCTCAGTTCCTCAACTTGGTTCTTTTGTGTCAGAGATTTCTTGCGGTTGGATGGGCTAGGGTTAGTGACTTCAAATCTCTTTCTTTTAGGGTTCAGTTGGGGGTGGCTCATTGGAAGGATCCCTCGAAATGACCGGATTTTGGGCTGGTAGAAAGGAGTGTTGAGCTTCATAACATCCTTTGCAGAAGGCATTTTTGTTCTCTCGGGAGAGGATATCCTTATGCGGAGCCACAATCCTAAGGGGGGTTTTTTGTTGCCTCTGGCTATCAAGTTCTTTTGGCTCATAGGCTGGATGGCAGGGAGATTCATTGGTGGAAAAGGGTGTGGAACAAGCTCTCCTAGCCAAAATGCAACTACTTTGTGTGGACTTTGGCTTGGAAGAGATGCTTAACCTGGGATAACATCTGTAAGCATGGATTTTTGGGACCTTTTATGTGTGTTTTTTGCATAAATGAGGAGGAGGATTCTCCACACCTGTTTTTTTGGTGCCCCTTTGTTTCTCAACTTTGGCATTTTTGGTGGGGAGTCTGGAAGTGGCCCCATGTTCATGATTCTTCTTTGATTGAGTTCTAGGATAGTATGGGTAGACCTCCCTCGATGGCTTCCTTTTTGCAAGATGTCTAGTATGTTGGTCCTACTTTTCTTCTTTGGAAAATTTGGCTGGAGAGGAATCATCAAATATTTCGGGGGGAGAATTTGATGGTTCAACAAGTGTGGTGGCATCTGTTAGGAATGATTCAGGAATCGGTTGCAGCTAAAAGTGAGATGGTCTTCCCTCTGAAGAAAGGCAATGCTAAGGTGGTGGAAAGACTAGGTCTTCAAGATATCCCCTCTTCTTCTATTGGTAGTAGGTTACGTAGGCACAGAAAGCAGAGAATCCAGTGGGTGGGTAGGTGGCTACTACCTCTGAATGGAATTCTGAAGATCAATTCTGATGGCTCTTCTAGGGGTAATCCTAGGCTTGTTGGGATTGCGGGAATTGGAAGAGATTCTATGGGGTCGGTTATCTTTCTTTTTTCGGTGCATGAAGGGGCTCAGACTGTTAATTATATGGAAGGTCTGGCAATTCTTTATGCAGTTGAGAGGGCTCTATCTTTGGGATGGAGAAAGGTTATTTTTGAAGCAGATTCTTGGATTTTAATTAACTTGGTGAATGACCAAAAGGTGACGGATATTAACTGGAAGTTGGTGGGGGTGGTTCAGCGGATTCTTTAGGGTAGTTCTATGTTGGAGGTTGTGTCCTTTGTTCATATTCTGAGGTAGTGGAATCAAGTTATTGACTGCTTGGCCAAGTGGGCTTCTGAGCATGATGATGGCTAGAAGGTTGAGGATTGGAGACAGGTTTCTCTCGAGTTACGACAGGATTTGGATCAGTTACTAAAGGAAGACAAGAGTTTGTAGTTGGTTGGTTGCTTTTGTTTCTTTGTTTGGTGGGTTGTCTCTGGTTGTTTTTCGGGGTTGTGGCTCTTGTTCTTCGTTGTAATGTTGTGTTTTGAATTTCAATAATTTTTTTACCCTCTTTTTATTTTAAATATATATATATATATTTATAGCTGAATCAAAGGCTTTGTTAATTGGTTTGGAAATGGGTATCGAAAGCATTCAAATCAAAGGAGACTCACTCCTGATTGTTAACTCCTATAAGGAAAGGAAAATTCAAAACTAGGGTCTTCGATACATTCTTCAAAGAGTATGGGCTCTACTCAATAAATTTCAAAACTATATGATCACACATACCTTCAAGGAAGGAAACAAGTTAGCAGATTGTCTAGCAAACTTGGGAAGCTTAAAGTAGGAAATTTATATGTTATCTAATGTGACTTCACTTTCAGACTATCCTCACATAAAATATCTTATCGATAAGGATATCCATCACAATAACATTGGGGCTTCTTTTATTCCAAAAAATTGACTTATTTTATTAAAATTGGTTAGACCTCCAATTTCGTGTTGATCTGGTGAGGGAATTCTAACTTGCTCAATTTGGCTTTACCATGTAGTATCTCAGCCTGGGTCATCATTTTTATGATGCCCATCCTCCCATCGGTACTTGTGTAGTCCTAATTGGTACATTTTGACAGCGTCATCCTTTGGGGGATGTGAAACTCTTATGGCATTATGATGGGACAAGCTAGGTATTATATGGAAATTTTCCATTCTAAGTTATCTCGCCACCCTTTTAGCAAATGATATGGTTTACATGTTGCTATATTTTGTGGTACCCATATATGTGTGGTAGTACGCCGCATTTATCTCCTAATGAACTATGGGATATTTTGCACGATTCGGCATAGAGCAAAGGATTTGCATTCATTAATATATCCTTTCTTGCTTTAAATTTCCATCATTCTTTCTGAGAAACATGCACTTTCATCATTGAATCTCACTTGACTTTAAAATTTTCATTTTACTTTCATTTCCTCATACCTGTTTTAAGTATTTTCTGGAAAGTATTATCTGCAAGTTTGTTCTGAATTGGGTATTTTTTGTTTTTCTGGTGTGGATATGGCCATTTGCCCTTGGAATTTTAAAATTAAATGCCCTGTACAGCCTTGGGAGTGGCCTTTTGAAAATAGCCTCTCTTAAGAGGATCTCAGCTTTCTATTCAAGATTGATTGCATGAGAGTTGAGGATTCAGTTCGCTCTATGCTTGGTGTGGAGGTCACTCACCCAAGAGCTTGACAACTTTTATTCCTATCCCAAGTTTTGTTGATTTTCTTATCTAATGCTATGGATTTGCTTCAATCCTTGCAGGAATTAGAGATCATTGTTGAAAATTTTGTGAAACCCTAGTTCTTAGATAAGAATTCTTTATTACCTGTGGTGCAAGATTATAATTTATTTGAAGGGGAAGTTTATATTGGAGGTCTATTTCCCCGTGAATACCTAAAGTTGTGTTTAGGGTTTCAAGAAGTTTTTAAAGCCATAAGACTAGCTCTTCAGTATAGAAATGACTATCTGCTCTTAAGAGCCTTAAAAAGGAACTACAAAAAGGTATGCATGTCTATGGACATTGACATTAAAGAAAAATTCTATGTTGTCTCGTACCTTCATGATCATGTGCAACATCTATCAATTATCTCTTTTGCAGGTTCAAAGGCAAAAGACCTTTGCATTCCTAGGGCTCACGTTAGAGATGAAGTAGAATGTTCCAAAGCAACGTCTCAAATCCTAATTGCAAGGGCTCGCATGGCTACTGTGGACCATTCAGAGAAGGAGTTCGTTCCCTTTCTGAGGATTGATTTCTTTACTAGAGAAATCATTCATGGTGGCTGAAATGCAACAAGAGAAGGGAAATATGAAGCATAGGATGAAAACTCTTTGTGCACAGACCATATGGAGGAGTAATAGGGGTAGTGTGCATGGAAAATTTTCTTTTTTGGTAGTCGATAGTGTTGTTATTTGATGAATCAAATTTGGACAAGGTTCATTTTGTAGAGGCTAGGTTGCAACGTTTGCCTCCTTGTTTTTTGTTTCTAAACATCATGTGGAAAAAAGGATAGGTGGTGGCACTATAGCTAATTATTTTTGCAAATTTTGTCATGGGTCTCTGTCATGGGGTGAAATTATAAAAATCTATGGGAAATTTTTTGTAATAGGGTGATGGGCCTTGGGCCAAATTTTGTAACGTTATGGGCTATAATCAAAGGTTTTCTTCTCCTGGTTCTTTCCTAATGGTATGCCCCTCGAACCAGGATGTACAAATCTATATTTATATATCTATTAATATATTATAGTGGCTTCGCCACTTTTGCTTTAAAAAGTATATATTTAATAATAATTTTTATTTATTTTGATAAGGAAAATCAGGTTTTGAAGGAGTCCTAAAACCCTATACAATGAAACAAATCTGCTAAAGTAAAAGACACATAAGCGCCAGCAACCCAAAAAATTCAAAAATGCTAAAAAAAGATAGCACCAAAAAAACCATCAGCAAACCAATAGTAAAACATCAACACAGAAGGATGATCAACCAACACCTACAACAAGTTATCAATAACCTTTGTCAAGTCCACATTACTAGAGATGACCCTATCATGCATCTCTACCACTTCCCCAAGATCTTGGAATGAAATAACCGCCCTTTTCTTAGTCTTCCTCCTTGTGTGTAGGCAAGGACCAGCATCCACATTTTTCTCCATGCATAGGCCAGCATCCACATCCTTCTCAGCTAGGTTCAGAAAATTGATCTCAATAATAGCCTCCTCATGTTCACCCAGGTACAAGCTCTTACCAGTCTAATTAATGGCTTTTTTATTTCTTAATATTGAGCTTATGTTAATATTTTTTTCCACAAAAGGCATATAGCCTATATATATTATATATGTATCAAATTTACAAGGGATTAACAATTCAAAAATTGATCAAACAATTATCAGAAAGACGCATTTACCATCCATAGTTATAGTATCATGCATGTACATACTTGTCAAGACATTAGCATTTTGAAAACTACCAAATATATCTATCCAAAATTTTCAAAATTGAACATGAGAAAACCGAATAATTTGATACACATTTGTTGTAGTATTCCTCACAGAATGTGACATTAAAAGATAATATGTTCCAATATTTCTCTAGGTCTACAATTATCACACTTCTAAGGACAAGAAAAATCATAGAGTTAAATGAAAAAACATTCATTAGTTTTCCTATTTGAATTGTTGTTCTTGTCTAGTGCTATATATGTTCCCTACCCATGGCTCATGCATCATGTAGATGGTGTTGATTCTTAACATGTTTTTGATTATGGGGAAAAATAGGTTTTGATGGGACCCAAAACCCATTACATAATAGTTTTGAAAAGACCTGCAACCCTACCAAGAAAATCATGTTGAATAAAAGATAAACCATAAACCATCAACAACCAAATAGTAGCAACACAAAAAATATAGTTGGACAACATAGGCTGCATAAAGGAAATGCAGGGGCCTAGAGCCCTTAGCCAAATACATCTAGGTTTTACTTGGGACCTTAAACCCAAAGGTTTTGAAGGGATCTGAAACCATTAACCAAGTTTCCCAAGGACCTTCAACCCAAAATAGAGCCAACAGAATCAACCATGCAACCGACAACCCATAAAATCTAGTCACCAACAAAACAACCACTCTATGAGAAAAACACTAAGGCAAAACAACATGAGGAGTAGGAGCAACAAAGCCACCATTCGAACTAGGAATCCAACTCCATCTCCGCCTCAAAAGGAGGGAGCTACCCTCTATTAGAGATAATTTCATGACCAACAAGTCCACTATCACCTAAAAATTGTAGTACCCTCAACCTCCACCTCCATAGGAGAAGCTTCCACCTCAAAAGGATCAACAATTGAGGAAGCCAGAGACAATCACCTCCCAACTCCACCTCCATAGGAGTTGAATCCACATCCATAGGAGGTGAATCCACCTCCATAGGATCCAAGAAGAAAGCCAACACAACAGTAGAACAAGAAGCCATACCACCCTTAGGAAAAACATGGTAGGAGACCAACACCCACAAACAATAGGCCTCAAAAAAAAAGACACAAAGGCACATAATGAGCTCCAACAAACAATAATGCAACAGAAAGCCAAAAAAAACTAGCCCCCATAGAATAAAGAGCAAAGATAACCAAAAGGGGCATGAAAAGACCATTAGTACCCTCACAAAAGAGGACCTAATAGCTCCCAACTTGAGAAAGGAAGCACACAACCAACAACAAAACCATAAAAACTAGGTTGTCAGATTGGAGAATGAAAGAAACCTAGCCCACAAGGAAGCCACAAAACTGGTGACCACAATGTCACCCATGAGCTACCCAAAAGAACCACCACCAGAGGTAGAAAAAAACAAAATAACAAACCCCAAAAGAAACAGAGACCACAAGAGATAATAAGGGCCATCCACTAGAAAATGACCACTCCTCAAAATAACAGATCAATCAACCAAGAAAAAAAGATAGATTACAGGAGAAAAAGGCAACCCTACACCCAAAAAATTTTGCACACAGAAGAGGGACAAACCCAAGCAAAGAAACACCGACCAAAAGCAAGCGAACAAAACCTCCCACCACAACCCAGAAGGAAACAAGGCCACCAAAGAGACCAAATCCCCAACACCAAACATAAGCAGCACAGAGCCAACAAAAATCCACCGCACTCCAAAGCCAGGTATGAGCAAAAGGAAAGAAGCTACCCCAAGGTACTGGTAGCCACAACCTTTGCAAGCCAAACCCAGCCAAAAAACTATGCAAGGCTCCAAGAAAGGGAAGACAACAACAACCAGCAACTCGAACCAAGCATCAATGAACACTAACAAGTCGAAAACTAGGGCTTCATTAGCATCATCGACATCAAAGTCTCCATCCTCCATGCCTTCTGTAGAAATTGAAAAACCACTCCCGCTCTCCATTGGATAAGTTGATGCTTAACATGTTACTTTGTATTGAGTTTATGTTAATATTGTTTATGATATATTAATTATATTTTTTAGATACATATTTTTATTAATATTTCAATTATAATAAATTTAAAAAATAGTCTTACCTTTTTATTTAATCATTTATTAACTTTATTTTAGAATCAGGTAGTCCTTCCTATAAACTACAATGTGCCCCTCCTGTAAACTACAATGCTCCTAGTAAACAAGGAGAGACTAGACCTCATGACCTCTTGCCTACAACAGGATACATTAACCAATCAAGTTAGGTACTCCCACCCTTAATCATTTAAATTAACTTAATAATTTAATTATTTTTTATTAATTTTTTTAAAATTATTTGTTTGTTAATATTTAGATTTTGATATATTTTGACTTTCCATTTAGTTTATTTTATTTCAGTTTTTAATTTAGATTTAAGTTTGAAATTTATTTTTATTATTTATATCTTTTTATGAAATTTCAAATAATAATTAAAAAATATTACAATTAATTTAATTTATAATTGTTTATCTTATTAAAACTTTAATTATTGTAGAATAATTCTATTTATAGATTTTTATTATAATTTATATAATAAAATGAATTTCAAACTTAAAATAAAAATAAAAATTTATAGAGTGAGAGAGAGAGGTAAATTTTGATTAGTCATTTCATGCCAACAATCCAAGGATAGCACATCCTAGGGATTTATTCTTATGGTGTCATGTCATTTGGTTAAGAATATGATAATTCACCTTTAAAACCTCTTCAATGTGCCTATTGCACACTTAGGAGGAAAATAGATAGAGAGAAAGAGAAAATAAAGAGAGGGAAATAGAGAAATGGAGAGGGATACAAAGAGATAAAAAGAGAGATAGAGAAAAAAAAAGAGGTATAGATATAAAGGAATAAATATGGAGAGATGAAGAGGGAGGAAGAGAGATAAAGAAAGAGAGTGGAAAAGAGAGAAGAGGAGAGACATAGATAGATATAGTCACATAAAGAGAGATAGAGAGATAGATAGATAAAGAGAAATAGGAGACAAAAATATATATAGAGGTCAAGAGGTCAAGAGATCAAGAGGGAAAGGGGGAGAGAGGAGGGAGATAAATAGGGATACAAAAAAATAGTAAGGGAAGAAAGATAGGGAGAGAGAAATAGATAGAGAGAAGAAATGAGAGAAATATAGATAGAGGAAGAGAGAAGGGAAGACAAATATAGAAAGAAATCTAGGGGAGAGAGAGGAAGAGAGAGATTGAGAGACAATAAAAATATAAAGAAAGAGAGGGAGACAAAAATATAAAGATCTATCTCTTTTTCTCTTCCCATATCTCTATGATATCTCCCCATATATACTTCTCCTTACCTCTCTCTATATATCTCCCTCTCTCTATATAACTTCCTATCTCTATATTTCTATCCCTCCATCTATCCCTCTCACAATCTCTCCCTCTCTCTTTGTATCCCCCTATTTCTATTTCTATTTCTCTCCTCCTCCCTTGATTTCCATCTCCATCTCCATCTATATCTTCCTCTCTATCTCTCTCTCTATCTATATCTCTTTACCTTTCCTTACATCTCTTTCTCTCTTTCCCCTTTATCTTTCCCACTATATATCTCTCTATCTCTCCCTCTCTCTATCAATTTATCTCCCTCTCTCCCTCTCTCCCTCTCTCCCTATCACTCTCTCTTTCTATATTTCTAAATTCTCTCTCTCTCTCTCTATATATATATATATATATATCCTCATCTCTTTATCTCTCCCTCTCTAGTAATTTTTTATATCACCTAGACTTTATCTCTCACTCTTGCCATCTCTATTTCTATCTTTCCATCTCTCCCTCCATCTCTCCTAATATCTCTACCTATCTATATATAAATTTGTATATCTTTATATTTCTCTCTCCATCTCCCCCTCTTTCATTGACACCCTCTTTCTATCTTTATCTCTCCCTCTGACTCTTCCTATCCTTGAATCTCTCCATTTAAATTTATCTCTCTCCATCTCACTTTTTCTTTATCTTTATCTCTCTCTATCTCCCTCTCTATCTTTCCCAATTTATATTTATCTCTTTATCTCTCATTTATATCCCTATTTTCCCTCTCCCTCTTCCTATCACTTCCTCTTTCTATATCTCTCTAATTCTTTCTCCTATCTCTAATTCTCTCCATCCATCTACCTCCCTCTCTATGTATTTATACATATCTATCTCCCTCTCTATCTCTCTCCATATCTCTCTTAATCATACGAACACACACTATGTGTTTCTCTCTTCCTATCTCTATCTCTATCTCTATCTTTCCATATTTAAATTCTCACATCTTTCTCTATCTCTATCTCATTATTTATTTGTCTCTCTTTACCCCTATATTATATCTTTCCCTCTCTCTACCCCTCTCTATATATCAATTCTTATCTCTATATTTATATTTCAATATCTCCCTCTCTCATTCTCTCCTCTCTCCCACTATCTATATATTTATCTCTTTTGGATCTATATCTATCCCTTTGTCCTCTCTCTTTATCTCTCCCTCTCTCCATATCCATTTTCATCTCCATCTCTATCTCTGACTTCCTCTTTATCTATATCTCCCCCCCCCTCTCTCCCCACATATCTCCCTCTCTCTACCTCTCTCCCTATTTCAAACATATCATTAGCCTATTGGTCATGGAGCCTTATTATCTTCCCGATTCAAATGTTTTGTTTTAGTTGTGTTTGGATCCCTATAAGTAGATGCGTATTTGATTTAAAGCTATCACTTCTCCATTGAGACCTTTGTTGAACAAAAAAAAAACATTTTTTAAATAGCCCACAAATTGACCTCATGTATACTACACAAATGTATGTAAACAATAAACCAAAAATTTCCCTAATTGACCATCCACACTTCTTTCGTGTACCCATTGCACACCATAGTGTGATTGCTAGTTTTATTGTAATTTTACAAGAAAAAAAACTCTTCTAAATTTATTTATTTATTTAAACTATTTCTTTCCAAAATTTTCAAGAAAAAATAAAATATGTATATTATATAATTATTTTTTAAATATTGTATATTATTGTATTTACTAAAGTGTATAGTTATTTTTTAGTTAGGTAGATAACTATTTTATAAAAAAATATTATTTAGTATAGTTAATCATGGGCATAATATATTTTGTTAAAAATATTGAATTGATTTCTTTAAAATAAATTAGTAAATGGTTTTTTTTATGTGTAATTTTTAATAGTTTTATTTGTCTCTTCTTAAAAGGTTTTCTTATTATTTATTTTATCAAAAAAATATTTTGACAATTATTTGTGGTTTTTGATTTTTTTGTTAACATGATTGTGTTATTACATTCTATCACTCACAATTATTGTAGATTGCCTCTCTCAATGAAATTCCTAGTCTTAAAATTAAAAATTTAGCTATGTAGGAGATTCTATTATTTTAAATATTTTTTTATTAGATAACTTTTAACTCCCTATTTTTTATCATTAGAAATATTGGTGATGACTTAGATCATGGTTGTTTTTTTTGCTACCTTTCTACACATTCTTATTTTACCTTTTTGTTTTCTAATTTTTGTTGTCTTTGATTTTCACTTTGTTTTATTAAAAAGGGTGGATCATTCAACTCTTTACGTGAATTTTCAAAGCAATGTTCAAGTACTTTTGTATTATTTTCTAGATTAATATTAAGTATAATTGCTCACTTGTTATTGACACTCTTTAGAATGCATGAAAAACGGTGAATATTTTTTATTTAGATATTGACAAAATGGAGCATATAAATGATCATAGACACTCATCTTCATATTTGAACTCTTCTTGATTATGACAATAGAAAACAAGTATAGAGATAAATCAATGACATAAGTTTTATAGTGCAACATAAATACACATGGTGTGATGCTACGAAGTTCCTGCCAAATGCTAGCAGGATAGTTTTGTTCTTTAATCTATAGAAAAATTGAGAACAACATTGGTTCAATATAATTGGGGTCAAATAGGGAACCATTGACAATTTTATACTTTTCTATCTGTGGTGTTGCCATATTTGCCACCAATACCCTCACTAGTGGCTATAAATTTGGAGGAGGAACTACAATAGACTATAAAGTCATCTACTTATAAATATAATTAAAAATCCAAAATAGTTTGTCTCTCATCACAAAATTAATTTAATATATTATATGTTAATTTAATATAAAATATAATCTAATATAATATATATTAAAATAATCTAGTAATATAATAAATTAAATTACTATAAAATAATATATTATATTATAAAAAATTAAAATATAATATTATTATCAAATATATTAAACTATATTATATTATAATAATATAATATAATGTTAAATTAATATATTACATGTTTTTGATAATATAAGTAGCATTTACAGGGTGATGTACCCTTTACACAATGAGCCCAAAGGATCAAAATATTTTATAGTAACAACAAACGAGAGACATAGACACGGCCAAAAAACAACAGAGAGGCCAACACAACACAGACGCAACCACTAACTGTCTATACCCTCCCATTTCTTGACCAAGAGGGGTATGTGCAGGATCATCATGGAAAAAATAGGCCCTGAGGTGGCGATGGAAATTTAGAAAATCAGAGTTAGGCAACTTGACGTAAAAATTTGAATAAGTTATCTATATTATTTCAAAAATATGTAAGAATAGAATCTGTAGAAAATTGAATTTAGTTTCTAAACTATTAGGTTTATTTTTATTTTTTTTAAATCTATTTCGTGAAAATATGAAATTTCAATGGAGTAGTACTTAAATTTCAGGGAAAAAATAAGAAGTAGGTGTCTGTTTGACCACCCTAACCACAATAAAATGATA
Organism: Sequoiadendron giganteum; assembly: GCA_007115665.2. Lineage (NCBI taxonomy): Eukaryota > Viridiplantae > Streptophyta > Pinopsida > Cupressales > Cupressaceae > Sequoiadendron > Sequoiadendron giganteum. Next base: position 617,424,950 of record CM021107.1, read on the forward strand.
ATATTTTAGATGTAAGTAGGGGACTCATGTCCTGATGTGATGCATTTTTTTTTATAATTTTTTTCCAAGTAAATAATTAATTATGATTTTGTTTTTACAACTTTTAAAAAATATAAAAACTCATATGTCTGACCACCTTAACTTGGTCAAAACTTCATGAAATTCAATTATTTTTGTTTTAATCCTATAGTATGTGAAGCATAGAATTTGATGCATGTTTTGGATTCAAAAAATGTGATACTGTTTGAAAGCTATAGATTTTTTTTAATCAGCCTAATAATTAAGACTTTAGTCATAATTCAAATAGAAAATGAATAATAATTATTTATTAAATTCAAAGTAAAGCATAATTTATATTGGTGGAAATATGAGAATCTCCTTTAAATACCCTTTTCATTTCATCAATTTTAGGTAAAAAAAAAGTCGTCAACCACATGGGCCATCATATCACTTAGATATCGCCACTTTTTGGCCCATCATGATCTTGCACATACCCAGAGGTTTAACACATCTTCCCCAATCCAATTGGGCCCTTCATTCATGGTGTTCTTGTTCATTTCCTCTTTGACCACATCTGAGAGCGTGAGAGACAACCTGGGAATCATCTTGATAGTGAACCAGGCCAAGTAGTTTACTTTATGATTCAGCTTAGCAACTTGCTCTTGTAGCACACCAAGCTCATCCACCTTGTCTTCCTTGCTCTGGATCTCTACATCAACACTAGCCCTAAAATTTGAGGACCTAGTAGAGTCATTACAAATCATCTCGTTCAGATCAAAAAAGTGACTATGATCTTCTATGGGTCCTTTATCTTTCCACTTCTTAGTAGCTTTAGTGTCTTCAATACTCTTGTCAATATGATTCGAGTCACTGAATATGTCATCAACAAGGGTCTCCTTCTTGTGTTTCGCCAACCTATGAGACCTTCTCACACTCATCTATTTTATCCCCATCTCAAAGCTAGCAGGCACCACTATATCCCCTTTAGAATATTTTTCCTTTGTACATTTACCTTCCTCAGAAACCAGAAGAACCTTCTTGTGTTTTAGCTTACAAATCCCAACCGCAACACTTGACTGGGCCAACCCGACCTCCATTTTTCATTTTCTTCGAGGGAGGAGTGGCTAAGGTTCTGGTACCAAGATCATCCACAGGGATGGGGGATTTCCTCTTCGAGCCCTCTGAAACAATAGGGGAATGGTTAGCAAGGATATTTTTTGGTGGTCCCAAATCTTCAATGCGCATAGCCGAGATAGGTTTGGGAGGGACCAAAGTCGAATGGGATTGGTATAGCCTATGGATAAGGCCTTGGTGTAGAGGTAAAGGAGGCAGAAAATTAGGGTTATTCATGGCAATTTCCTAGGATTATTTGATGAAGCTTTCTAGAGAACATAGCAAAAAGAAAGGGAAGCTAAGAAAAAATTTATGCCTAAGATGATTTAGCATAGGTAAGTGGTAGAAATGAAAAACCTTGAATCTCCCCTAGAGAGTAACATATGATATGTTGATTTAATATGTTAATATAGTATATAATTTATAGAGACAAAATAAAACTACTCTCTTACAAAGCTCCGTCATGCTTAGGGGTATGTGCAGGATCATCATGGAAAAAATAGGCCCTTAAGTCGCAATAAATTTGAGAAAATCAGAGTTAGGCAAATTGACATAAAAATTTGAATAAGTTATCTATATTATTTCAAAAATATGTAAGAATAGAATATTTAGCAAATTGAATGTAGTTTCTAAACTCCTAGGTTTGTTTTTTTTTTTTTAAATCTATTTGGTGAAAATTTGAAATTTCAATGCAGTAGTACTTAAATTTCAGAGAAAAATAAGAAGTAGGTGTCTGTCTGACCACCTTAACCACAGTAAAATGATAATTTATTTTTTTATAATTTTTTAGATATAAGTAGGGGACTCATGTCCCGATGTGATGCATATTTTTTTGTAATTTTTTTCCAAGTAAATAATTAATTATGAATTTTTTATTACAAATTTTAAAAAATATAAAAACTTGTATGTCTGACCACCTTAACTTGGTCAAAACTTCATGAAATTCAATTCTTTTTTTTTTAATCCTATAATATGTGAAGCATAGAATGTGACACATGTTTTGGATTCAAAAAAAGTGATATAGTTTGAAAGCTATAGATTTTTTTCAATCAGCCTATCAATCAGGACTTTATTCATAATTCAAATGAAAATGAATAATAATTATTTATTAAATTCAAAGTAAAACATAATTTATATTGGTGGAAAGCTGAGAATCTCCTTTAAAAACCCTTTCTATTTCATCAAATTTGGGTTAAAAAAAAGTCGTCAGCCACATGGACCATCATATCACATAGATATCGCCACTTTTTGGCCCATCATGATCCTGCACATACCCTTAGCTCGGCTCTTGACTCAACTTTTTCACTCCAGATGTGCAGCATTGAAGGCTCCAATCCTTTGTGTGAAGGATCTCTAGGTGGAAGGATGAATGCTTTCCCTGACTACGATCCTCTTTCTCTTAGCAATGGGCGCAAATTTGTGGATGTGGTGCATTGTAGGGGTAGGGATGGTAGTGTGAGCTCTCTGCCAACTCTACACCATTCTCCTTTCTCTAGGACTATGCTTCATTGCCTACACCAAAAGACTGGGGATGTGGTTGAGCGGCGAAAGGTGTCTCTCCAAACGTCATCCCTAAAATTATAATGGTATCACTGCCTCTATGAACAATGGACCTATGATTAGGGTTTCTCATGTGTCCTCTATCCCTGAGATCCAATTGGATAGATTAGTCAAAGATCAGGAAGATTTTTTACAAACAAATGCCTTGATTTGCAAATTCACTAAGGTATGGCTGAAATTGAGTGACTTACATATTATTAGATTTCTGAAACCTGGAATAAGTTTATGGAGGAAGAAATTTGTTTGTTTCCCTGCACTAGGTTTTTTTTTATAATTAAATTTGAATCCAATACCAACAAAGAGTGGGTATTGAAAAATGGTCCATGGGTGTTCCAAGGTGACTTTTTGTGCATGACACCCTAGTATCTGGCATTTGATCTATGAACTAAAAAAATTTCTACTACTTTCTTCTCGGTGTGATTGCCTTATCTGCCATTTCAATTTTAGGAATTAAATTGTTTGCAAGCCATCAGCAATGGGTAGGAAAGTTCCATTGTCTAGTTCAAAAGAAACTTTGAAATTCCACCTACATGTGCATCTATGTGGAAATGGACCTCTCGAATGCTCTACCAACAAAGATCTCAATGAAGTTTGGTGACCATTGTTGGAGATAGCCTGTGGATTATGAAAGAATGGCCTTTCATTGCCAAGTGTTTTTGGCTCAATTGGGGATGACTTCGTTGCCTCTGTAATCATATTTTCTTAAAACTCAAAAAATTTCCCCAACCCATGGGCTTCTTCTTTGGCTTCACATCCCGAAGTAAGGTGGTGAAGGAGCACGTGGGCGAACAGGCAATCGACACCAACCAAAAACATCATTAGTTTGTTTTTCACAATTTTGGTTTGGTCTAGCTGGAATAAATCTATTTTACATGACTTCTCCCTATCCGGATTTCATTTAAAACAAAACTTGTTTACTTCTCTTATGTAAAATACAATGCATTATTCTAATGCTTACATTTTTTAGGTGAATGTTATAGCTGCAGGGTAAATAAAATAAAATAAAAATGAATTAGACTCCAGCAGAGTCAATGTCTTGGCATTCAGGAAGATAATTTGTTTGGCATAAATTCCACATTGGGGAAAAATGGATATGAAGCATTGATTTCTCTTTTGTGGGAATTCGATCTCCATCCAACATGGTGTGGGTCCATTTGATGGGTAGTTGATCCCAATTTGAAGATTCAAGACAAAAAAAAACAAAGGAATAACTAAAGGGGGTCAATTCATTATGCTATTGATGTACATTTTGGACATGTTTGATCACATTCCATCACATGAAATAGAAGTGAAGAGGCACATTCTTAAAGTCTTTAAAATAATTAAAATATAGAAAAAGAAGAGAGATCGACCCTTTGCCTAATAGGCTCATTTGGAATTTAAAACAAAAATAGAGTGTTAATTCCAATTGGTCGATCGTATGAAGGTAGTTTTGGAGAGTTTAAGGGGTACAACAAGGAAAGGGAATTGACACCTTAAAAAATGAACAGGAAAAAATACCTTAGTCTTCAAATCTCATGTGGAAGAGGAAGCAGGATAGACTTGGGGAGGCCGAGCAGCATAACATTGGCACTCTCTTTGAAATCTATCTATAAAATATAGATTTAAAAAAAAAGATATAAGAGAGAAGGATGGATGGTCCATAGGTGGCAGCCAAGAGAAGAGCCCAAGGGGTTGTGCATAAGAATGAGAAAAGAGCTCCTGTGGTTTGTGTTGTAGAGCCTGTGAGAAGAGGGTGAAAGACATGCGTGAAGAAATGAATTGGAGAATGGTGCATAAGGAAAGTGGGAAGTGTAATGAAATGTGTAGAGGTCGATAGAAGTCCACAATGAATGTGTGACAAGCTAGGAAAGCGTAGAAGAGAAAATGAAAATAAAGGGAAGAATTGTGCAGAGTGTGGCATAGAGAAGAAGACAATTGAGTGTGTAGTAAAGAAAGATAGTAGTTTATGCAGTGAAGAAGTTATGTGGTAGAAGAGTCATGTTAGGAGATGAAGGATAGAGCATCAGGGTAGAAATTTACAGAGGCATATTGGGAGGAAGAGCAAACAAAGAAGTGTTAGATCGAATGTCTAAGAAGGAAGAGGCCATGGAAGGTCGTCTTTTGTAATTTTGTAATTGAATTAATGAAATTGATGTTTTCTTGCAATCATGTTTGGCTGAGTTGTTGATTACTATTGAGAATTTTGTTTTTCTGATTGAGTTGTTTGGCAAAGGAGAGGACCCTTTGCATCAATTGGTATCAAAGTAGGTAATTCTAAATGTGGAGAGTATCCACTAGGACCGTGGGTGAAGAGTTTATGAAAATTAAAGAAGCCTTGAGAGGCCATTGGTTCTTGAAGAATCATGTTGATTGTCCTCCAATAGAGATGAGGTTGGGTATAAGGTGTACAAATCTCTTCCACTGAGAGGAAGTGGGTAGAAGAGATTATGAGGGCGCATCTTCCAGAATCCTATTGGGTAGAGGATAGTGGTGAGAGTTTGTTGCAGGGACAAACCATGGAGAAGCAAAGAATGTGAGTTGTGGAAGATTATAGCAGGCAAGATGGGTTGGGTCATGAAGAGGCCTTTGTGGATACTATTTTTGGAGTAGTATTGGGATGATTTGGAGGGCGAATTGTGTGAAGCATTGAAAAAGATGGTTTCTGGATTAAAAGTAGAAAAGAGTGTTGGAAAGAGTGAGAGGAAAATGGTGAAGAGCAAGGAGAAGAATAAGGTTTTTTTGAAAGAGGATAGCAAAAAGAGGAATGAGAAGAATATTGAAGACAATAGCCTGAGATGGAAAGAGGAAGAATTGAGAGCAACCCTTGCCAATGTAGATGAAGAAGTTGCAGAAGAGACATGCCATGAAGAAGGCATGAAGAGAGAAGAACAGAGGACTGAGATGAAGAGCGAAGAAGTCGCAGCTGAAAGCGAAGGTGAAACAGATTTGTTCACGCAACTAATGGTGATTGAGGAAGAATGGTTAATGAAGCTCGTTGGTGCAACAAAGAGAGAAGAACGAGAAGTTGTAGTTGATGAGAATATGGAAGATATTGTAGTGAAATTCAAAGTTGTAGCTCTATGAATATAGATGAGGTAAAACCATTTTTTGATGTTATTGCATTTCACGTGAAATGATGGAAAGTGAGATGAATAGAGTACAAGAGCATGTAGTATATGTTGCATGGTTGTGTGTAGAGCTGGTTGAAGATGTTGCAGGGTATTGGTGGAGGTGGACAGTTAGAGGTGGGTTTGAACCCACAGAAGAGGAGGGAAGTGTGGAAAGCATTTGGCAGAGGAGGTCGGGCTTTGGTGGACATGAGTCCACGAGAGGAAAGAAGAAGAGGGTGAAGATTTGTTGGAGGATGGTGGTGTGTGTTCTGACAGGATGTTGGAAAAGATGGAAGAAGGATTAAATTTTCAGCACTTTGACACCGAAGGAGTCTGCTACAAGTTGATGGCAACCTAGAATCATAGTGCAACTACACAACTACATAATTGTGAGCATATGCTCACAATATTCCTACTCAGTGTTTTTGGTGCAAGAGCACATAGGTGGACAGGCAATCAACACCAACCAAAAATATGGTTATTTTGTTTTTCACAATTTTGGTTTGCTCTAACTGGAATAAATCTATTTTCCATGACTTCTCCCTATTTGGATTTCATTTAAAACATAACTCATTTAATTATCTTATGTAAATTACAATGCATTATTTTAATGCTTGCATTTTTGAGGTGAATGTTATAGTTGTACCTAGGTAAAAAAATAAAATAAAAATGAATTAGACTCCAACAGAGTCAATGTTTTGGCATTCAGGAAGATAATCCATTTGGCATAAATTCCACGTTGGGGAAAAATGGATATGAAGAATTGATTTCTCTTGTGTGGGGCATTCTATCTCCATCCAACATGGTGTGGGTCCATTTGATGGGCGGTTGATTCCAATTTGAAGATTCAAGACAAAACAAATCAAAAGCATAACCAAAGGGGGTCGAGTCATTATGCTATTGTTGTACATTTTGGATGTTTGATCACATTCCATCGCAGGAAATAGAAGTGAAGAGGCACGTTCTTCAAGTCTTCTAAATAATTTAAATACAGAATAAGAAGAGAGATCGACACTTTTCCTAATAGGCTCATTTGGAATGTGAAAAGCATATTTAAAAACAAAAATGGAGTGTTGATTGTTGGTATGAAGGAAGTCGTGGAGAGATTAAGGGGTGCAACAAGGAAAGGGAATTGACGCCTTGGAATATGAATAGGAAAAATTACCTTAGTCTTCAAATCTCACATGGAAGAGGAAGCAGAATAGACTTGGGGAGGTCGAGCAGCATAACATTGGTGCTCTCTTTGAAAGATCTATAAAATATAGATGAAAAAAAAAGATATAAGAGAGAAGGATGGATAGTCCACAGGTGGCAGCCAAGAGAAGAGCCCAAGGGGTTGTGCATAAGAATGATAAAAGAGCTTGTGTGGTTTGTGTTGAAGAGCCCGTGAGAAGAGGGTGAAAAACATGTGTGAAGAAATGAATTGGAGAATGGTGCATAAGGAAAGTGGGAAGTGCAATGAAATGTGTAGAGGTCGATAGAATTCCACAATGAATGTGTGACAAGCTAGGCAAGCAGAGAAGAGCAAACACAAATAAAGGGAAGAATTGTGTAGAGGTGTGGCATAGAGAAGAAGACAATTGAGTAAAGAAAGATAGTAGTTTATGCAGTGAAGAGGTTATGTGGTAGAAGAGTCATGTTAGGAGATGAAGGATAGAGCATCGGGGTAGAAATTTACAGAGGCATATTGGGAGGAAGAGCAAACAAAGAAGTGGCAGATTGAATGTCCAAGAAGGAATAGGCCATGGAAGGCCGTCTTTTGTAATTTTGTAATTGAATTAATGAAATTGATGTTTGCTTGCAATCGTATTTGGCTGAGTTGTTGATTACTATTGTGAGTTTCAATTTTTTATTGAGTTGTTTGGTAGAGGAAGGATCCACTGCATCACAAGGCCATCTGATTGGTCTCCTCCACCATTGTAGCAAGCTTGGGTAGAGGTAAAAAGGAAGAAACATGCACAATCAAAACCCAAGCACCAAATGACTTTATGATCAGCATCAAAAGAGCAGAAGTTGGAAGGAAAGAGTAATCATGTTATTGCTCCAAAAAATGGTGGTTCATTGGAGGCAAGAAGTACGAAGGTGGCAAAAGGAGACAAAGAGAGAATGTTGGGGATGAGGTCTCCCATTTGTGGCCTCACTAGTTCGTAGCTCCAGTCAAAAGCATTGGATAGGTTGGGATTGTCCAATCAGTTTTGGGGTGGCAATTTTTTGGGCTTGGATGTGTGGGGACTGGAATGAAGATTGTTCATCTCAGAGTGGATTGAAAGTACTGCAATTTTTTTGATATCAATATAAAAACTTTTATGAATCAAAATATGTATATATAGTATATAATCTAATATAATATATAAAAAAATAATTTAATAATATAATATATTCAAAAATATATTAAATTATATATTATATGTTATGTATTATATTGTATAGATATTAATTTTTTATTATCTTATTTTCCATATATTAAATAATTTTTTTTAATTATATTTTAAGATATAACAAGTAAATACATGCTTAGAATGAAGTAAATAAAGGTTTGAAAAGTTCAAAAAATTCTTTGAGAAATGTCATAAAAATTTAACCTTGTTTTTTTATTATGATCTTTGGAGAAAATAAAACTCTTCTAAATATATTTATTTATTTAAATTATTGCTTTCCTAAATTTTCAATAATTATATATATTATATAGTTATTTTTAAAATATTGTATTTACTAAATTTATAGTTATTTTTATGTATTTAATTATTTTTCATTTAGGTAGATAATTATTTTATAAAAAAATTACTTATTATAGTTAGCCATGAGCATAATATATTTTCCTCAAAAATATTGAATTGCTTTCTATTTTTTTAAAAGTTTAGTAAATATTATTTATTTATGTATAATTTTAAGTAGTTGTATTTGTCTCTTCTTAAAACATTTTCTTATTATTTAGAGTTTTTGAGTTTTTGTTAACATGATTGTGTTATTACATTCTATCACTCACTATTATTGTAGATTGGGTTTCTCAATGAAATTACTAGCCTTAAAATTAAAACTTTAACTATGTAGGAGATTCTATTACTTTAAACATTGTTTTTTTATTAAATATTTTTTAACTCTCTATTTTTTTATCGTTAGAAATATTGGTGATGATTTATTTGTGCAACTATGCTAAAAAATTCCTCAAAATATGAAAAGGTAAATTAATTTATTATAAATATATGTAAGAAATTTAGATATCACAAAATTAATCTAATATATTAGATGTTAATTTAATATAATACATATTAAAAATAATATAATAATATAATATATTTAAAATATATTAAATTATTAAAAAGATAATATATTATATTATTAAAAATTAAAATATAATATTATTATACTATTATCTAATATATTGAATTATATACTAGATATTATATATGTTGCATATTATATAATAAATATATTATAATATGATGTTAAGTTGATATATTACCAAAAGGGAAATGAGCCTGATACCTCCCTTGAGGAAGAGCAGATGGATCCTCCCAAAGAACCCAAAAGAAGGGGAAGAAAAAAGAAGTCTATGGCTCTCAGTAAAGGGAGCATTGGCATAGGAAAAGGTAAGAGAAAGAAAACAAGTATTGTTCTCTGTACACCCTCTTCCAAAATATTGAAAACCAAGGAGCTTGGCTTGAAACTACTTGAGCTTTTTAAGAATGCTAAAGAGCCCCTTAATGAAGTAGGGAATAATGATGCTTAACTGCACCACCTGGAATGTCAAGGGATTAGCATCCCCTGATAAAAATAACATTTTAAGAAGATTCCTTAATTTGAAAAAAAATAAGGACTTTGTCTTCCTCTAGGAGCTTAAGGTAGTGGTCTTCAGCTTGGAAACAAACTTGAAGTTTGTTTGGGGCAACTCCACCCAAGTTACCACTAAGCGTGATAAAGGAAAGGGGGGCACAACCATTTTGATCTCTCATAAGTGGACCCAAAACCTCTATGGGGTTGGGGCCTCCCCATGCAATAGGGTTGTATGGACCACCTTTGTGAAAGGAGATACAAGATTTGGTGTATGTTTAGTGTATGCTCCCAATGACTACAAAGAAAGGATTATGTTATGGAAATGGCTCATGGACCTCCCTGACATCCCTTGGGTCATTGGTGGGGACTTTAACATGGTTGAAAATGATGAAGATAAGAAAGGCGGCTTGACCTTGGAGTGGAAGGGCCATACGAAACACTTTTGGATGAGGCTAAAGAATAAACTCAACCTTTTTGACCCCTTGGAAGGGTTGGAAAAGGAAAGAAAATCAATCTGGTACACATGGTACAATGCCTAGAAAGGAGGTAGGATAATTTACTATAGGTTGGATAGGTTCTATGAAAATAGGGACTATTTCACCTTTGAGCCCCTTCAAGATGGCAAGAAAGTCGTGGTCTACCCCTATACACTTTCAGCATCACCCCATCAAAGCTAGCATTATTCTCAATAGTTCTGGAACGAGAGTGCCTAAAGGAAAAGGTAACTTCATCCTCAACACCAAGTTGTTGAAGGATGAGGACTGTAGAGCTTCCATTATCACCTTTAGAGGTATTAACAAACAGATGCTTAAAGTACTTAACCCTATCAAAAGATGGAATCAAAATGTGGAGGGTTGGAAGCTCTTGTTTTAGACCATTGCTAAGAAAAGGGCAATGGAATTTATAAAGAAATGAAACCATCTTCAACAACAACTACTTGAGGCTAAAGCTAAAATCCAAGAGGATTCACACAATCAGTCCCTGTATGAAAAACTCAATGGAGTCAAAAGCTCCTTAAGACGCTTTTAGACTAACAAAATTCAAGGCCTTAAAGTCAGACCCAAACTAAATTGGCTTAACTGTGGTGATAAGGGTTCGAAGTTCTTCTTCAGGTGCATTAGAGAAAAAAGCAAGAAGGAACAAATTGGCCAAATCTACCACAATGGATCTGTTGTATCTAGCCAAGATGAAATCATGGAACAATTCTTCCTCTTCTATTGTAAAGAGCTTTTCCAATCTGTAGGAAATAGGAGAGAGTACTTTAATGCGAGGGAGATGGTCAAAAAGATAATTCCCACTAAGACCTTAGAAGAAGACGTTGTTGACTTTGAAAAGCCTATATCCATAGAGGAAATTAAGGCTATTAATAGTATGAGAAATGATAAATCTCCTAGACTTGATGGTCCCTCTATTGATTTCTACAAGGAGTTTATTGACTAGATTGGTGATGATCTACATCTGGTTTACATGGAAGCCATTAAAAGTGGTTCACTTTTGTAAGAACATAAATAAGGGGATTATAAAAATCCTTCCCATAAAGGGTGATAAAACAATGATAAAGAACTAGAGGGAAATCAGTCTCTTTGATGTATCCTATAATCTTGGCCAAATTAGTGGCCAATAGGCTTGCTACTATTCTGCCCAAATTCATTAACACCATGCAAATGGGGGTTATCAAAGGCAAATACATATTGGAGAATTTGATTACTAGTTGGGAGGCAATGGAATGGGCTAGGAACAGTAACCAGAACCTATCCATGTTGTTGTTAGACTTTGAAAAATCCTACAATAAAGTGGAATGGTCATTTCTCATAATGACTCTAGAAGCCTTTGGTTTTCCATAGATCTTTTGCAATATGGTTGACACACTTTTAAAGGATGCTTCTTCCCAAATTGATATAAATGGCTCATAGATTGAAACACACTCCCTTGAAATATCCATCAGGAAAGGGTGTCCCTTGGCCCTTGCCCTCTTTCTCATTCCTTCTGATGTTTTGCATTACATCCTAAGAAATGTTCCTACTCACCTAGGGTCAAGGGCCTAACCTTACCTAATCAAAATGAACTCCTTGATATCTAATTTGTTGATGATACTACCTTATTTGTTGAACTGGAGTAAGAAAACTTAGACAAATTAATGATCAAGCTCAACTTATTATGTTTGGCCTTAGGTGCAAAAATTTATAATTTGAAATTTACAATGCTCGGCTAGTTTGAGGTCCCTCCTAATTGGCTAAAGAAGCTTGATTTTTAATGGGGTGGACCCCATAAGCAAGTAAGGTAGCTTGGGATTCCATTCTCAGTCTGCCCCAACCTAAAGGAAATGTGGCTCTAGGTCAAAGGAAAAATAGGTAAGAAACTTGATAGCTAGAATAGACATTACCTCTCCCTAGCTAGAAGGCTTCAAGGGTGCCAAAAAATGATGTCCTCCTACACTTTCTACTTTTATTTTATCTCGTTCTTTAGTAGTTATCAACTGATGGAGTTGTAGAAAAAAATCAGGCATTTCCTTTGGTCTGATGGGAAAGGGAAACAAAAACTACACTCTCTAAAGTGGGACTGGTGCTGCTTGGATAAGGTGCATGGAGGTTTAGGACTAAAAGACCTAAAGAAGCATGGTGCAACACTTGCTGCCAAATGGATACTATAGATACTGAAAATTTGTCTAGGCCTACGAGTACACATTCGACATAATTTTCTATAGTCCGTAATCTTGATTAAATAATGTTAATTATTTAATTAACCTTTTTAACACATATTTCTTCCATTAATTAAATACCCCTTTTTAATTAATTCATTAATTCATAAATAGCCTTTATTCAACTTGATTAATTAAATAAATCATATTTATTTAATTATGTACCTAACTAATTAATTCTTCCTTCTCAATTAAATAATTTATTATTTAATTACCCTTTTATCATACTTTTCCTTCTTAATTAAATATCTTTATTTAATTATTCATTTAACCCCCTTTATCTATAATTAAATATTTATTATTTAATTATTCAATTTATCCTTTCAAACAGTCAAATTAAATGAATTATTTTTATTTATTTAATTAAAGTCTCTTATTTTTTAATGTTGAATTAAATTAACATTTAATTCATATTTAATTATTTATGTCACATTCTTCTATCAATTGGTTATCTAAGTCATTCACTCACCTTCTAACTCGACATCTATTTTTAGTTCTCCAGTTATCTCCGGACTCAACACCTATTTATCTCTGCAAGAGGACTCTCCGTCACAACTAGTCGATTAACTAGTTCTAACTCCTGTTTGCATTCAAATGCATTATTCTTCGAGTTCTAACTTTGTCTTTGACATACAAATTCTATTTCTTTTATTTTTTAAGATTAAGATCCTAAACTCGTGTTCTAACTCACGTTCTAACTTAGTCTCTATCTTGCAGTCTTTCCTGACTCGTGTTCTAACTCATGTTCTAACTCACATTCTATCTGAGACAGAACTCACATCGCATGGCATTCATCAATCTCATCTGTCGATCTCTCTTTTCAATCTGAGTCGATCGTTCAAAAACCCAAAATTTATAAAATGGCTTGTCATTATCATTATTCCTCCTCCCGAAATCATACACTTTTGAGAAGAAAATTATCTTCAATATTTTTCTTAGACATTCGATGAAGTTATGCTTGCATTCAAACATAGAAATCTAAGGGAAAGAATACTGAAAAGGAAAAATGGAGAAGAGCAATCAAGATAATTCGAAGGAGTGAATGCATATTCGGTGAGAGCTTTCTATTAATTTGTTTAGTTTATTATGTTTATTTCCTCGTTCTTTGTAGTTTGATTTTAAATTATTATTTAGATTAAGATTTACTTTGTTATTCTAGTTGCAGATTATCTCATATTCACAGATCTTTAATCTATTGTTACATTTGGTGAACCCGACGTGAACACGCTTCAAAATTTGCACATCTTTTCATCTTTCCATTTTTTCGTTTCTCTTTTTTTTGTAGGTTTTCGTACGGTGCACCGCATCTGTTCAAAAAAATGATGCATTTGTATCAACGAACCACATCCAATAAAAATAGAGACACATCTGTCAGTCCGAACCACATCCGAGAAACTTCGAGCCGCATCTGCCTGTCAACAATTCCTTAACCACATCTGCTTTTCAACATCGAACCGCATCTGTGGCTCCAAAAGCCGCATCTCGCTGATAAAATATTTTTCACTTTTTTATTGATTTCCGTACATTCATATTTTCATTTTCACTTTTTAGGTTGTTTTGATTTTCGCTAATGTTTATTTACAGTTGTGTTAAGGTGGAATAACATAGTGTTTGCAGGATGAAGAATAGAAGACAATAACAAAACCAAAGACAATATTTTCTGCAGGACAAAAGTCGAAGACAAGAACTATGAACTACTGATCAATTTGCATGTAGGACATAATGCCTTTGTGTTCATTTATTTAGCAATCTTTTTTGTTTGGTAGATAGATAATTGTCATGTGGATTTAAAAGAACTTTTTGATTGGTAGATAGATAACTGTCGTTTGGAATAAAAATAATCACTATCTACTTTGTTTGGTTCATTGCACATATTTGTCACCCTTATGATTTAGTATATCAGAGTATCCTTTCCCCTTGCGCAATCATGAGATCCTGGGTGTAAGAGAAACAGTTACTGACTCTAGAACTTGGGCCTGTCTTGGTGCGAAAAAGTACTCACCCCAAGAAAACTTAGACCGGTAACACGCTAAAGCCAAGCGACTTCCACCCCTTATATAAAAATGGATTTATGGAGAAAGCCTATAAATCACGCTCACTATTCCAACGAGATGGATAGAAATGGACTCTCGTCGACATTGGATAGTGCCCCATGAATGGAATGCCCTTATTAAACACCTTGTTGTAGAGTTACCAAAATCCTACCTACTTGTTGGCGCAACAGGGTCGACTCTATGAAGCCGTCTTACATTCTTACGGTTTATGTGTGGAAATGAGATGTATACCATGGGATTTTCATGGATACAGTAGCTTGGCTGCCCCGTATAAGTCAGTGTCATGGAGGGGAGCCAGTGGGGTCAAGCTACTAGTCATTTTCCATAAATATGCGTAGCTGGAGAAATCCAAGTAAGAACTCAACAAGTATTGTCCAAAAAGCCTAGGTTGTAAATGTTTTTTGAGTCTTAACAAGTCTATCATCACAAACTGAAAATACATTGATTGTTGTGTTTGTTTTCTATTGTATTCACCAAAATCTTGATCAACAAACTAAGTCATCAAAACAACTTTCGAGAAAATTTTTAACTGTCAAAATTTGAGTCGCAATTGTCTGTTTAAATGCCGCATCTTTCCTAGCAAGTCACAATTGTTAAGGGAAATAGCGCATGTGTCTGTCAAAAAATTCATCATTCACAGTCTGGATATTATGAGCCACAACTGTCATATTTTGAGTTGCATGTGTTCATGAAAACCGCATCTGTCAATTTTCGAGTTGTAAGTGTCTATCAGAAAATTTAGGTTTACAGACTCTAGATTTAGAATTGCATGTGTATTGGTAAACAGCAACTATCAGAAACATTGCATGCACAATTGCAAACCGCATCTGTCAAAATTTGAACTACAACTGTTAGGTGAACCACATTTGACTGTCAACACAAAACTTCGAACAACCGCAAACTAAGTTTGAAACATCATTGTCACTATTTGCTTTTGGTTCTTAAGATCAACCTTGGATAGAAACTATTAAAATTTTGCTCAAAAATATTGCATCATTAGGTTTCATATACATCTTAGTCACAGTAAACTTCTTAGTCATAGTCATCCTAAGTTGCATGCATATATACACATCCTAGGAAATTGCATATCACGGAATAGATAACTTTCCTCGTCATTGGAAATAGTTCATGTTCCGGTTTGTCACAATCATTTAACCTAGTCACTTTAGTCCCATTTAGTGGATCTTTCCAGCTCAACAGTCTAGTTTGGAAAATTCACCTTGTCAACTGTGCTTGTCATACAATCAGGTTCCTTGGTCAAAAATAAATCTTTGCATGCATTTATTCCATAGGTGGTAGGCTATACTCGTCTTAGACTCATTTATCGTCATAGTCTACTCGAAATTTTGCATATTGTTTGTCCTATCATACGTCTTTTTAGAAACCATTTTAGCAATGTCATTTATTGTCCAAAAAAAATTCAGAAACATAGACATAGGTCATATCAGTTTTTAGACGTAGTCTGCATTACCCCTTTTTGAGCAACTTTTTCATGGTCGAAACAAGGTCTAAAAAGAAACATAAAGCAATGAAAAACCCCAACGAATTCATCAATCCATTCAAAAATCAACCATCAGGAAGTAAAAGACCGCACAAACCTTTGCTTGAAAAACACGTCACTAGAGACACACATGGACAAATTTACATTGAAGACATAGGCGTAGCAGTACAAGATCTTGAATTTGCATCCTTTATGGATGAGTGTTTGGCAAATGATCCCCAATGATATCTAGCAAAGTTGCTAGCAGAAGGTGCCAAACTACCTCCAAGATTTGATATTCGTACTTTGCAAACACCACTGATTCAACCAATGCAAACTGTCATGTCAAGTGTTTCTATTCCCCAAATTACCACAGCAATACCAACTGGTGTATCTACTCAGACATCATCAATTGTAAGCACAATCCCTTTCAACATAACACAAGGTTTACAATTTACTGCGGGGGCAACTTCCTCCAACCCCTTTGGCACCAACACGACTGGTAAGAGATCCAAAGTTGGCAGGAATATACCTATACCAAATTAGACCATTCAGATAGGAAGCATTCCTATACCAAATTAGACCATTTAGACAGGAAGCATTCCTATACCAAATCAGACCATTCAGACGAGGAATCTCCCTATACCAAATTAGAACATTCTAACAGGATATACTCCCTTGCCAAATCACAACCCGTCACAGAACATGGCATATCAGAACACCTACATTGATCCAAACAACATAAACACCATGTCCTTGACACAAGTAGATGTCCTTCAAAACCAAATGCAAACTCTTCAACAACAGATGGACAACATGTCTATGTCAGGCAAATGAACTATTTCAGCGCAAGACCTATGTCCATGTCCATTTGACAAAGCGCTTTAGGGTATGTGCAGGATCCTGATGCGCCAAAAAGTGGCGATATGTAAGTGATATGTATTGGAGTTGAGAAGATACAACACCACAGAAGCCCAAAATATCTTTGCAAGCAAATAACCTGTTACAAGGAGAAACAAAGAGAAGCAACAAAAGAAATGCTCAAGAATGTGGAGCAATGTATTCACCTGAAAATGTAAAATGAATTAATGATACAAAAGATAGTTTTCAACTACATATAGATGAAAACCCTAAAAAAGGAAAACCCTAGGCTTGCACAATAATAATTAATAAAGTAATTAATTATTATGTACCTAATGTTAGCTTAAGTGAAAAAGAGTTAAAAGGAAACTTTAAGTAATTAAACAAATATTGTTTAATTAATAAAGTAAATGTCCAATTACTCTAACGCCCCCCCTTAAGATAGACATAGAGAGAAGCTAAAACCTAGAAGAAGCTACTAAAAGAAAAAGCAATGGGTCTCGGCAACAAGGCCAGATCAGGTAACCAAGTACAAAGAAATCTCTATGAAATAGAGAAAAGGATAAAACCCAGTGGGAAAAACTCCTCTCCAAAAAGAGATAGAACAACATGTTGAAAGAAACATGAAGGAAGGAAGGCCTCATAAAGACCCCCCAAGGACAACTTCCTTCACCCCAAGCATAGAGTGCAACTAAAGATAGCGCGAAGATGCAAAAGGTTTCGTGAAGATGTCTGCAACCTGCTCGACAGTGGGAACATACTCCAAGATGAGAGAACCATCCTGAATCAACTGTCTAATGAAATGCATATGAAGCTCAATGTGCTTCATCCGCTGATGCTCCACCGGGTTACACAAAATGTGTATAGCACTCTAATTGTCACACCAAAGAATAGTGGGACTATCAGAAGGAAAACCAAACTCAGTCATCAATTGACGAAGCCATAAAATCTCCAGACTAGCGAGCACAACAACTCGGTACTCAGCCTCTGTAGATGATAATGCATGAGCAGTTTACTTCTTGTACGACCATGTGATAGGACCAGAGCCAAGACAAAAAACAAAGCGAGAAGTAGACTTCCAATCATTGACATCACCAGCCCAATCTGAGTCAGTGTAGCCAACAATGTGAGGATCCCCTAATGTGTAGTGAATGCCATATGAAGTGGTGCCCTGAATGTACCTCAAAATACGCTTGGCAGCTTGCCAATGACTCTCATGAGGATCATGTGAGAATCGAGAGACAAGACCAACCGCAAAGGAAAGATCAGGATGAGTGTGAGTCAGGTACAACAAACTACCAACCAACTGCCTGTAAAGTGTAGCATCGGCTGAAGGAGTGGGGCAAGTAGTAGTCAAAACAACCCCTAACTGAAAAAGTGTGGGGGCAGGCTTGCAATCAAGCATGCAAAAGCACTGAAGCATATTAAAAGAATAATTCTGCTGGTAAATGGAGATCCCCTCTGAAGACTGAATCACCTGAAGACCAAGGAAATAGTCCAGAAGGCCAAGATCTGTCATCTCAAACTGCTCCATCAAGGCTAGCTGAGAATTCTGAATCATAGAGGATGAGCTACCTGTGATGAGAAGATCATCAACATATAGCACAAGAATCAGGATCTCACCCTCAAGATGCTGAAGATAGACTGTGTGATCAGAATGATAGTGAGTGAAACCAGTGGAGAGCAAAAAAGAGTCCATCTTCTTATACCAAGCTCGAGGGGCTTGTTTGAGACCATATAATGAACGTTGAAGTCTTCAAACCAAAGAAGAATCATGAAAAAATCCCTGAGGCTGCTCCATATAGATCTCCTCCTGTAGGTCACCATGTAAGAAGGCACACTTCAAATCCATCTGGAAAATGAGCCATCCTCTAGAAGCTGCAAGTGATAATACAAAGCGAATAGAATTCATCTTGGCGATAGGGGCAAATGTCTCGGAGTAATCAATACCCTCAACCTGTGAGAAACCCTTCGCAACAAGACGTGCTTTGTACTTATCAATAGAACCATCAGTAGCATACTTGGTGCGATACAACCATCGGCACCGAACCATCTTTCTGCCCTTAGGAAGAGGACAGAGAGCCCATGTATTATTCCTCATCAAAGAAGAATACTCCTCCTCCATGGAACTATCCCACTCAGGGTGACCTGTCACCTCTGAAAAACTCTGAGGATCCTCTGAAAGAGCATGAATCAAAAGAATAGAACCCGTAGTATGAGAACGAGTGTCTGAAGGATCACCGGCCATAGATCTTGCTGCCTCAATAGTAAAGCGAGCCCATTTGGGCCTCTGATGTGGAGCAAGTGGAGGTGGAGATGGGGGATCATCAATATCCTCATTAGAATCCTCAAAATAATCTTGAAAAGTTGTAGTGGGTGGAGTAGGTAGTGAAGTGGACACTGGAGATAGGGTATCAACTAGAGGAAGGCGCTCATCAAACTGAACATCCCATCAAAACAGGACCTCTCTGGAATCAGGATCAAACAACCTATATGCCTTAACATCCTCACAGTAGCTAACAAATATGAGGGGTCGACTCTTCTGCTCCATAGCTCTCCTCTGAGCATCAGGAATAAAAGCCCATGCCTCACTACCAAATACTCGAAATGATGAAATATCAGGCTTGTCATGAGACCAAGCCTCCTCAGGAGTCATATGCTGAATTGCCTTGTGAGGCATCCAATTCTGAATATAGTTGGCACAATTGACTGCCTCGGCCCAAAAAGACAAATCCATGGACCTGGACTGAATCATACAATTAGCCATCTCCCGTAAAGTTCTGTTCTTTCGCTCAGCGATACCATTCTGCTGAGGGGTGTAGGGAACAGAAAACCGATGTTGTAAACCATGCTCAGTGCAAAAATCTCTGAAAGTCTCATTCACATACTCCCCCCCATTATCTGTACATATCCATCAAATAGAAAGACCAGACTGCTTCTCTACAAATGTCTTGAAACCATGAAAGGAATCAAAGACATTAGACTTGTACTTAAGAAAGTACAACCATGTGCGTCTGGAGAAGTCATCAATGAATGTGAGTACATACTTGGCCCTTGAAAAGGAAGGAGTGGGAAATGACATGAGGTCACTATGAATCAACTCTAAGGGTGCCAAAGCACGAGTGGTACTTCCCTTCAGAAAGGGATCCCTGTGATGCTTGCCAAGCACACAACCATGACAAACATCGTCAGTGCAGGAAATCCGTGGAAGACCAAGAACAAGTGACTGTGTACTCATCTGCTGAAGATATCTGTAGTTGACATGGCCCAAATGCTCATGCCAAAGCTGACTCACTGAATCTGCATGTGCTATAAGAGATGAACCTGTACCCTCAGAAGGCACAAATCCATCAAATCTGTAAAGACGAGATGCAGTATCAACACTACCAGTAGCCACAACCAAATCAGAATCATGGAGGTCCCGAATAACCACATCATGCGGTGAGAACTCAACTGTCTTACCAAAGCCAATGTGGCAAATCTGATAAATGGACAAGAGGTTCATCAAAATGTTAGGAACAACCAATACATCCTGTAGAGTGCCTCCATCCAAAGAGACAAAACCTAAACCCAAGACGGAAAGCTGTGAAGAGTCACCCACTGCAATCTGTGAA
This sequence comes from Sequoiadendron giganteum, assembly GCA_007115665.2. NCBI lineage: Eukaryota > Viridiplantae > Streptophyta > Pinopsida > Cupressales > Cupressaceae > Sequoiadendron > Sequoiadendron giganteum. The sequence goes on from CM021107.1 coordinate 617,445,196, forward strand.
GTACCACAAGAGGCAAGAGAAGTGACCAACTGCTGAGTGTGAGTCATATGGTGAGAAGCATCAGAGTCTAAAATTCAAGTGGACCCATTGGTCGATGCTCATGCAGTGAGAGCATGACCCTTCCCTGTGGTGGAAGAAGAAGAAGACTGGGGTGAGGAGATGTGTGGCTACTGCATGGCCTCCTCTAAAGCCTCTAATCATTTCCAACACTTGGAAACTGGATGACCTTGCTTGCCACAGAAATTGCAAGTGTCTCCTGATTTCTCCTTAGTCTTGGAGGAAGAGTCACCAGACTTCGAAGATTTCCAATGTTTTGGATTAAATGGTGGTTTAGAATCAGACTTAGGAGGCGGTTTGGAGGAATGCTCACTACCTACAAAATCTTTCTTGGGCCTCGGTTTCTACTTCTATTTCCCCTTCAGTGACTGAGCAACCAATGCTTTGCTCTTTGAACCTGAGAGCATATCCATCTGAGAAAGGTGAGACTGTTCTCGAGACAATCGCTCACAAAATAAATCAAAGGAAGGCATGGTAAAACTGGCACCCAAACCATCCATGGTGGAGTAGAAGGAGGAAGCAAATATTTGAAATGGACCACAAAGCTTCGAAAGAATCAAGGAAATGCACTCTGTGTCTGTCTTGTTCTTCCCACAACCCTGTAAAATAGTACGGATAGTTTTGAACTAGTTCAAAAAATCATCAATAGTGGGAAATGAATCAGGTAACAATGAAGTCAGCTCTACCTCAATCTGTAATGCGCGAAACTTATTAACGGCCCCAAAAAGTGTCTCAAACTTCAGCCACATGGCTCAAGGAGTGAGCAAAGCATCAAGGTGAAACAAAAGACTGTCTGAAACATGCATGCATAACAAACCCATAGCCTCATCCATCTTGTTCCTATGCTGCATAATCTCAAAAGGATGCTACAACTGAGGCTGAACCTCATCTAAACAAGACCATAACCCTCAGGACCTGAGTAGCCTCATCATACGAGACTTCCAAGTGTGATAGTTATGTGATGTGAGTAGCTCAACTGAAGAGTCTGCCATGAAACCCTGCACCTGTACCTGCTTGTGTTTTTTATTATTATGTGATCTTTCAGAATAGATAGAAGATGCAGAAGGGTTTGTATTTTTGAGAGTTTTGGTGTTCGGTTTTCTGATATAAATGACAGAAAGCAAGAGAAAAAACACCCCCCACAAAAGATAAACCCAAACCCTAGTACAAACTGAGAAGAAGGAAGCAATGCATAAGCAAAAAATACTTCAAGACAAATTCTCATGTACCTAGTGAAAATTTGATAAAATAGATCACATCACTGAATAGAGCATGTTGAGAGCTTTCCAACGCCTATTCAAGTTTGAAAAACGGAGTCTGTTTGCATCTTCTATGACCCCAGAAGTGAAGAAAGAAGACCTCACTTTGACTGGTAAAAAATATCCAGACTGGTAAAAAAAATTAAAAATATTTCTATACCATCAGATTGGTGCCATTCTCAGCTTTCCAACGCATCTTCCTGTTCGAAAAACGGAGCTAGGATGCCCAAGTTATGCCCATTTGACCAAAAATGACATAATAGGGGGTTGGAGAGAAAAAAATAGCCCTCAAGGGCTTAAAATTCGGTGGCCCCAGGGCACATGGTGGACCGGGGGCAGGTGTGCAGGAGGTGGCGAGCGGCGCGGCCGGCGTGGCGGCAGGCGGCGCTCGGGCGGAGCAGACCGGGTGGTGGGCCGGCAGGGGCGGCGGTGGCCGCTTGGCCACAGTCGGTGGTAGCCGCTAGTGGCGGTGGCCGGGTGGTGGCCGTTGGGCGGTGCTCTGGTGGCGTGGTGGTTTAACACTGGCCGCGCACAATAGAAACCAAAAAAATTTTTTTTTTGATTTTTGTGCGTTTTTTTTGCTCTGTACGGCCCTAGGGCAAAAAAATTTTGCCTTCCAAATTGACTGTAACCAAAATTGACAATTTGACAGTCGATTTAGGGGTTTTTGGGCACTACGAATCCAATGGCACTGTCCATTTGAGCCCAAAGTGAACCCAAAAAATGGAGTATGCTGAATCCACCCAAAAAAAACTTTAGAACCCTAGATTTGCTTCCAATGCAAAATCTCAAAACAAGAACAAGCAGCTGCAAATCTGAAGCTCTGATACCATGTTGGAGTTGAGAAGATACAACACCATAGAAGCCCAAAAGATCTTTGCAAGCAAATAACCTGTTACAAGGAGAAACAAAGAGAAGCAACAAAAGAAATGCTCAAGAATGTGGAGCAATGTATTCACCTGAAAATGTAAAATGAATAATGATACAAAAGATAGTTTTCAACTACATATAGATGAAAACCCTAAAAAAGAAAACCCTAGGCTTGCACAATAATAATTAATAAAGTAATTAATTATTATGTACCTAATGTTAGCTTAAGTGAAAAAGAGTTAAAAGGAAACTTTACGTAATTAAACAAATATTGTTTAATTAATAAAGTAAATGTCCAATTACTCTAACAATCTGATGGCCCATGTGGCTGATGACTTTTTTTCTCCCCGAAATTGATGAAACAAAAAGGGTTTTTAGAGGAGATTCTCAACTTTCCACCAATATAAATTATGTTTTACTTTGAATTTAATAAATAATTATTATTCATTTTCTATTAGAAATACGAATAAAGTCCTAATTGATAGGCTGATTGAAAAACATCTATAACTTTCAAACGATATCATATTTTTTCAATCCAAAACATGCATCACATTCTATGTTTCGCATACTATAGGATTAAAAAAAAAATGAATTTCAAGAAGTTTTGACCAAGTTAAGGTGGTTAGATAGACGAGCTTTTATATTTTTTTAAATTTGTAATAAAAAATTCATAATTAATTATCTACTTGAAAAACAATTATAATAAAATATGCATCACATCGAGACATGAGTCCTCTACTTATATTTAAAAGACTATAAAAAAATAATATCATTTTATTGTGATTAGGGTGGTCAGACAGACACCGACTTCTTATTTTTACCTTGAAATTTAAGTACTACTGCATTGAAATTTTAAATTTTCACCAAATAGTTTTTTTTTTTTAAAATAAAGATCTAGTATTTTAGAAACTACATTCAATTTTCTACAGATTTTGTTTTTACATTTTTTTGAAATAATATAGATAACTTATTCAAAATTTTACGTCAAGTTGTCTAACTCTGATTTTTTGACTTTTTATTGCCACTTAAGGGCCTGTTTTTTCCATGATGATCCTGCACATACCCTTTATATGACACCTTTCCCCCATGGGTACATTATACCGGTTTTGCCTAAGTATAATGGGAGGAAGAATCCTTTGGAACACATTAGATAATTCTCAATGGCATGCATGGACATATCGTACGACCCCACATACTTGATGAGACTATTTCCACGAACCCTTATCGGGATAGGACTGGAATGGTTTTCTAAATTACCGTATGGTATACAATCCTGGGGTGAATTAGCTGAGAAGTTTGTCGAACATTTTTCCTTTAACATAGACAATGAAGTAACAATAGTAACCTTGTTCCACACAACACAAGAAGATGGCAAAACTTTCACCACTTTCTTTCAGAGATGGAGAAGTCTAGCTAGCAAATGTCCAGTCGAAATACCAAAAAAGCAAAAGGTCATGATATTCTTAGAAAACATCAACCCAAAACTACAAAGTGATCTAAGGGTACACTATTGTACTTCATTCTTAGACTTGGTACAAAAGGGCATCATCCTTGAAAAAGGCCTTATAGACAAAGGAGAAATTAAGGTACCAGGCAAAAATCCGGTTGTCCAACATCAGAACGCACCAAACGATAGAAACAAATTCTGGTCTAGAAACAAAAATGTTACAAATGACGGTATTGTTGATGCTAAAACGTACATATAGGGCCTATTATCACACTTAGAGGTTACAACTCCAATCAAGACATGACGAATAGTCCAGATCAAACAGCCAATTATGTCCAAAATTCACAACAACAAAGACCACAAAGGAGATTTCCTACACGTGAATTTACACCTTTAGGACAACCAATCGAAACGATTTTCAAAGAATTGGTTAAACATAATCTCATCAAACCTTTGGAACCAAGAGAATATGATCCTGGACAATTTAAACCTTCATGGTGGGATGATAATTCCTATTGTGACTATCATCGAATGAAAGGACACAACCTACAACAATGTCGCCAACTAAAGAATATTATACAATACTTTGTTGAAAACGGAACCATAGAGATCGGAGGGAAAAAAAATACCAAAAACAGTGATCATAAGGTCTTCATGGACCCGTTACATGACCACACAAAAGGAAAAGCCTCCAGTTCAGGACCCAAGAATAATCCATCAGCCAATTATGTCAATACCAAGTATGACTATGGCAAAGGAATGATAATAAATCACCTCTGAGCCGCAAGTGAGAACGTTAATACTATCATCATTAAGAAGCATCCAGAATGTAATGTGAACACATGTAGAACTAAGATTACTATTCTAGGACCTTCTTCTTCTAAGCCACCTACACAATCTTCCAAGTCTAAGTACAATCTCCTTGATCAACTGAACAAAACCCCTACACATATATCCATCTTGGAATTGTTGACTTTATCACCTGAGCATCAAGCCATTCTTGAGAAAGCTTTACAGAACACAACTGTTCCTACAGACTTAGATGTCAATTGTTTTGAAGAAATGGTGGGATATTCGACCAACTTGCATCATGCCACATTTTCCCAACAAGATTACTCAACTGAAAAGTCTGATCATAATGACCACTTACATCTTGAAGTCTTAGTCCATCAAACCAAAGTCCAACGAGTCTTGGTAGATAGAGGAGTAGGTTTGAACCTGTGTACCCTAAAACTGGTTAAGGCATTAGGATTCTCAGAAGACTGCATAGATACCTCTAAGAGTATAGTCATCAAGGCTTACGATGATGAGGAAAGATCATCCAAAGGATTTGTCACACTCCCTATCATAATTGGCCTAGCAATCATGAACACCAGCTTCCAAGTCTTGGATCTTACCCTTCCATACAACTTGTTGTTAGGTAGACCTTGGATACACGCAATGAAAGTTGTACCTTCAACATATCACCAATGTCTCAAGTTCTCGTATAATGGCATAGAGATCACGATTGATGGTGATCCAGATCTTTTCAATATTGTACAAGCCTAAGGGAAATACCACAATGACAAGTACCAGTTAACCAAGAAGCTTCATCATCCACTTTATCCCTATACGTTGACTCATCACATCTTACTAAGTCCATTTCATTCAAACCACCATCATCCACTCCTAAGCTCGAGATCCAAGACAAGGGTTGTGGCGAATATCATATAAAGGCATCATACTGTGTTAGTCAACTGATTCCACCCAAGGCATATGGCTTACCCATGGTAGATAGAAGACAGTCAGTAGTCACATTTCATGTTCCCCCTACAATGACATTGAACAAATGGGGAGAGTTAAGTGAGGAAATCATGGATCAGGGTGATATTAATTCCTAGTTGTATCAAGAAGACAATGCATACCCCTCCCTATCTATTCAGATAGCTAAGGACCAATATGGAAAAGGCTTTAAGATAATGCAAAATGAAGGCTATGATAGGCATAGTGGATTAGGGTTACATCAAAATGGAAGGACAGAACCGATCACTGTCTCACCATGACCGAAATACCTAGGACTAGGGTTTCAACCGCTTAGAATTGGGTTTACTGGTACTTCATCACCATTTCAAGAGGAAGTGAGTGATTGCGTAGACATCAAGATATCTCATTAACCACTTCCCCCAGTTTACGACAAACCTCCAGTTTACAATGAATCCCCTTACTCAAGATATTGTGAATGGGATTCCCTTTCATCTACCAATACCATGAACATAGATGCCCTATTTGGAAAATTGGACCTAAAGATAAAACCTGTACCAAAACCAGCTAGTCCTCGTCCTAGGAAACACTTGTCCAAAGAAGAATGGAAAAAGAACTATTATTGAGAAACTCTTGATCATGCATCTTGGGCACCTGACAAACCATCTTCTAACGATTCGACCCTTACAATAGTCCCACATCAGAGTATACCTACCCGTAAGAAGAAGAAAAAGAAGGAGTTAGTCCAAAACTTTTGTGATCATGTCAACCATTGCATATTCACCTTGTCAGTAGCTACCTTTAATAAATTTGATGATGATATGCCCCTTATATATCCTAACCTTATCGACTGGGATCAACAAGGTACACCTATCATAGATACATTCGAGAACGACGAAGAAGTTGTTGAGTTCATGGGACTTAGAGAAGGCATACCAAGAGGGGATCATAAAGCTAGTTTTACCATAGACCTGGACAACAAAGCATATTTTGGGGAGTCTATTTACACCTCTAGTCACAAAAATTAGAATAAAAAGAAAAAATACAATGAAAAGAAAAATGATGAGTCCCTAGGTGAAAACCAAAAGGTGCCTTTGGACAAAGAAATAGTCAAAATAAAGGACGTATTTGAGGGTGAAAGCCTCACTGAGGCACCCAAGGATAGAGGTTTAAATATTCTCCCTGTTGAATAGGAAAAGTCACCGATGCTAGTAGAAGAGTCTGTTGAAGTCAACATAGGTACAAAAGAGAATCCTTGGAAGGTATATTTTGTAGCTTCATTAACAAAGACAGAAAAACCTGAGTTTAAGGACTTCTTCAAAAAGAGATAGATAAACTTTGCATGGTCATATGCTAACATGCCTAGGCTGGATCCAGACCTAATATTGCACCATTTACCACTATAGCCAGGCATTAAGCCAGTCAAATAGAAGTTAAGGAAAATGCATCTGCAAATTGCTCTATTGGTTAAGGTAGAACTTAAGAAACTCTTGGATGTAGGATTCATAAGGATGATAGACTATGCAGATTGGATATCAAATCTTGTACCAATGACTAAACCAACTGGGGGCATTCACATTTGCAAAGACTTTAGAGACATCAATAAGGCATGTCCTAAGGATGACTTCCCTTTTTCCAAATATCGACATGATAGTAGATCTTACAGCAGGATACGAGATGCTATCCCTCATGATGGTTTCTCTCGATATAACCAAATCAAAATAGTAGCTGAAGAGCAACACAAGACAACTTTCATGTTTCCAGGGGGTACATATTGTTGGAATGTTATGCCTTTTGGCCTTAAGAATACAAGAGCTACCTATCAACGGGAAATGACTACGATTTTCCATGACTTTGTACACACTCTTATGGAAGATTATGTAGATGACATTATAGCTAAATCATAAACAAGGGAAGATCATTTGAAAGTTATAGACAAGATATTCCAGAGGCTAGAGAATTACAACGTCAGGCTAAATCCGAAGAAGTGTGTCTTTGGAATGAAATCAGGGAAACTTTTAGGGTATATCATCTCCAGAAGAGGCATTGAAGTAGATCCAGAGAAGCTAAGAGCTATCATAGAAATTCCTCCTCTAGTTAGCATTGGTAAACTCAGGACACTACAAGGAAGATTACAGTCTATTAGGCATTTCATTGTACAACTGGCAGATAAAATACAACCATTTCAACATCTCCTCAAGAAAGGAGTACCATTTGTGTGGACACCTAAATGTTAGGAAGCCTTCCAACAAATCAAGGACTATTTGCTCACCCCACCAATCTTAATGCCACCCACAAAGGGAAAAACATTGATACTATACATTTCAACAACTCAGTTGGCATTACGGGCTCTTCTTGCACAAAATGATGATCAAGGTCATGAGAGAGCAGTCTATTACATCAGTCGTACCTTAGTGGGATATGAATTGAATTACAGCAACATAGAACATGCATGTCTTGTGGTAGTCTTTGCTACCCAAAAACTCCGGCACTATATACTCAATCGACAAACAATGTTAATTGCAAAGATTGATCCACTCAAATACTTCCTAAGTAAGGCAGCATTATTAGGCCGATTGGCTAAATGGGTTATGATACTTAGCGAGTATGACATCTAGTATGTCGAGAGGAAGGCTATAAAAGGGCAGGTGATTGTAGATCAGTTAGCTAATGCACCTATGAAGGCAGACCATCCTTTAGTGGAAGATTTTCCTAATGAATTTCTCTTCAACATTGACATTAAAACCGAATGGAAACTATACTTTGATGGGTCACATACAAATCGTGGTTTAGGAACCGATATCCTATTTGCTACACCTCAAGGTGATACCATTCCTAAATCATTTGGGATTGCTTTCCCTTATACCAACAACATAGCAGAGTATGAATCCTTAGTGATAGGATTGAAAATGGTAGCTCAGTGGAAGATTAAGAGTCTACATGTTTTTGGCAATTCCCAGCTAGTAATCCGGTAGGTAAATGATGATTATGAGACTAAGGATGAGAAGCTTTCCCCTTACAAGCATATGGCTGATAGTTTCAAATAGTATTTCAATGACATTACTTTTCAAAAAATACCACGTATCCAGAATAGAGCTGCAGATGCTATGGCAATCATGGGTTCCTTGTTGGATATTCTGAGTAACATGCCTAAGTTTGAGTTTCTAGTTGAACAGCTATTGGTCCCCACCTATGATGTCCCTGATACTGCGATGGTGTGTACCATTGTTGGTCCTACATCTCCTTGGTATAAAGACATATTCAACTATCTAATTGACCAAACCTTACCTCTAGACTTGTCCAATAACCAACACCGAACCTTCATCTGTAAGTCAACTAAGTACACCATCATCAGAGAAACCCTATATAGATGTACGTTAGATAACGCCCTAATGAGATGTCTCAATGTTGAGGAAGCACAAACAACTTTGTGAGTGGTGCATGAGGGTATATGCGGATCTCATTTGAGTGGTCTTACTTTAGCCCATAAGATTATGAGACTAGGTTATTATTGTCCTACAATGGAGAAAGACTCATATATCTTTGTGAAGAAATGTAGACAGTGTCAGATACATGGAGATTTGATAAGAGCACCAGTATAGGAGCTTCATCTGATTATATCACCATGGCCCTTTGCCCAATGGGGACTTGACCTCATAGGTAAGATACACCCTCCATCATCCAACGACCATAAATTCATCATAATCGCCACCAAATACTTCACCAAATGGATTGAAGCTATTCCCATGACCTACATCACCGGCACACAAATATCTAAGTTTATTCTAAACTATATAATTTGTCGGTATGGTGTACCCCAATCCATAATCACAGACAATGGCTGCCCATTCAAGAACCAAGAAGTGCGCCATTTATGTGAAGAGTTCCATATCAAACATCATTTTTCCACCCCGTATTACCCACAAGGTAATGGCCAAGCCGAGGCATCTAATAAAACCATTGTTAGAATCATGAAGAAGACTATCAATGACGCTGGTCGTGACTGGCATCTACAGTTGAATCTTGTCTTATGGGCTTATCACACAAGCATCCATACTCCCATTGGCACCACTCCATATTCCCTCATATTTGGATCCAAAGCTATCTTACCTATTGAGGTTGAAATACCTTCACTGAGGGTATCCTTGAAGGGTCACATTGACGATGAAGAATACCGTGTATCTAGGTTACAAGAGCTAGAATTATTGGATGAACGAAGACAAAAAGCACTAGATCATTTACAAGCCTATCAGAATCGTCTTCGTCATAGCTACAATAGGAAAGTTCTCAATAGACACTTTGACATTGGTGACCTGGTATTAATGGAGACTCTGAAGAATCAAACTAAATGAGAGAAGCTAGGTAAGTTTGAACCTAACTGGTTAGGTCCTTATATAGTCATAGAAGCTTTTGGATCAGGAGCGTACCAACTCTCTACTCCTAAAGGAGAGCCGCTTTTGTCACCTATCAACAGTCTCCATCTAAAGAGGTTTTATGCTTAGTTTCTGAGAATCCGTGTATTAATCTAGAAAATACAAAAACAAAAAAATGGTTGCTTTGATGAAAACATGGCAAACAGGCGTCTTTGTAACACCAAATTTATTTATTTTTCAGAAAATCAAAAAAAAAAAAAGAGAAATAAATTCGTCCAATAGTGAAAACCGCTTCGGTGGTGCTATGGATAAGTACCATGGTGAAAACCTGGAAAATAGGCACCATGTGTAGTCAAGCTCACTCTTCCATCTACCATCATTCCAATCAGACTTTTTCATCATCCACTCATAATAAATGGTTGTCTTATCCATTGCTTGGAATGATTGACATCTAACGTCCATTCCGTCACATTACCAAATCCATCATGCAAGTCTTATTCCTGAGTGGGGGAAAATCCTTGTTCTATGCCTGGAAACCTTGTACATAACGTCAGACCATCGAAAATGTCTTGAAAATTTCCAAAAACATTAGAAAACTTCAAAAATCCAAAAAAAAAAAATGTCAGAAAATCCCCAAAAACAGCGTCAATCATGTCAAGTCAGTCATGTCAAGTCAGTCATGTTCAGTCAATCATAGTCGAACTACATTTCCTTTGCAACTAGGATGTAGGCAAGGCCATCAATCGATGTGCCCCTGAGGCATTAGGTCTGTCAGCCTAGGTTTGTCATGTATCAACACACATTTAAATCATGAGTCTTTGTACATTCAAAGTTATTGGTCGTGTTAAACTATGAAGTCTCTGCATGTACAATGTAGGCAAGGCTAATCAATCAATGAGCTCTTGAGACCACACTAGGTTAGTCTAATAGGGTTCAGTCACAATCACTATCACACAAGTTGCATATCATACTTTAAGGTATCATCTCAAGTTATACACTATCTACACACACTTTTTATCAGTCAAGGAATCAAAACAAGTCATGCATCAACAAGGAAACATCTCGAAGTCATCAAGTCAATATCAAACACATTGTCAAAATGATCAACCTATGTCTTAAGCAAGATATGTCTTTCTTGTCAACAAACGTCATCAAATTGTCACAGTCTCATGTAGCTTGTCACATCAATGTCATCAGGCTCCAATGTCGTATACGACATGTGTCTTTTCTGAAACCAGGCTTTGTCATGCCTTATACAAAAGTCACCAGGTCGAAACCAGACTCAACGTCTTATGCGGTGTGTGTCATCTCTCACATTACACTATGTCAAACATCAAACATCAAACAGTCCTACAAGATCAAGTTTTGGCGAATACTTTTATTTTGGCTTTATGACTTTATATCTTATTTTGTCTTATCTTTCTATCAATTTGTGAATTAGTCCAGTTACTAGCTTTCTCAAGGATGTCCCTTGAAGGATTTAGAGAAGTAAGGATATCTCAAGACTCTTTTTCTTTGGCTGCTATCTGTCAACTATCTTTTTAAACATTGGTTTTTGAGTCATGTTACTAGATTTCTCAAGGATGTCCTATCAAGGATTTAGAGGAGAAATGACGTCTCATGACTCGTCTTTTATTTGTCTATTGTCTATGGATTGTCTCGACAAAACGATTGGGGCAATACTGTCCTTAGGAGTTGAGACACTCCTTGTCTATGACTATCTATTCTTCGTAGATGGATGACTTTGTACACTATGATCTATCTCATATCATAGTGTGTACTATCAGTTTGTGTCATGTCCCACCCAATGATGATAACAAGCAAGTATAGAATATTTGGCAATATATTGAAGATTATATGTTTTTCTCAATCAATCAACCTTAATTATTTCTTACTAACATTCTGAATTCATTTCATCCTAACATTTCTCTTCGTCAACATAATGATAAGGTCATGTGACACAATCAAAACATTAGGTTATTTGCATTTGCATACATTCCATAAGCATTTCACATAGTTGCATTGCATTTCAAACATATAGATAGTAACATTAACATCTTCATTGCATACATTTAAAATCATGACATGATAGGCATTTCATCATCATAGCATAAATAATGCAAACATTGCATGTACATATCACCATTATATATAATACATTGCATCCATTATCATAAGTAAATTAAGACATCCATAACATTATAAAATACATAACTCATAACATATAGAAACATTTATTCATAACACATGTACATACATCATCTAGGCAACATAATCATGTAGAAATAATGCATCATCCATAAAATAGAACTGCATATCATATAGAAGCCACCAAAAATCATATATATATATATATATATCACTCAAAATAGTGTGTCATAGTACAATATCAGAGTGTATCCATAAATAAAACATCAGCTCGTAGGCTCTCATATCAAAATACAATGTCTACATGTATAACAACCATATCATCATGTCCCACTGCCACTACTGTCACATGGTGAAGGTGGTGGGAATAGCCTCGAAGGTGCTCTCTGTGAGGTGGAAGGCCTCTCATATGGACTCTCCCTCGGTGGTCCTACCACACCCTCTGTACTCTATATCCTAGTATGACCCCTGCTCTGTGATCTCTGACTGTGCACCTCTAAAAAGGTAGGAGCTTGTCTCTCTACTGGCACCATTGCCTCATAAAGATCCCTGTAATAGGTAGCTCTCTCAACCGATCTGACTAAATCCCACACCATGCCATCAGATGAAGACCCACTTCAAAGGTGTCTGACCTCTGTGAACTACTGCTCAATCTCCTATCATCAGGCTATGGCCTGATCCCTCTCCATGAGTGCACTGTCCCTCTCTGTACGAGCACTGTCTCTCTCTATGTGTGCACTATCTCTCTCTGTGTAGGCACTGTCTCTCTCTAACCTCATAGCATCGAACTCTATTGTCATAAGTCTAAGTCTCTCTTCCAAAGCCTCCCTGTCACCATCCCTAGGAGCATCATCCTCCTGTCTCCCCTCCACAATCCGATCCCTAAGCTCTCTCTCCTGCTCCTCCATCGGTGCCTCCTCCTCAACATCATCCTCCCCATATCCTACCAGGATACCTAGAGGGTCTATATCCATGTCCATATCTATATCTGCCTCCTCATCCTCTCCTCCAATATCCACCTCTGCACGCTCCTCTACAACTGCCTCCTCTGCATCATGCTCATCCCCAGCCTATACATCAACTCCACCTACGATGTCCAACATCAGTGCATCCACTACCACTACCTCTCGAATAGGTGATAGTCCACCTACTCATCCCCCTCTCTGAACTTTCTGTCCTTACCTACCACCTCTACCATCATCACCTCTCCCTCCTACTCTACTAACTCTAGCACCTCCACCTCTTCGTCATCCTCTAGGCCATGTGCCTCGTCTCTCAATGGGTGTCGGCTGATCCGGATCTGTATAAGGAACAGGCCGATGCTCTACCCACCATGCATCATATGTAGCTATTGTCCCTAGGTCTACTGCTCCATCTCTCCAACCCCGATATAATGGCTATAATGCATGTATCTTTGCCTTCGTGGTAGCAATAGGAATCATGGGCCCCTAATATGGAACCTCTCTAGACGAACGAACAAACTCTGCTCTACTCTGAGGCTCATCCTGAACCTCGCCGAACTATCTCAAAACTCTGTCTGGCAAGTGTCGCTCTATGATATGTACACTCAAAATAGTCCTCCCAATAAGATATTGTGTCTATCTGCAAAATACCAAATGTACCTCCTCATCAACCCACTCCTCACAATCCATGTATGGTCTCCACGTGAACTAATCCAGAATGTCCAATGCATGTCTCCAAAACCCAGTGTCTCCCACATGAGTCTGTGTGATGTGTCCTATATATCGAAGCACATAAGGATATATCTCCCATCGCTCTACTATAACTGGAGGATGAAAAATAGTTATCCTCTCCCAAGCCCACACCATCAGCAGAGTGGTCCCACAACTCAATGATTGTGCGTCTCTATAAGCAATGTCATGTAAGTGGAAATATAGCATCCCTAGTAGACAAGGACCCAATGCATACCTAGTCTCACTCTCCAGCATACCAACCAACATTGCACCCCATCCAACTGGAAATCTATGACCCCGTCAGTCTAGAAGAACTATCCCCCCAATCAGAGTACACAATATGCAGTCAATCCTATCATATCTATTTGCTAACACTGGCCATCTAATCTCATAATTCTCGATGTCGAGCCTACTGATATCATCCACCTAATAGAATCTCACCAACTCAGTCAATCCGCGCTGGGTATCATACATAACCCGCTCTCCTCTAATCAATAGTCTCAATATCTTGTACACATCCTCCCATGTGACAGTGGCCTCCCCAGTTGGAAAATGAAATGATGATGTCTCAGAGTGCCATCGCTCGCATAATGTCGTAAGCATCCCCCTGTTCGCCTGAATAGTGGGCATCGACAGACAGTGACGTAGACCAAGTCTCCATAGAAGTCGTATCTCTGCACTAATCAAACAATCTCTCAGATCAAATGTGTCAGGATGTGACTCCCATGTATATATAGGATCTAAAACAACCTACATTTAAAACCATGATGTCAAGAATTTTCAAGCTTTTCTTAGAAAAAAAAATTCTGAAAATTTTACCAACCAAATGTGGCTTACTTTAACAGATGCGGTGCATTTTTTCAAATGTGTTGCACGAAGCCTCACTTGAGTTTCATATTACATATGCACCGCATATTTCCCACATCCCCTTTCAACCAGCTACATATGCGGTGCAATAAACCACATGCGGTGCATTTTAATAAATGTGGTGCCTTTTCTATAGCCTATCTATCTACTACATATGTGTTTCACTAATGCATATGCAGTTCACTACCCTACTTGCGTCTAATCCTAATGCAGATGCGTTGCATATATACATATGTGGTGCATTATATTTCACATGTGTTTATGTTGTAAAAGCGTAAACCTAGCCTAGACGTGTTTTAGCACATGTGTTGTTTCGCAATCAAATGCGGCGAATATGACGGCATATGCGTCATTCACGATGGACCACATTTGCTAATTGACTTTTCAACACCTAAAACTACGTGCAAAAATAAATTTCAAGAGTTCATTTTCAGGTACATACCGATGGTCTTGTGTCGGCTGGCTACCTGAACGTCCAGATCCAATATCCTCGATGCGCAACATAGGGAATGGGTGCCATTTTCATCTGCTTGTCAGAGAAAATTCTTGGTTTGTCTAACTCCTCTGGGTGCAAATGAATTAGATTTCAACCTAATTCCTATTTATAGGTAGGTTTTGAATGGCATTTCTTCAGACCTAGTCTATTGGCCGCTTAACCTTTCAACTTCAAATGACCCATACTCGTCCGTATCAACTTCAAATTCAATTCCGTCAACTCCATACCATTTTTGACTATCAAATTGACTTATCGAGAATATTTCTTGATTTTTCTGGAATTTTTCAAAAATTATTAATTTTCCCGAGGGGGCATACCTTAACTTGTTTCATGCTGGGGCATGATCGGGGCATATTTTCTTTGACACAACGTCGTACCAACATTGTATCAAAGAGGGGCAAACTGTAGATACCAAAATTTGGTCTAGGCCTGCGAGTACACATTCGATATAATTTTCTATAGTCCGTAATCTTGATTAAATAATGTTAATTATTTAATTAACCTTTTTAACACATATTTCTTTGATTAATTAAATACGCCTTTTTAATTAATTCATTAATTCATAAATAACCTTTATTCAACTTGATTAATTAAATAAATCATATTTATTTAATTATGTCCCTAACTAATTAATTCTTCCTTCTCAATTAAATAATTTATTATTTAATTACCCTTTTATCATACTTTTCCTTCTTAATTAAATATCTTTATTTAATTATTCATTTAACCCCCTTTATCTATAATTAAATATTTATTATTTAATTATTCAATTTATCCTTTTCAACAGTCAAATTAAATGAATTATCTTTATTTATTTAATTAAAGTCTCTTATTTTCGAACATTGAATTAAATTAACATTTAATTCATATTTAATTATTTATGTCACATTCTTCTATCAATTGGTTATCTAAGTCATTCACTCACCTTCTGACTCGAGATCTATTTTTAGTTCTCCAGTTATCTCCGGATTCAACACCTGTTTATCTCTGTGAGAGGACTCTCCATCACAACTAGTCGATTAACTAGTTCTAACTCGTGTTTGCATTCGAATGCATTATTCTTCGAGTTCTAACTTTGTCTTTGACATACAAAGTCTATTTCTTCTATTTTTGAAGATTAAGATCCTGAACTCGTCTTCTAACTCATGTTCTAACTTAGTCTCTATCTTGCAGTCTTTCTTGACTCGTGTTCTAACTCACGTTCTATCTGAGATAGAACTCACATCGCATGGCATTCATCAATCTCATTCATCGATCTCTATTTTCAATTTGAGTCTATCGTTCGAAAACCCAAAATCTATAAAATGGTCTGCCATTATCATTATTTCTCCTCCCGAAATCATACACTTTTGAGAAGAAACTTATCTTCAATATTTTTCTTAGACATTCGACGAAGTTATGCTTGCATTCAAAAACATAAATCTGAGGGCAAGAATACTAAAAAGGAAAAATGGAGAAGAGAAATCAAGATAATTTGGAGGAGTGAACGCATATTCGGTGAGCGCTTTCCATTAATTTTTTTAGTTTATTATGTTTATTTCCTCGTTCTTTGTTGTTTGATTTTAGATTATTATTTAGATTAGGATTAACTTTGTTATTCTAGTTGCAGATTATCTAATTTTGCAAATCTTTAATCTATTGTTACAGATACTAAATAATCTAAATGGAAATGAGCCTTGGAAAGTGTTGATAAGGAACAACATTGAGAAATCTATGCCCAAGTTGGAAAAATCTTGGAAAGCTCTACCCTTTAGTGATCTCCTTATTACCAAACACCAAATTGTGCCTACAGGGTCAGTTTTCTTCAAAAGCATATGGAAAGCATGGGAACTCATTAAATCTAATGTTTGGTGCCTTTTCTTCATTAACTCAACTCTAACTTATTTCACCCCAGTAGGTTCATCTAGTGGAACATTGAGCACAATGGGAAACCGCTAGCCCTTCTTCAAGGGTGCTCTACCAAAAACTGGGCCCAGATCAACATTAAGACTTTCAACAACATTCTAAGGGATGGGATTTTGATGGATTGGACCCAACTTAAAGAGGACTTCAACCTGCCCCATTCCAACTTCAAAACCTACTCGGTGCTGAAAGAGGCCTATAAAGACCTTCCCTTAATCCAATGAGCAAAGGCATTGTCTGTAGCCAAATTGAGTTCAGTTGGTAGGGTAATACCCCCTTGCATGATGTCAAAACTAGAAGTATTTATAAAGAGATTATTAATTCTAAGGCCCCCATGGATTACCTAAATCATATCTGGCATGTCAATAAAAAAGATAAGGTTTGGCTCAAAATATTTACCTTTCCTTGGCATGATAATGTGGATGCTAAAAAATCATCTTTTAGATGGTTATTACTACTAAAAAATCTCCCATATAAATTGAACCATGGTGATATTGACATCTGCAATATTTGCAGAGTGCTTGAAACTATTTTTCACATCTTTTTTTACTATCTTTTTGCAAATAAAGTTTGGAATATGTTTTGTAATAGTCACTTCTTTGATATGAATGGTAAAGTCAACTGGATGCTAATCTTATTTGGGAATGGGCTTAAGATTAATAAAAAGTTGCATTTATTCCGGTATGTCTTATCTACTAAAATTTTATGGTTCATTTCGAGGGCAAGAATCGGTGATAGGTTTAATGGAGACCGAAAATATTCACGGAGTCTTCCAAAAGACTCACACTCTTTAACATTGCATTGCAAGTAACTACCACAATGGTGATCCTAGAGAAGAATTTTTTGAACCTCCTCAAGGATGGCGTGGTGCTACTTAACCAGAATGGACAACCCAATTTAGTTGTGTTCGTGAAGGCCCTAAATGCATTCTAGAAGGAGCTCAATGAGAAAGAACACAAGGCCCAACAGGAGCTAAGAAACTCCAGAGTCTGGTGATGAAAGTAGAAACTTCCAATCTGATTTCTAAGTTGTTGATTCTAAAGATTATTGTATAGAAAATGGGCACAATAAATTTTTATATAATGTATTTTTCTGTATAAGTTGGTTTTAGTGACTGTACCTATTCTTGCCCATAGTCTGGTGGCTATTTTGAGTCTTTTTGCTCTAAAAATATGAACTATGTTTTGGTACAGTAGTACCCCACACCTATACAAATGTTGTATCTAAAATTTTAAACTATTATTAATACAAAATATAAAATATTAAAAATATATTATATATTTGAATTTGTTATTAGATTATTTTTCAAATAATAAATTTTTAATTATATTTTAAGATATAACAAGTAAATAAATGCATAGAATGAAGAATATAACAAGTAGACAACCTTTGAAGAATTTAAAAAATCTCTTAAATTTTTTATAAATATTTTTTGATTATGGTCTTTGTGGTGGAAAAATGTCTTGATAAACTCCTCGGGTTCCTCAAAACCTGCCCTTAGCCAATGAAATTGAGGAAAAATAATTTTGAAATTTTGAAAAGTTAAAAATCTTGCATTTTACTTTAAGAAAATTTAAAAAATAATGTATCAAAAGAAAATAATGAATTTTGATTGGCTGCAAGTAAAACATTTAATCACTAGTTAAAAATTGTTGCTATAATTCCATGGAAAAACTAGCACAATATCCATGGTGATTGGATTAGTAAAAGAAACTATGATAGGAGAAGCTTCAATCAATGAAGGTCTCTTTTTTCAAGTATGGGGATAATAGTATCATATAACTATTTTTAAAGTATTCTCTAAAATTATGAGATAAATGCACTTTAATCTTTTTTACAAAGAAATTATTTTTTTATTAATGTTTATGAAAAACTAGTATCAAATAATTATTTACTAGTATTCTTAAAATATGACTAATGTATTTAAAATTTTAAAAACAATGAAATACATTTTCAATTTTCATTAAAACAACATAAATTATTGATAATATATTATTAAGCAATGAATAATGTAGTTTTAATTTTAATGATAGTAAAATTAATTAATGATCAACATATAAATACATTTATAGGTGAGTCAATAAGTTTGTCAAACGCGGGGTGGCCCTTTGGTGAAATGGTGGGGCTTCTTATCTCTTAAAAGCAAAACATATAATAAATTCAAACTTCCCCAGCTCTCTCATACAAACCTATTTATAACTTTCCTAATGCACAGTTGAGTTTTCTTAGAACAGTAACTGGATGTTGAACCAATAACTGTATGGTTCTAATTCTCAATTTTGACGTCGGTTCATCCATGCACACTACCAGACCTGTGCTGTGGTGTAGGCTCTACTACGATTGTACTCTCATCTTTATGATCATACCATCGTCTCTGTCTGATATAGTCTGCAATACTGTCAAACACCTTTCCTTGAACGTGAAACATGTTTTCTTTTCCTATTTTTCCGATTACATACATTTCTTCAGATTCTTTTTGAAACAATATACATGTTATCCATGTGAGAACATAAACTACATAACCTCGATCTTATCATGAGGAGATCATCTCTTAATCAGTGTCATCAACGTGTCATAGATATGTAGAAATATTAAAAATGCAAATGAAAGAGAATGGAGATTCCGAACTGAGATGTATGCCCACTGAATTGACGAGTACGTGAAAAGAATATAAAACATGGAGTTTAAATGACATTCAAAAGAAAAAGGAAGGCGTGTTATCTGACAGAAAGCATATTCATCATGATTATGAAGCTCATCCTCTTCAAAAGCTGGCTGAAAACAGTATGTGGTCTGGAATTTGGCGAGCAAATTTACTCCATAAAGTGGCTTTCTACAGCGTCTTGATTCGAATGAGCAGGTAGAATGGAAGCGTGCCCACTTTTTAACGATTTAAAACTTTCTTCTTTAAGACTTTGTTTTGTAATATCATGTGGCATTTCATCCATCCCTGAACTTTTACATGGCCTTTCTTAACGCTTAATGAGCTCAATGATCTACTTTTTCTCACGATTTTGTTTTTCAATTATGGAGAGACAGAATTATACTGATAGTAAGAGATGAAGAGATAAAAGTTGATTGTCTAACCTAAAATTATTAGAGTTTATGTATATTATTAAAAAAATTATGGGTGAGGGTCTTGGTTCCTTTGATTAAAGCATCATGTTGTAGGTAAAAGGTAATGAAATCCAATCTCCTTTTGTATCCATGGTACCAGAGAATGTGTCACACTAGCATCACTAGTATCAGGTGCATTGCAGTTTATAGGGGGAGCTACCCAATTCCTCTAGACTAAAGAGAAAAATATATATAAATTAAAAACATTAAAAAATAAAAATACACTATTTTATTAAAACTATTTTATTTACTACATACATACACGGACACATAAATTTTAATTTTACTATGGTTAGAAGCATTCTATAGTGACATAAAAGAGACATTCTACAATAGCATAAAAGAACCTCATATTATGATTGTATAAAAAAAAAATTACTTTAATTTTGACAACTATTTACATGTCAAAATATTTAATGATAAACATAATATTAAAAATCTGCTTTAGTAATAAAATACATAATATAAAATCATTAAATCAAAGTAAAAACAAAGAAAATAAAAGTAATTAAAAAAAAACTATGTATATAAAAGAAATAATTAATAATAATAATTAAGTAGTAACTTGATAAGGGGTTGATGATTGAATATTTTGATAATAATTACATTACGCTTAGGTCAAGTAACTAATTGGATGGGGTGATCAATTCAAATTGATGGCATTTATGTATGGGTAAGGTTGGTAGCGATGGGATGAGGTGTCCTTGTGATTTTTTTATGCTCTTGTTTGTGGTGGTTTTTTCTCCTAAGGGGTGTTGATTTTGAAGCTTAGGTCAAGTAACTAATTGGATGGGGTGATCAACTCAAATTGATGGCATTTATGTATGGGTAAGGTTGGTAGCGATGGGATGAGGTGTCCTTATGATTTTTTTATCCTCTTGTTTGTGGTGGTTTTTTCTCCTAACGGGTGTTGATTTTGAGGGGCAAGTGCTACAAGATGTGGAAGATAGTGGAGGTTAAGGGAATAGTCATCACGTGTGAGAAGAAGGGGGACAAGAGGGAATTGAGGGAATTTGATGAAGAGATAAAGAGATGACTATGGAATTCATGGATTTTCTTGAGAAATAAATTTAGAATTTTGAGCTTTAGTTCTAGGTGGTGTGTATATGGGAATTCGTTAAATATATTGAGAGTGTTCATAATGCTAACATTCAAGAGCCTAAGTAAATGTTAGTATAGTGTTAATTTTAACGTAGGTTAATTATTTTGGGTGGTTTTTTCTCGTATCAAAGAGTTTCTCACCTGTTGCATTTTTCATGCCTTTAAAAGATTGTACACTAGTATACATATATTAATTAATAATATATAAAAAAAAAAGCTAAAATTTATCATTAGTTAACATTGTTTTTCTGAAATTTTAAATATAAAATAATTTTTAAAACTTTTTTGATCTTATACACTCTTTTCAAAAATATAAAATGTATTAACTCTATTTTTTTTAGTTTTCAATGTATTAGATTATTTTACTTTAGATTTATAAATATTTTATTAAAGAGTAAGAAAAACACTACATATTGTTTTTTATAAAAGTATAATAAATAGTATATATTGATGTATAATTTTTTATTGTTTTTCTTAATTTTTTTATTAAGAATTTCATTTATTAATATATGTTTTCAATTTAAAGGGATTTTCAAAATCGGTTACGAAAAATAGAAAAAACAAATTCATTTTCATTTTCAAAATAGAGATAGTTAAAAAAAAGAAGCACATGACTTCCACCTGCCTATCATTTTCAATGAAGCTTCAAAAAATTTACACAGAATATTCCTTCATTGCTTTCACTGTATAACACTTTCAGTGTAATAATGCTTTCAGTGTAACTATGTATTTTATCTCATCTCAATTCATTGTTTTCAATTATGATGAAATAGCGTGTTGCTTCTCTTGTATTTGTGAAGGTTTATTTTGAAAATGGTAATCTTGGGCTAGATGGTATCCACCAACATGGTATTAGAGCCGACTATCTGCAACTCCTGCAACTCCTTCTACCGAGCCTTTGCACCTGTCTCACCGACTGCTTTTTTTTCACATGGCTCCATTGGTGTCCACTACCAAATCTTCTCATGCTCCCTTCTTCAAGTGGTCAAATCTCTCATATCCATCCTATCATTTCTGCAGATTTGAATTACCTTGATCTCATCCATTGGTACCATTTCTGACAAATTTAAATTGGCAAGTTTATTTTCCATCGACAAAGTGCTTAAATATTTATAAGTCTTTCATACTAGCAATGGCACCTAAGTGTGCAATGGGTACGCCAAAGAGTTTGTGGATGGTGAATTAGGGAGAGATTTTGGTAAAAATTTTGCAATGAAAAGGTTTGTGCCTTTGTGTGTGTTTGTACATGCCAAGTGTAGATATAATGAGTAAAAAGTGTATAATGTATATTTAAGTTTGATATATAATGAGTAAAATGTGTATAATGTATATTTAAGTTTGATATTAAGTATCTATATATCTATATATTAAGTATCTAGAAGCCTCCACATGATGCAAAAAATTATAAACAAAAGGTGCAATTTGATGAGCAGGTAGAACCCCAAATGCATGTCCTCAGATGTCCCACTGCAATAACAGTTTAAATTATATGAATTAATAAATAATGAAGTGTGGGCACGATCCCCTTTGGATTACAACTAACGATTAAAAAAAAAAAAAAAACTAAACATGGAGCGTGAGGAAAAAGGAACTACAAATTGCAGCAATATAAGTGAAATTATAACCTGGAAGAATTGTATCTACAAATTTGTTGTAGTTTGAAGGTAGGAGATGTTATTTTTTAAAACCTTACAGTAAATTTGATGCAGCCTCCAGAATATACAGCAAGCATGAAAAATACAAGTGGCAGAGAGGTTGCAGAATAGACAACAAGCACAGACAAAATGCAAGTCTTAACTGAAAATAATACACAGTGTGAGTTTTATTGGTACATATTTGAAGTATACCATAGGAGTGGCAGAGATGTGCTTAGTTATACAAACTTCAAAGTGTTTTGACTTTACGGAGTTCAGTTTATTCTTGTTGGTTGCAAGTGACATTGTTGGAGAGATTATAGCTAAGTGAGGGATTTCCCTGCTCACTTTTGATCGTTTTTAATTATATTTTTAATGTTGCTTTCTGGTACTTCTTTCATGGGTATTTTAATGTGTTCATAGGTATTTTTAATTCTTTCATAGGTATTTTAAAATGCCTAAGCACCTACTTCATTTTCCCTCTGCCACGTAGCAAATCTTAACCTCGGTATATTTTCTTTGTCTGGTCACTTACTTGAGCTAACACGTACCCTGATAAATGTCCATACCTTGTTTGAAAGCTACCATTTTTGCACACGTAGGTTGGAAGCTGGAATTTGGTTTTACACTTGCCAATTGCATTTTATTGGTCAAGGAAGAAGCATAAACTAATACATCACAAGGGACTATATCGGCCTGGGGTTATTTTCTTGTGAAATCCTTTGGGCACTGTAAATATTGTTTCTGATAAAAAATTGTCAGAGTTATATAGAAGCTTAAACAATACCTATGTCCACAGTTACTGAACTATTAATCCTTGTAATGTTTAGGGTATGTCTCCCAACAACCATGGATTTTGTAGCCAATGTTGGTTGAACATGACTCACTATAGATTGCAAAGATCCAAGAGGGTAATAAGAATGAAAAACATGGTACTTGGGAGAATTCTGACACAAGGTAATAATTTTCCTTTCAAATAGTTTATTATGTTGACATTTTCGCAACATCCAAAAATGAAGCTTTCTACTCTCCTCTTTCATATGAATCCCCAAAATAAATTGATGCCTCCTACTTTGATTGCAGAATATGGACATGCGCCAAGGATTGCATGTTCTAATTTTCTTTCTTGATTTGTAAATCCTTCATGAGCACTCATTTTAAGAAATTTAGATTACAAATAATTTTAATTCCTTGTCTGTTTGGATATGTTTAATATTATGCATTCATTATGTCTTGGTGAAATTTTGTCATAAGTTCATTGTTCATTAAGTTGTGGGCAAAAAAATGGCATCCTGAAAGATGAACAAATTTCATTTGCAACAAGCAAGAAGCTACGGGGAAAAGGATTGTCAAGATTTAGATTTGTTCCTTTCATTTTTGACAAATTTTGCTAGCATTCTCCCTGATTGTTTGACAAGATGCCATCTAGTGGACTGCAATAGTTGTAGGATATTTGAGCTTCCTCCACAAGCTTCACCATTTTTTCCATGGTAGAATCATCTTCCTTTGCTTTAGTGCTTACACTTTAATACCCTTCATTTCTTAGTAGTTTATGACATATCCTTTCGCCAGTTTTCATAGTCATAACAGTATTAGTTTCCATAGTTTCCCCTATTTCTTTGATCACAATAGTTTGAGGTACCAGATTTATAACAACCAATATAGCCTTTCAGGCCTGATATGTAGATAATATCCCATAGAAAGGACTATGCTGGTGAAAGAGACTACGCAAGTGTTTATTAAAATGAAAATTAGGCCCACCAAGTTTAAGAGTGAGGGTTTTTAAGTGTGTTTGTTAGAGTAAAAATAATGGCGAAGATCCTCAGAATGAGCAGATTTAGGTTTTAACATTATTAAATCGGCAGAAACTTAACTGTGCAAGTGATGTACCTGAAGATACTGAAGGAAACTGTGTAGGCTTTGTAGGAAGAATGACAAATGGCTGCATATAGAGGAGAACAACAAATGGCTACATATCACAAAAGAATACTTTTAAAAATAGATTAAAAATACCTAATTCTATAAAGGTTGCGAAAATCTCACTAAAACAATGGCAAATGACTAACCTCAGAAATCTGCAGTAATGGTGTATTTCTTTAGTGATGCTGAGAAAAGATATGTCAAAAATCTTGCAGGAATAGTTTGCAGAAAACATATGACGAAAATCTTCCAGATATTTTTGTGACATATAGATTGGGGATAAACAGAGTAAGGAAAAGTAAATGTAGCATTCGCTACCTAATTTAAGATATTTTTCAGATAGTTCCATTGCCACATTAACTCGGATATTTCTATCGCCACATTAAATGCAAAGGAAAAATTATTTCCATCGCCCTATTAAATGTGAGGGAAAAATTAAATGCAATGAGAAGCAAAGGTCGGTGAAAGAGATTTCGATGAAAAATGATGGATGACTGGGATGCTTTTTTTTGTCAACCAAGGTTTATGATGGCTTTTCAACCATACATGGGGAAAATGAGCTTTGAAAGCTCATATAGGACACGCCTTCGGCGTAAAAAATTGGTTTCAATATTTGCGTTGACCAATATTGAAACCAAAGTTATATTGCCACTAACCGTTTTGTATAGCCGATGGTTATTTTGTAAGACCACGGGTTTGGGGTAGCCCATAGGTGGCGCGTGGAAGCCACCACTGTGGGGCTCCACCCCGCTACAGCCGCCTACCACCATTGGTGGCGGAAGTTAAAAACTATTTTTTTTAAACAATTTTTATGGCAAGGTCATATGTGTGACTAGGGACTGCATTTTTGTACCTAGTTAGCGTTAAATTTTGCACCTAGATAACGTTGAAAGTCTCTCTTCAAGGGTTTTTTTCATTTTTTTATAACTTTTGATCTAGATGGAAAATTTTTGCAAACGAAATATTGTTGAAAAGTTGGCGATGTGTATTTTTAAGTGGTTAGGTGATTTTCAAAAAAATTGTTGTTTGGTTGCATTTATTACTCATTGAAGTTAGATATCCATTGTTCACTCCCAAGCTCATAACTTTTGCTTTGTTCCTCTATTTTTTTTTATTCTTGCAACATTGGAAAAGTCTCTCTGAGCTCTTCAGAGTTACTCGTGCACTTTTTTTAGATTTGTCCTTTGGTATAATTAATTCAAATTTTTGTGTTTTAACACTTTAGTTAATTACTTGGATATTTTGGCACCTGAAATCCTTTTGGTTGCATGGGATAGCTTCATTTGGGCCGCTTTATATGTTTTTCTAGCATTCTATCCTTTGTAAACATTTTGAGCATCATTTGTAAATGCACTGAGATAAAGTGTCACACTATTGTACATGTATTTTGAGAATTTTGCACATAAGGTTGTGCCATATTTTGTACTCGCACTATATTATTTAAAGCACCATGGGGGTTGTGTAGTGTCTTTTTTCTTTTCCATCACACCTTTGTCAAGTGAGAGTCCCTCCAAGACAACAATGAATCCATGTGATTCTTGCCTCATGCATTTGTGCCTTGTCTTTGCACACATGTTTTTAATTGCAGGTACATTCTTGTGCACTTTTAGATGTTGTTTCTTCTCCTTCATGCACTACATGGTGATACACAAAGTTTTAATGTATCTATTATGCCTCGTCCAAGTTAGCATTATGAGTGGGTATTATACTTTTCATGCTAATGCTTCCTTGGTTTCACTTTGGAGTGAGCTATGTACCTAGTATTTGTTCCTATGTACTAGGAAGATGCAGCGATTAGTTACCCATGCATTTCAGTGAGATGGAGCATTTACCATATATACACTCTTTTATTCCTATTTTATGGAGGTAATATTTCATCCTCAGTTGATCAATGTTCTTCAGACTATTGGCACCTGTATTTTCAACTTACATTGGTTGAGTAGTGTCATTGGGGTAACTCGTGCAGATTCATGTGCCATCTGTATTTTCGATTGATAGATTTTTTGCCTTTGTTTTCCATCTGATCATTGTTCGAGTAGTGTCGAACTGGGGGCACTCATGCAAATTGTTGTTTTTTTTATCCTAGTTATCCTTTTTTCAGAGGAGACCTTCTTTAGTTATAGCACTATAGTATTCATCTTTCGATAGTTGTTTGCAACTTCTTCTTGCTTCAGTGATGTTCTTCATGTTCCTATTCTTCTTGGACATTTTTTTGAGGCTTCTTAGTCCTTCATTAGTCCTTCATCTTGTGTTTCTCTCTTTTGGAGAGGGGTTTTTTTCCAGAGGGTTTTTCTCCTTTTATCTGGTTGTGAGAGATTTTATTTTTTTGCATTGTAGTTGTACATGGGTACCTAACAGGGCCTTGTAGTTGGGACCCATTTTGCATTTTCATTTTGCATAATAATCTCCCTTAGTTTGCACTTAAGGGGGAGTGTTAGTGTAGTGTTAATATTAACTTAGGTTGATTATTTCGGGTGGTTTTTTTCCGTATTAGGTAGTTTCACCTGTTGCATTTTGTATGCCTTTAAAAGGTTGTACATTATGTATTTTATCTCATCTTAATTCATTTTTTTTACTTCTAGTGAAATAGCATACATTGCTTCTCTCATGTATTTGTGAAGGTTTATTTTGCAGATGGTGATCTTGGGCTTGGTGTTCTCCACCAATAGTAAAATTTTATGATTGAACCAAGACATACCAGAGGAAGGCATAATGTTTTAGGTGTAGTACAAACTCCCAGTTATGCTTCACTATTATGTAATGTGGTTGGTTCCTATCTCCTCCATGATGGTATTAAGAATGTGTTCAATCAAGCAAAGGTTTACTTCAAGTATGTTGTGGAACATCTTAACACAACTAAATGCAATTATGTTTTTCTATAAATTGGGGTGGAGGATACTGCAAAGGGCATGAAGGTTCTCCTACTTGAAATGGCCATTCCTGCATTTTCTAATTGCTATGATGATAAGGATTTTGATGAGGTGATGGAGGTTACTCCCTCAAGTAAGGTTTTCTATTGTTAAAAAAAGTTGCATAAAATATAATAATGCTTTTGGGAATTTGGATTGGTTAGAGTTTCTGTAATTTTCCTTGACCCCTATTATCTTTCTAGGGCATAAAAGCTAGGATGTTGATGTGTAACTAATTATCTACATTTTTATGGTTTTATGGCTTTATGTAGGTTTGTTCGATGGGTCGGATTTTTTTATAGTTTTCTTCTTTAAAATCTTGATTAAGGTAATGTCTTATATGTTAATAGAATTTTTCTCTATTGGAACTGACATAATATCTATCCCATATGGTATTTGGTAGTTGTGAACATCGGGGCTTTAACTCTCAACATGTGGGGATAATCTATTTTTATTGGGCTCTTGATCTCTTACTAGATTAATTTAAAAAATAATATTAGTAAAATGATATTAAATTTAGATATGTAAGAGTAGGGTAAGTGCACAAAGATGGTTCCCAAAAAGGGGACTTAACTAGACAACCTTTTTTTTGAAATCAGGAAATACTGACCTTGGACGTGAAATTGAGGATAGTTACACTCAAAATTTTGAGATGGAACAAAAACAAGGATCGAAGTGCTTTGAGTCTACTTTCTAAACTACTAATTTATTTTTAAAATGGTTGATATTAAGGGGTTCAAAAGAGGGACATACACAAATTGGTGTTGTTTTTGTCAGAAAAACATAACATAGCAACTCTTGTATGACCCTCATACGGTGAACTTTTTTTTAGTATTTTTAAAATCGCAACGGTCAGAAGTTAGATAACAGTATGTAGTTGATGCACAATTTTTTTGATAATTTTTTAATGAATTGTTGATTTTTTACTGATTTTTGAAGTGGACATATCCTGAAAAATAGAATTTTGGCTGTGCTACCCCTACAAATTTTGGAAACTAATTGAATTTTTTTTAATTTTTTTTAAAATTTTGTAGAATGGAGTCTAGTTTCTAAAAATGTAATTTATTTGAAAATTCAATGAATGGTTAATTTATAACAAAAAAAATACCAAACACTGCTTTTTGGCAAAAAAAAGACATACAAATAAAATAAATTATGGATGAAAGGCTTAACATTTTCAGAAAGTGAAAAAATTTACATCGTTGGATAGCTAAGAGAGAACCCAACATTACCCATGTGTTCAGTTTTTTGATATTGAACCACGTGCAATCCTAATAGTGAGCACGAACTCGATTATGTGAAATATGGTAGACTTTTAAAAAACACGTCTTTGGTCGTTGGGAATGCCTTCTAAGCCTTTGGGTTGGTACTCCAAGGAAAATACCAAGCCTAAGGCTTAGGAATTCCCAAAGCAAGATATAACACGAGCACAGTATAACACACTCGCGTTATAACACGCTCACATTATATTTCAGTTTTGACATTGTTTTTGCTTCCACGGGAAACATGCCAACTATGACATAACGTGAGTGCATTATAACGGACTTGCGTTATGTCCTCCTTTATGTTAAATGCTAATATATTGAATGTACGCTAATATATTTGTATCTTTGTATGTACATGTATGCTTGTATGTCATGTATGCATGCTTGTATGTATGTATGTATGCCTCTATGTATCAATGCATATATATTGTATGTATGTATGTAAGATTATATCTACACATGTATGTATGTATGCTCAAGTATGGATGTAGGATTATATGGACATATGTATTATGCTTGTATGTATTTATTTGTGTATGTCTTTAGAGGGAGGGATAATTTAGAGAGAGAGAGAGACTCTGGAGAGATGGAGAGGGGGTGGAAGTGAGAGTTTAAGAGAGAGGGAGTGGGAGAGAAGGGGTTGGAGTGAGAGGTACTTGGCTAGGTAGGGTGGGAGAGATAGAGGGAGGGAGAGAGAGGGGGGGTGGGAGAGATAGAATTGAGAGAGAGGGAGAGAGAGGAGAGAAAAAGAGAGTTATGTAGGTAGGCTGCCAAAGGGAGACTTGAGAGTCTGAGGGGGGTGAGAGGAGAGACCTAAGAGATAGGTAGTGAGAGGGAGTGTGAAGAGAGGGAGTGTGAGTGAGAGACTTGAGAGAGGGAGAGGGTGTGGGAGGGAGTAACTTGATAGAGGTAGAGAAAGAGGGGGGATGGAGTGAGAGGGACTTATCTAGGTAGGGTGGAAGGGATAGATAGAGAGAGGGGAGAGAGATAGAGAGAGAGTTACCTAGGTAGGTTTCCAGAGGGAGATACCTGAGAGAGAGGGGGCGTGGGAGCGAGAGACATGAGAGAGAGGGAGAGAGGGGGAGTGGGAGAGAGTGGGAGAGTGGGAGGGACATAGAGAGAGATGGATAGAGGGAGCGAAAGAGGGTGGTAGGGATTGATTGAACGAGAGGTATGTAGAAAGAGGGAGATGGTAGGTCGAGACAATTAGAGAGGGTAGGAGGGAGGGAGGGAGGGAGGGAGAGTTGATATGTATAGATAGAGGGTAGAGGGTAGAGGGTTTAAGAGTTTAGGGTTTAAGGGTTTAGGGTTGAGTGTTTAAGGGTTTAAGGGTCAAGAGGGTTGAGGGATTAGGGTAGAAAGTTTACTAAGTGGGTTTAAGGATTGAGGGTAGAGGGTAGAGGATTGACGGTAGAGGGTAGAGGGTTTACGAGTTAGGGTTTAAGGGTTTAGGGTTTAGGGTTGGGGGATTAAGAGGTTATAGAGTAGAGGGTATAGGGGTTGAGGGATTAGGGTTTAAGGGTTGAGGGTTGAGGGATTAAGAGGGTATAGGGGTTGAGGGATTAGGGTTGAAGGGTTGAGGGTTGAGGGTTGAGGAATTAAGAGGGTATAGGGGTTGAGGGATTAGGGTTTAAAGGTTGAAGGTTGAAGGTTGAGGGATTACGAGGGTATAGGGGTTGAGGGATTATGGTTTAAAGTTTGAGGGTTGAGGGTTTAGGGATTAAGAGGATATAGGAGTTGAGGGATTAGGGTTTAAGGGTTGAGGGTTGAGGGTTGAGGGTTGAGGGATTAAGAGTGTATAGGGGCATCCATCTCTCTCACTATCTCCATCTACCCTCTATCTCTTAACCATTTAAACCCTTAACCTTTAAACCCTCAACTCTTAACCCTCTACCCTCTATCTCTCTCTCAGTCTGTCTATCGCTCCCTCTATATCTACATCTCTCCCACTATCTATTTCTCCCCCTCTCCATCTTCATCCCTCTCTCCCTCTCTCTCCCTCTTTCTCTTTCTAACCCTCTCCCACTCTCCCTTTCTCCCACTCTCCCACTCTCTCCCACTCTCCCCTTCTCCTTGTCTCCCACTCTCTCCCTCTTTCTCTCTCACTCTTCCTCTCTCCCTCTCCCTCCCTCTCTCTCCCTCCTCTCCCACTCTCTTTATCACTCCCACTCTCCCTCTCCCTCTTTCTCTCCCACTCTCCCCTTCTCCCACTCTCCCACTCTCTCCCTCTTTATCTTTCTAACCCTCTCCCTCTCCCTTCTCCCACTCTCCCTCTTTCTATTTCCCCTCTCCCCTCCCCTCTCCTCTCCCCTTCTCCTCCCACTCTCCCTCTTTCTCTCTCTCTTCCTCTCCATCTCCTCCCTCTCTCCTCTTTCTCTCCACTCTCCCTCTCTCTCTTTCTCTCCCACTCTCTCCTCACTCCCTTCTCCCACTCTCCCACTCTCTCCCTCTTTCTCTTTCTAACCCTCTCCCACTCTCCCACTCCCTCCCTCTTTCTCTCTCACTCTTTCTCTCTCCCTCTCCCTCCCTCCCTCCCTCCCTTCTTCCCTTCCTCCCTCCCTCCATCCCTCCCTCACTCTCCCTCTTTCTCTCTCTCCTCCTCTCCCTCCATCCTTCCCTCCTCTCCTCTCTCTCCCACTCTCTCTTTCTCTCCCACTCTCCCTCTCCCCCTCCCCCTCCCTCTCTCTCCATCTTTCTCTCCCACTCTCTCTTTCTCTCCCACTCTCTCTCTCACACACTCACCTCTATCTCCTCTACTATAAGGATGAAGTGGAGAGATATAGAATTACAATAGAGGGTATAGACAAAGAGGGAGAAAAGAAATATATTAAGAAAACAATATTTCATATAATGCGTGCGCATTTTGAAGAAGTAGATATGTCACCATTTTATGAATAAATAACGCTCTCACATTATAACACGAGAATGTTGTTTATTCCACTAAAAATGGTAAAAAAAACCCAATATACCCATGATGTCAAGGCCCACAGTCTCCATATTCTCTTAGTTTTGTGCATGCTCTAACAAAAAGTAGCTTTTTGATGATGTTGTGAAATGTGAAAGCATGTTCTTCACATTCCATCACATTTTCCATGATCTTTGTACCACCTTTGCATGAAATAGAAGATTTTCCACATTGAAAGGCATATAATATGAATTGAAATTTGAATTCCATTGAAAACTAATCTAGAATTGAAGTTTGGAGGGGAACAAGCTTTTGAACAAGTCAAATTGTTGTGGAGTTTGAAGAAAGAAGAAGCTAAGCCTAAATAATTGGGTTGAACTCCTCCATTTGAAAGTCTGGTTTTTTAGGTATGTGAAGTCTTTCCACATTCTCTTTCATTCTATTATGGATTGCTTTCATTTTTGTTTGTCATTATAACCTTACGTTTTCAATGCATATTTTAAATTACACAATTATATACACTTGTCAATTACCATTTTAAACTTGATGCAGAGCATCTACCAGGATCCACAAATCATCAAGGGTACTTCTGACCCTAACTTAAATTGAAGAAGATCAACGAACAAAACTCAATCACTTTTTCATCAAAATCCTTCAATTTCACTTGATTTTATATTTCCACAAAAAATTATAACTTGGTTTCAACTCTTTGTCATACTCAAAAAATAGATTAACCATCATAAAATTGATTGTAACATAGGATAAAGCTGATTAGAAACTCAGAGCCATTCAATTTGTTCATGATTCACTAATTCAAGAACTCAATGCCACTATCCCTCTCTCTCTCTCTCTCTAAGTTGGTTGAATTAGAGTCTATAAATTGTAAATGGAAGTGAAATACAAGATTCTAGAAGTGTGTCCAAGCGAAAATAATCCCATATGACTTTTCACCTTCCCTATTTCACAGTTTTTGTAACTTTTCAGAATTTTGTATTTTTGCAAATTTTGCAAATAGTTACAACTTTACAAAATACACATAGGACTTAAACATTAAACCTCCTAATGATTCCCATACATGTAAAATGTCTTTAATGACCCTCTTACAACATGGAGATGCCCAAAATTGAATCAAATTTTTAAATGGAAACATAGATTGTCAAAATGGAAGTATAGATTGTCAAGGTGCTCCTACACCACAAACTTATCAAACACTCACAATACCATTACACTCAATATTATTGTAACTTACATGATATTTATCTTATTTCCCTTCAAAATCAATGCCTTTAATGTATCTAACTATTTTTTTAACTTCTTAACTAACTTATCTCTTCACAACTTTGCCAAAAAATGCAATTTTTTGTAAATGTCCATGCTTCCATTTTGAGCCTATCTTGCAATCATGGCATGCCACATTAACTAAGTACAGGATGATTGTAAATATTATTTAAATGAAGCCTTGAATGATATATATTTTTCAATTAACTTGAATGGATACATTTTTAAGGAACTAATATTCATCTCATTACCATGGTACAAATAAAATTATCCCCCATGCCGAAGAAAAAGACAAAGAGGAAACCAACAGATGAAGAGAATGAAACCTTCAAAGAAAAGGAGATATTTTGTGTGGCAGCGTATTGTGAAAATAATAAATTGGAAATGATTGACGAAAATGAGCCAATTGAAGAGGAACCTCAATCGTCAAAAAAAGAACGAGAAGTGGCAGCACAAAAGGCACAAATGCGAAAGCATCGTCGTAAGATAGATTTGGATACCGTAGTTGGAGACACACCCTCTACAACAAGTGAATATGAAGGGACACCATTAAGCACAAGAAAATATGGAGGGACACCATCTAGCAGAAGTGAATATGGATGAACACCATCTACTGCAAGTGAATATGGAGGGACACCATCTACCTCAAGTGAATATTGTTGGACACCATCCAACACATATCAAGTTGAGAGTACATCATCACTCGGATTTGATGAAGAAGGTATGCCATCATCCCCATGTGAACCTCAAGGGATGTCTTCTTCTCCACCCTCAATTGAAGGTACGCAATCTAGCCCACCTCAATTAAATATTGATGAAATTCCTAATGTTGAGATGTATGTACCTAGGAGAACACAACCTAGAATTTTGCATAGAAAGCCAAAATATTTGATTAATATTGATGATGAGATTTTGTAGCACATGGAAGGTAAGATTTCAACACGTACTTGTAGAAGATATGCTGATAAGATTCGGAAATGATTCTTTGGAAAGCTAAATGAAACTACAAGATGTCAACTATTTGTTAAAATGATGCGGGGTGTAAAGTATAGGAACATCATGAA
This sequence comes from Sequoiadendron giganteum, assembly GCA_007115665.2. Classification (NCBI taxonomy): domain Eukaryota; kingdom Viridiplantae; phylum Streptophyta; class Pinopsida; order Cupressales; family Cupressaceae; genus Sequoiadendron; species Sequoiadendron giganteum. Next base: position 617,479,242 of record CM021107.1, read on the forward strand.
GACTCTTGGGTTGAGAACATCGAATGCATCGAGTGATGACACTATTGTGAAGAATCTAATGGATGCTTATGAGAGTGTGGGTAAGACCTCACGCTCAAAGGATAGTAATTTCACCTGATGTGTCATTACATTGACTTTGGTAATTTTTCAAACAAAGAGAGCTCGTCTCATTAAAAAGATGAGTGAACAAAAGAGAATTAGTAGAAAACTTTATCAAGATCCATTCAAAGGCGGAAAAGAATTGAGGGCAATGATTCAAATGAATTATGGGCATTCTTGGGGAGACTGTCATGAAAAGATAAAGAAGTTGTCGAAGCCTTGAGAACACTAATTGAAGAGTATTGGAAGAATAACACAAGGCCATCTTTGAATCAAAGGAATGTGGTAAGAAGGAGAATCGGTAGTCGAAATCGTCAGCCACATCCAAAGCATTTTTTGGATATGACTCAAACCCAATTTTATCAAAAATTTGAAAATGATTATCCTCAAATTAATATTTCTCAAAGATTTTTTGAAATGCTTAAACCTTTTTATGTCAAAATAAATCACACATGCACTACTTGTTGTTGTAGACTACATATTGAATTTTCTAAACATTATGATGTTTATCATTCTATATGTGTAGATTTGCATACTAATGATGTTTTGCAGGATTGTGGCATAGAAGCCCCACCAAAATCTTCAAGAGAGTTCTTATCAAAAAAATTATGTGAAATAGAGGATGGCCAGATATTCTACAGGACAACACATGCTTAGATGGTTCATGTGAGCATTTCAGTGGCTTCCAATGTATGCCAGTATGTCAACATATGGAAAGCACATATGAGGTGGGACAAAAACTAGTAGAGTTCAAGAAGTACAAAATAGTGGCATATGCTACAAAAGATGGGTCTCAAGAAAAAATGTGTGATTTGGTTATTGAGAAGATTCCAGTGTACCAATTTATGTCCATGTTTCATGACAATATACTGTCTAAGTATGCAATGCATACCCATAGAGCTCGATGGTTGGACACACAATTCAAGCTATGCAAGGACACCTTTCTAGTTGGAAGCATAGTATCAGTGGTTGACTTTGCAGAGAACTACACTCTACAACCACAACATGAGGTGCAGTCATAGTATTACAACTCCACACAGGTTTCGATATTTGTGCACATAGCATTCATTCATGCATCTGATAGTATAAATGACCAAAGGAAGGTATTGAGGGAGTACCACTTTTACATTAGTGATGATCGCACACATTCTCTAGATTTCGTGCAAGGTTGCTTCTAGATGTCCTACAGTGGTTTGGCTCAGAGGGGTATAAAATATGACCGACATATAATATGGTCTGATAATTGTGCAACATAGTTCAAAAAATTGCACATGTTCTATTAGTTGTGCAGGATGCATGTAATTACAAGTGTTCAACATATGTGGAACTTTTTTGAGGCTGGACATGGAAAGGGGGAGCATGATGGTGCAGGAGCATGCATGAAAAGAGCATTAGCATGAGAAGAGTTAAAGTATAGAGATAGTGCAAAGTTTACAAATGCAAAATCAATCATCGAGTGGTGTAATGCTTTGATGGGTCCAGGTAATGAAGGCACGTCTTCAGTTCATAGATTTTTTTGGTTGATGCATGATACTAACATTGCACCATATTAGGACTGTTGTACACTAATTGGATCGAGTGAGGTACACTCTTTCCCTAGCTCAAATGTAGGTTCATGGAGTATCGATACACAAAAGATGGCATGCTTTTGTTCTTCATGTACAATGAAAGCCTGGAATGATTGTGAGTCAGGGGAGTGGGTTGAAAAATGGCTGACAAGTTATCTTAGCCCACTTCACATGTATCTCCCTCCGACAACATTGGAACTAACACAAATGGAATCATCAGTTGGCTTTGACCACGTATTAGATCTAGTTTAGCCAGGTGATATATCTACTTGCTTAGTTGTTGAAATTCGATATCATTATCTTACTTTGTACTGTATTCATAATGTTGACAAATTTTAACATATATTTTGCACATATCAATGCAAGGCATGTTTATGCAATTTTACAGATGAAGATAATGAAGAGAGAACAAACTATTACTTGTGTTGTTGTGTTGAGGCCAAAAAGAAATCGGAGGCCCCAGTTATACCTGGAGAAAACATCGAATACCCTACAGGCTCAAATGTGGTTACTGGAACATGGCTTAGAAGGTACCCACATTCGAATGTTAAACATTGGCTATTTCAGGACTTTGACACGCATTGTAATATTCTTCATTACTCGAACCTTGTCATGGCATCCAATGTTTGTTTGACCAAATATGGGGGTAGACCTTTGAAGAAGACCTTGTGGAAGGTCTGTGAGTCTGACCATGAGGCAATACTTGACATAATAAAGAATAGAGCATACCCAAATGGTTCGTTGGATTAGTTTGTAAGTATATGCACATTGGTTCTTATTAATTTATACGTGTATGCACATTAATTTGTTTGATGCCAATGCTATCATCCTCTTTCACTTTGTGTATTTGTATGTAACATACTAAACAGTGATTGGTGTCCCCTTGCAAAAAATGCAAATATATGTGTTGTACCTTTTGCACACACGCCCCATTCAGAATGAGGACCCTCTCTTTTCTTTTGGCTTGCCGGGTCCTTTTGCTTCACCTCATTTTTCATGCCAATTTTTGTGTCCTTAATGGTCAACACATTCTCAAAAGTCACATTTTAGGGTTGACCTAATTTTGCCCCTCTGAAAAGTGCTAAGACTTGAGCCCTTTCGGGTTTTATTTGAGAGTTGGCCTTTCTAACATTTGTGGCGCCTTCTAGGCCTGGACCCTCTGGTTCCCCCTCTCAGGTTTCCCTTCCCGGGTTTCCATGTTGGCTTCGCTGTTCCCCATGGCCAATAGTCGACATCTTCCTAGCCTCCAGATCCTAGTGCTTTGACGGTTCATCGAACTATTTGTTAAACTTGACGACTCTGCCCATACACCTTTCTGGCCCTCGGACCTCAGGTTCTTTTTTGTTGTTTGACTTACATTTCGCAGATTTTCAAGTGGCAGACCCTGAACCTCCCGCCGCCGCCCAGGAAATTTGAATCCACCTACCTTACCTGTCGTCGTACCAAGAATTTACTAAGATATTAATGGTGTTGGGAGTTATTTAAATGGGTTCCGACCTATCATTTTCACATGACAAAAGGAATTCAAAGTGCTCTCTGACCCCAACATTCTATGCCTCTGCGCCCGACCTCCAACTTCACCATTTCTTCTTAATTCGGCACAAAACTTCTTCGGGAAGTCGAGGTTGGTTAGTCGCCCACACCTCCTTTCCTTCTTTGAAACCATTGGTTGAAACTTAAAGGTAAAAATCCAAAATGAATTTGAAAACTAGTAAGAAAGTACCCCCTACCAAAAACGCATAAATTAGAAAATTAAAAAATCGTGAGATTGGTAGCAAAAAATCAAGACCGGAGTTTGACCTCCCCATCGTTGTTCTTCAGAATAGGATAACACCTCCCTCAGGCCCAGACCTCTCTGCGGCTGCATTCAAGTAAAAAATTAGAGAAAATGACTGGCAGACAAACTCACCTTAGGTCTCGGCCTCTAGATTTATGTTGTGCCTCCGTTGTTCCAAACGGCTTTCTTCCTAAGTCCTTCTAGACCTTAGACCCCGGATGTGTGAGGTCTGTCCCAAATTGCAACCAAAACTGAACTACGGGGCTGTCCTCGAACCCCAACACCCAAACTTCCGTCCTCGTGCCACTATTTTGTTGTTTCAAATGCTTGCCATTGCACGTCTTTTTGGCTCCCGGGCCCCAGTCGTCCCTCCACTATGCACATTTTAAATTGGAAAACATGGCATCCAAACTTCATCTAGACTGCAACCTCCACAATTCCATCTTTGGGATTTTGTCTCGCTTCTGTTGTCCCGAACGGCCAAGCCTATCCGTCTTCCTAGCTGCTAGGACCTGAACCTGCATCCGCCATTAGGTTTTTCACTAACTGTTAATCTGCCCTGGGTATAACCTTTCGGACTTCCGTCCTTGGAATTTCATTTGCGTTTCTCCATTTCGCATGGCTATCCTGAAGCAACTTCTTGACCTTGGCAACTTGGACATCGGAACCCAACTCCCAAAATGTTGTTTGCCCTACACCGTTGCAAACAACTTTCCTACGACTAAAGACCGAACGCCAAAATGATGACTCAAATGACCTCCAAATCAAAAATGGACTTCGACCCACTTCCTAAAATTGGGCCTTCTTTCACACCAACCCTTCGTTGAACAAACCTAGGATCAGGAAAGGTCATCAAGAGTGCCTTGCCTTGTTTGCCCCTCCAAATGGCATTCTGCCAGAGGAAGTCTAGCCCTTCGGGCCTGGATCACCTGTTTGCCTTCTAATGATGTTTTTATCAAGTGTTAGACTTTTCTCAAATAAATGTTGTGGATCTAACCTTGATTTGCAAGGATTTATTTGAGGCTTCTCTCTCATGTTAATATTGCCAACTCCCGTCTCTTTGTGCAAGATTTATGGAATTCGGTGCAGAGGCCTCTGGAATGGCCAAGGACAAAGGGAAGAGAACCGCCAAAGCCCTCTGAGGAAAAGAAGATACAGATAAAATGAAATTTAAATTACAAGGGGCACCCTTGCAAACTAGGGTCACAACCAGTTGGAAAAACATCATAGACATCAATATCAAGTATGTCGATATTGATCAGTTTACACGAAGGGTCAGGATTGACCCAAAGACAGACAATGCAAATTTCATTAGAAGCAGCGGACTTTCCAAATATGTTAGTTTTTCACCCACCTTGGTGGCCCCCGAGTTGGTAATGGCATACTGGGAGGCATACCAACCTGAAACAAGAACCATCGTGGATAGGGATGGCAAAATCCTGGCTGATATGTCCCCTGTCAAGATAACTAACACCTTCCACATCCCTGCCTTTGAGAGAATGGAGACTCCAACCATGGAGGAGTGCAAGGACTTATGGGATCAGGATCCTATAAGGTGCAAGAAACTGATTAACCAATATTGGTTGAAAGACAAGCAGGCCAGTGTTGGCAAGGTCCCTCAAGAGCTCTTCCGCAGCGATTTCTTTGAAGACTATCACAACCTGGTCACCCTACTAAGCAAAGAAATGGGCCTTCCTACTGCGGCCTTCTTCCAGGAGTGGATGTTTTATTTTGTCGAACAAATTCTCCGTGGGGATGAAACTGCATTCTATTGGGGAGAAATAATTAGCAATTGCTTTCATGAGCAATTCGTCGATGTGAAAAAGACATCCAAGTTCTACATGATGTCCTACCTGGTCTACTCACTTGTCAATCGGCAAAATTATCATGGATTGTCTGCAATGCCCAATGGGGTGCCAGGAAGAGAGCTCAAATCCTATGACAAATACCCGTAGTTGCAATACCAGAATTTCAAAAGGGACTACTGTAGGGTAAATGATGTTTTACTGCCTACATCATTCGGTCTCTTAGGGGTGATTTTGAGAGAAGAGTCTCTCACAGTGCTAGGGCCCTTCTCAAGCACTATGCCTTCATGTTCATTCAATTCCCCAAGTTCACCTACATTTGTGCCTAAGAATTCACAGAAAGGCTAAATAAGCTGCCCTGGTACCCTAATGATTGGATTATACTATTGAAACTAACATGGAAGCTGTGACATATACACCATATTCTGAGTAGTAAACATCTAGCAAGAACCCCCTATCCCCTTGGACTTGGCTAGGGGTTGTATCAAATTCATACTTCCCAATGCGAAGGCAACTCGGAGAAGGAGTCGGCTAAATACCAATTCAGGCAGCATACAGCTAGGCCACATATGGACCCATACTATCACATTGGAAAGGAACTTGGACTATAGTATGCCCACCTCCACCACGTTGAAGACTTTTGGGGTAATTGCAAAGATTATTTTGAAGTGCAGATACGACATTATATGCGTATGACCGCCTACTTCGTGAAAAGAGTAAACTTGTGCCCAATTCTAGATCAACTAGAAGAAGATGAGAGCATAGTGATTGACCCAAGGTATAGTGCCATCGCAAATCTGCCACTACCTTTAATTTATTGGGATGACCAAGAGGTTGATGACCTCGACATTCTCACCAAGCCCGTCGAGGCTCGAACAAGGGCATGGATCGACGGGCAGGTCACTCAACTAAAGCAACGAGGAGTCGCCTTGACATTCAAGGGACTCAAAAATGAGTCGAGTAGTTCTAATGGTGGGATGGCTGCCACTATGACTAGAGAAACATCTAAATCCCCACCATTCGTCAATTCAAAGAAGAGAAAGGAGGCTGATGAGCCGCAACTTAACCCAAAGGTGTACACCAAAAAGGCCTCGGAGGGCGATCCTCCTAAGAAATATAGAAGAAAGAGCAGTGTTATTGAGATACCTGTATATTGGAGGATCCACTCCATGAGGGTGAGGAGGTGGAGACTGACCCACCAAGGTCTCCACCCGCTTCATTTGTTGCTACAACCGCTGCTACTATTGCCACCATCCCACCCGCTTCACTTGCAATAGTTGCTTCCTCTTCGCCTGCGGTGGAAATTTCTATCTACCTCACCTCCACTTCTCTGATCGTGCAGGTTGTATCGGTGGATTCATCCTCTGCCACAACCTCACCCATCTCTTCATGCTCCATGTCTCCTTCCCTTCCACTCACTTCATCTGATGTTGCAATGCCTACCCTCACTCTCCCAGAGTCCTTCGTCAAGTATATGCAAAATGTGCCATTCAAACTTTCAGGAATGTTTGCAAATCCAATGGTGCAATCTACAATAGCCCAAGCAATGGTTAACACCCCAGCTCTCCCTCCTCCTACAGAAACATCGAGGATGGAGGAAACTATGCAAATCTCAGATGAGCTTGAGCGACGACAACTAGAGGCAGCCAAGGGGCTAGAAGATGAGGATTTTGTATATCATGAGCACCCAATCTATGAACACTGGGTGATCGATGAGGTGGCCTATGAGTCCTCCAATGAGGGCAGCGAGGATCAAGGAATGGACATAATCCAAGAGACGTCTGATCTAGAGCTTGACGCAGAGTGGAACAAGCAACTTAAGGAGATTGAAGACAAAGATGTTGAAGGACAACTTACCATTGAAGAAAGAGTTTTTATACCAAGAAAGGCAGTAGGTCTCCTACGGAAGGACATGGTCAAACCCCAGAGCATAAGGAAGAGGCATCCTTCCATGAAGATGAACAAGAGGATAAACCTGAGGAAGACGAGCATGACCAGGAAGAAGAAGAAAAGGGTGTTGAAGGGGAAGATCACCCTAAAGAGTAGCTGCTCACCAAATCTCCTACCAAACGCATAACTCTCCTACAAGATTCTCATGAGGAGAAGGAGGATGCAAGGGCTGAGCAAGAGACCCTTAATGTCAAGGCCATTGAGCTTAGGGTGGAGGACAACAAAGGTCAACAAGAATCACCCAAGGTAGGACCTCAAAAGCATGATTGGTTGGAAAGGCAGCTCGAAAAGAGAACTCCCGCCCTAAAGGATTTGAAAGCAAGGCTGGAGGAAATACTAGCTAGAGCTCAGATTACGACCAAGACAAAGAAGAATCCAAGAATCAGATCTAAGGTAACAATGGTTGCCTCTGGATCCATGGCAGTGCAAATAGCTATGTCAGTAGTTGGAGAACAAGGAGTAAGCTATAACATCTCCACCATTGACTTGGGAATAGCCACCAAGGAACCAAAGGTTGACCACCTCCAGGAATCAGTCGCCATAGTAGTGCACCTTATCCAGTAAGATAAGGTTTCAAAAGAAGAGCTCAAGGCATAGGTGGCTGATCTAACGACCTACATTCAACAATGGTCATCTCCTGATGAACAGCTTACCACGTCATTAGCCTCGCCGCAGTTGCTATCCTAGGAAGAGATCAACAAGCTAGAAAGAAGAAGGAACTTGGATAAGACCACGAAAAATTGGTTCTGATAGGTCTTGGACATTCGAAATATGGGCATCAATTTGGCTTTCCAAAAAACAAATAAGTTCCTAGAAGAATAGACATCTCTTGAAGGCACAAGGCGAATCTGTGAAAAATTCCCAAAGAATTATAGTTCTTCCTATCCAAAAATTGAGGCTATCCTCACATTGCTGAGTGAGGTATGGGAAAAGGACCTTTCCTTCAAGGAAAATAACCATTGGTTGATGGATGTATGGAAGCGGGACTTTCATCACCAAAAGGGGAGGCTAGAAAAAATCTTAGAAAGAATAATTCTGGATATCGAATGGGCCAAGGAGGCTAGAGGAGATTGTGCTAAATATCTCAAGTTGATAACAGGGTACGAGATACCTGTTGTTAAGATCAATCCAGAAAGAATAAAGCCACACTTCTGAAGAAGGATGGAGAAATGAATGTCAGCCGAAGTCACCACAGATTTTATGAGCTATGCTACTCGAGCCTCTGCCCAATCTGAGATTTTCAAGGACGATGCTGCCAAGTATGACGAAGACTAGGAAAAGCTCATTAATAATTCCAAGGAATGGAGTTATCAAGTGTTAAGATCTGACATCATTGAGTTCGGCAAGCTTCAGGCGATGATATTGATATTTATGGAGTATGCGGCTTTGAAGAAGCATGAAGGCAACCCTTTCATTGATGAAGGATTTTAAGAGAGTTGAGTTGTTGTAAAGGCATGCTGCGGAATTTTTAATAGAAATACATTGAATTGGTGCATTTTTGGATTTCTTCTCATGTTGCATGATTCTTCTCCCATAAGTTAAAGATTCTATTAGATTTTCTTTGTTGTTCTTGTTTTCTTTTTAGCTATCATTGGTAGATTTAGTAATGTTGTCTTTGGTTGTGAAGATCCCTATTGTGTGTATGCTTTTCTTGTCCATACTTTTAGTCATTTTTTGCTGGTAGGTGACTGTGCAAAGTTAGTTTGGACCATGATCTTATATTTGATCTTTAAAATTTATCTTTATTCACATATATATGGCAAATTAATGATGAAATATCTACAATCCTTAGAAGATAGCATAGATTTCATAATACTGTGAAACTTCTGGTTAAGTGAAATTTTGTTTTGAGAAAACTGTCCACAGCAGGAACCTCCATGATCATTGTTCATCGGTAGTTGCAGGTCCAGGAACCTTCTCTCTTCCCTGCCCTTTTTCCTTTTTTTTAGAAGTAACTTATGCTAAGGTTCATTGCACATTGTAATGAAAAATTCAACGATAAGATGGAGTTCAAGACTGTTGTTTGAACTTGTAGCAAAAGTGCAATAAATTCCTATCCAAAGAACTTTGTTCATAGATCTGATTCTCTACAACTTTGACTCATGTAAGACCACCTTGTGATTCCAACAAATCACATCATACATCAACTGATATATTCTAAGCATCATTATGACCTAACATCTGAGAGACCTTGGGATAGTTTTCTGCAATTTGATTGTGGAAGATTGTCTTTCAAGAGAGGCAATGCACCTACGCATTTCCTATGTTGTGAAGTGCATAAAACCACCATCAACAATATGATCCATCCAAGAGAATGTTAGCTAGAAAAGAAATGCAACATCCTTATTTTGATGATCTTGAAAAATCTCAATCATGATTTTAAGCCATTAGAAAAGTGTGTGCAAAGCTTGGTGAGAGAATTTCAAGCTATTCATTTGAAGTTAACCTTATCATGAGCAGCTATGATGTAGACATTATAAGAGCATCTGAAATTTCAACTTACTCTATTCATGAGAGGTGTTGCGTGCAATAGGTATGTTGGAATTCCTAATGAAGATGTATGTCTAAGAGTGACTAAGTTGTGAGACCCGCATGCCTATCTATAAGTTCCTTTCATCTATTTTTATTTCATTTCCATTTTGGATACTCTTTCTTTTTCTCTTTTACTTTGCTTATTTGTAAGTAGTTCTACTAAAAATTGATTGATCTCTCATTATAGAAAATGTTGATTTATGATCCATAAAAGAGAATCTCAGCCAAAAAAGCAACCCAACATCCTTATTTTGATGATCTTGACAAATCTCAATTTTGATTTCAAGCCATTATGAAAGAGCGTGCGAAGCTTAGCGGGGGAATCTGAAGCTACTCAATTGAAGTTAACCTCATAAAGAACACCTATGATGTAGAAATTTAAAGAGAATCTCAATGTATGAGTGACATTGTAAAATATATTTGAGAACGAAGTACCTAAGGCATTGTAATGAGATTTACTTACATAATGAGATTTACTCAAATATTGTAATTTTGGAGTTCATGTTTGGTGTAGTAGCACCTTGTTCTATAAATGCCTTCAAACACCCTTAAAACATTCAAGAACCCCCTTAAATTTTTGGGGCAGCAATTATCATGTATCTGAACCCTCAGATCCTCAATTTGTCTTAGGACAAACTCACTCCACCATGCCAAACCAAAACTCTTATTTTATGCTAGTATAAGGAGGTTTTATTGAAAGGAATGGTTTCACACCTTACCAGAACATGACATTGCCTCAGACCTTATTAAAATCACTTGCACAAACTCAAAAGACAATCACCCAACCTCTACATGAAATTTTTTATCAAACCCTAGGGTGAAACCTCATTTTTCATGCCCTTTTCCACCAAAATCTACAAGGGCAACAACACAAAGTTTTGCTCTGCAACCTGTGTGACCAAACTAACTACTCCAACATGTCTGAATAGGTATTTTTATGGTAGGAAGGGTCTTGTTTCGCACCGAAACACGCAAAATCGCTCTGAGCTACATTCTATCGGATCAATTCCTCAAGGGTCCAAAGTGCAAAATGGTTGCAAACTTCAGCATGCTATTCCTTAGATGCCATGATGCTTAGAAACTTCTCATCTAATCCTACAAGATTGTGTTGGGCCCCTATACAAAAACCTCTCTCGGTTTTGGCTATCTCAAAATGGTTTTCCCGTGGTGGTGGATTTTCACTTGATGGAAAAAGTGTCAAATTCAAGTTGTGCAAAGTTGCAAAGTGGTGCAACTGTCGCTCTGCAACTTGTGTGACCAAACTAACTGCTCCAACATGTTTGAATAGGTATTTTTATGGTAGGCATGGTATTGTTTCACACCGAAACACACGGAATTTATCTAAGCTACGTTCCACCGAATCGATCCCTTAAGGGTCCAAAGTGCAAAATTGCTGCAAACTTCAACATGCTATTACTCAAATACCATGATGCTTAGAAACTTCTCGTCCAATCCCACAGGATCGATTTGGGCACCTCTATAAAAACCTCTCTCGATTTTGGCTATCTCAAAGTAGTTTTCCCGTGCCGATGGATTTTCACTTGATGGAAAAAGTGTCAAATTCAAGTTGTGCAAAGTTGCAAAGTGGTGCAACTTTCGCTCTGCAACTCGTGTGACCAAAATAACTGCTCCAACATGTCCGAATGGGTATTTTTATGGTAGGAATGGTCTTTATTTCCAACAAAACACACGAAATCGCTTCGAGCTACGTTCCACTGGATCGATCCCTTAGGGGTCCAAAGTGCAAAATGGCTGCAAACTTCAGCATGCTATTACTCAGATACCGTGATGCTTAAAAACTTCTCGTCTAATCCTATAGGATTGCATTGGGCCCCTCTACAAAAACCTCTCTTGGTTTTGGCTATCTCAGAGTGGTTTTCCTGTGGCAGCGGATTTTCACTTGATGGAAAAAGTGTCAAATTCAAGTTGGGCAAAGTTGCAAAGTGGTGCAACTTTTGCTCTACAACTCGTGTGACCAAACTAACTGCTCCAATGAGTCCAAATAGGTATTTTTATGGTAGGCATGGTATTTTTTCGCAATGAAACATGTGAAATCACTGTGAGCTACGTTCCACCCGACCTATCCCTTAAGGGTCCAAAGTGCAAAATGGCTTCAAAATTCAGCATTCTATTACTCAGATACTGTGATTCTTAAAAACTTTTCATCTTATCCTATAGGATTGCATTGATCCCCTATACAAAAACCTCTCTCGGTTTTGGCTATTTCAGAGTGGTTTTCCCATGGCGGCGGATTTTCACTTGATGGCAAAAGTGTCAAATTCAAATTGTGCAAAGTTGCAAAGTGGTGCAACTTTCGCTCAGCAACTCGTGTGACCAAACTAACTACTCCAAATTGTCTGAATAGGTATCTTTATGCTAGGCATGGTCTTATTTCGCACTAAAACATGTGGAATCGCTTCGAGCTATGTTCCACTGGATCAATCCCTTAAGGGTCCAAAGTGCAAAATGGTTGCAAACTTCAGCATGCTATTACTCGGATATCGTTATTCTTAGAAACTTCTCATCTAATCGTACAGGATTGCATTGGCCCTGTCTAAAAAAACCTCTCTCGAAGTGATTTTCCCATAGCGGTGGATTTTCACTTGATCGAAAAAGTGTCAAATTCAAGTTGTGCAAAGTTGCAAAGTGGTGCAACTTTCATTTTGAAATTCAAGTGACCAAAATAACTGCTCCAACATGTCCCAATAGGTAGGTTTACGCTAGGCATGGTCCTCTTTCACACCCAAACATGTGGAATTGATCTGACTTGCATTCAACTAGCTTGATCCCTTATGATGGCATGCAAAACACTGAAAAAGAGAAACATACAAATGATGGTTGAGAAGTTTGATTATTCCACACAAAAAGCATATGATCATTGGTGTAGAGCACCTTGTTCCTCCATTTGATGAAGAAGTTCTATTTCAGTGGTTTTAGTGATTCACCCATAAAATTGAAATCCCATAGTCATTCACCCATTCCTAGCGAAATTGAATACCATCAGCCTAACAATGCTTCATCAGCGGAACCCCCATCATAGCCTCATTGATGGGCTAATGAAAATAGCTCACAATCTATTACTGGAGTAACAATACCCTATTGGGCTAACGCCTAAGGTTCTCTACCCAATATATCGATAGAGTCAACAAAAGTAAACACATCATTGTAACAGATAAACATCAGTGGAATGAACTATGGCGTTCCCTCGATGAGCCGATATAACTATGAATAGTTCTTTAAGACATTTTTTACTTTGATTATACTATTTTTAAGTGACATTTTCATGTATATAATCATATCATGTTCATGTATGTTAAATAAGAATAAAATCAATGCAGATTTTCAAGGATTTGTCAAGCGAGTAAGAGAGCTATTGGAGCAACCTCATCTAAAATATTTTGAACTAGAGTTTGATATACCGTTTAGAGAGCTTGGTTTTCATGGAAGAGGAAGAAAGATGATTAATTTTCTTCATTTTCATTTGCATAACCATATCATGGCCTGGGAACCAAGAAGACCAAGGATGTCCAGTTTTATGTGGAGGTAATGGATGTGTCCAAAATTTAGGAGGGGAAAGAAGGTCAATGTATGATCCTGATGAAATTGAGGAAGAAGAACAAGAGAGGGACATGAAAAATAAAATCAATGCAGATTTTCAAGGATTTGTCAAGCGAGTAAGAGAGCTATGGGAGCAGCCTCATCTAAAATATTTTGAACTAGAGTTTGATATACCATTTAGAGAGCTTGGTTTTCATGGAAGACAAAGAAATATTATTACTTTGCTTCATTTTCATCTGCATAACCATATCATGGCATGGGAACCAAGAAGACCAAGGATGTCCAGTTTTATGTGGAGGTAATGGATGTGGTCCAAAATTTAGGAGTGGAAAGAAGGTCAATGTATGATCCTGATGAAATTGAGGAAGAACAACAAGAGAGGGACATGAAAAATAAAATCAATACATATTTTCAAGGATTTGTCAAGCGAGTAAGAGAGCTATGGGAGCAGCCTCATCTAAAATATTTTGAACTAGAGTTTGATATACCATTTAGAGAACTTGGTTTTCATGGAAGAGGAATAAATATTATTACTTTGCTTCATTTTCATTTGCATAACCATATCATGGCGTGGGAACCAAGAAGACCAAGGATGTCCAGTTTTATGTGGAGGTAATGGATGTGGTCCAAACTTTAGGAGGGGAAAGAAGGTCAATGTATGATCCTCATGAAATTTCGGAAGAACAACAAGAGAGGGACAAAAAAAATAAAATCAATGCATATTTTCAAGGATTTGTGAAGTGAGTAAGAGAACTATGGGAGCAGCCTCATCTAAAATATTTTGAACTAGAGTTTGATATACCATTTAGAGAGCTTGGTTTTCATGGAAGAGGAAGAAAGATGATTACTTTTCTTCATTATCATTTGTAGAACCATATCATGGTGTGGGAACCAAGAAGACCAAGGATGTCCACTTTTATGTGGAGGTAATGGATGTGGTCCAGCCTTTAGGAGGGGCAAGAAGGTCAATGTATGATCCTAGTGAAATTAAGGAAGAAAAGCAAGAGAAGGATAGTAAAAACAAAATCAATGCCAATTTACAAGGATTTAGAGATCATTAGATATACTCATTAGGTTGGAGGAGTCTAAAGTTGTAAATTTGTAAGCTGCTTAAAGCAACAAATTTGAAATGCAACGGTTACTTGTTTTGAAAGTTGGTTTTTAGTTACATGTCAATAAGGGAAGCACAAGTACTCAAAAAAATGTAAGCCTCAAAAAGTATACACACGAATACATAGTATACACAAATTAATACAAATTATAGGCACGAATACAAGGTATACGCATGACAATACATCAGCCACAAAGTATACATTCAAATGCACAAAAGTTACAGAGTATACACGTAAGTTGTAAAGTGTACACTTGAATACACGTAACTCATATCTATTGAACCATCAATTTAGAATGCAAATATGGACAGGCATCGATAAAAGATATTTGTATTAACCAAATAGCCATGTAGGCATACATCAATATATGTCGGTAGAAGTATGAAATATATGTTAAAAATAGCCATATAGGCTTACAAAAATCCCATATAGGCATACAATGTCAAATATGTCCAATAAAAATATGTACAAAATTTCCTTGTAGGCATACAACAAAGGGCTCTGGAACCAAAAGTCATTGCTCTCCATGCCCTGGAAATAAATTATTTCCCTTTCCTTTTCGATCGGATGGTGATAGATTTGTCACTCATTTTTTCTGTGCTTGAGGAGTACTCCTACTACTCCTCCTAGGGTAACTTAGTTCATGGTGAAGTTTTAACTATTACAATAAGAAGTAAAGACATGAATATATAGAAATCACATTATAAAAAATAATATATTTGAAAAAATTATCACTTACCGCCATCTCATGATCTCTCTCTGTGAGGGAAATATTCTCACACCCATGCTCAAGAGTGCTCAAGCCCTATATAAACCATACAAATAGAAATTAAACTGTAACGTCAATCAATAATGGTTTGATTTTTCACTAACTAACATCTATAACAACAAATGTAAATTGAAATTTACTAATTTTCCTCATACCTCTCCTGTCAGATCCATCGAGGATTGTATAGAAGATGACACACCAATCTCCATTGCCCTCACCACATTCAGAGGTGTTTTGGCTTGCAACATCTGAAAATAAAACAATAAATTATTAAACGTAATCAATGATGTGCATATAAACTACAAAAATATATAAGTACTTGATTCATTAGTTAAACTATTTATTCTATTACCTCTATGTAGGTTTGAGTAAATCCACCGCCACTAGGAAGTGTTCCATCAAAACCTCCAATATTAGTCTGTTCAACATCCAAAATCGCATATTAAATTACCATTCCTAAAATAATGCTATTAACATGCAATAAATTTATAATTGTTTACTAGTTACATACCCTAGCAATAGGTGTACTACAAAAATAAGTTGGTGGGGGGTTGGTGTATCCAGTCTCAACACTGTGACCCTGCAATTTTATTAAAATCATAAAACATTTTTAGTTAATCTTGCATTTCAAAATTGAAATTTAATAAATTATAATCAATGAACTTGCACTAACTTTTACCTAACTATCAATGCCATATGCCTCATGCAAAATTTCAGCTTCCCTCTCCATCTCCATAGCTACAGACGGATCCTGCATACCATTCTCCTGAGTGTCAGTGGGATCATATGAACAAGTAGCCCCGCAAGATTGACACACATGTGTTTGAAGGCCACCACTCGAAGAATCCCCTGGATGGCATTGTAGAATAGGGCTAGTATGATGGATGACACTCTAGGTCAAAGTGTTGATCGCCTGCAATGTCTCTATGTCAACAGTTTCCTTCGTGATGGAAGGCATAACAATGTGCTCACGAGGTGGCCTAGAGAGAGATTGTCTACCTTCCCGTGTAGGATCTAGTTGTGCACCAGGTCTATCCTGAGCCGACCCCCCACCTCTCCCCTAGAAATCCCTCATATCAAAATAATTTGGGATTTTGTTCAATATGAACTCACTGTATAGTTTCCTAAGGAAATATTGCAGGACCTCACAATTCTTGCACGGTGGGTAATCAAAGACCATGTACCACCTATCATAAAACTAGTCCCTAATCTGTTGGTGGTGGCACCAATGGATAGGAAACCTCTTCACATTGAGGGTAAGATTTTGATTTGTGTGTGGATCGGTGAATAATGAGCAAAAATCACCTTTTGTAATTTTTAAATCCTTTACATCCTTGTATGATAGTTTATTTGCATAATAATCCCTAGTCGCCTGCCTCCTATCTTGCCATCCAATTATTTGTTTGCTAATTGAATCTACATTTTTTAACATATCTTTCAATGAAATTGCTAGGGTCATTCTTTCTGCAGTTGAACCATTTGGATCACTCAAGCTACTAATCAAATCCTCAATTTTATTTTTGTTGTTCTATATTTCACTCGTTAAATTTTGTTGAGTGCTAGGAGGGGGTTGAGTGATTGGTGGAGGAGGTTGTTGTTGTGGTTTATTTTGATCTTGAGGATTTGGTTGGTCTTCCTGTTGAGGATTTTGAGGGTTTGTAGATTGATTTGCATCTCCTAAAAATTCAAACAAATATATATCAAATTCAACCTAAAACTAACTAATTCAAAACAAAAACCATAGAATCCTTACCTCTCACAGCTCCTCGTTGTCGTGGCCCCATCGTTGCGAAGAAATATCAATTGTTGGTGAAGAAATTTGTTGAATTACTCCTAGAATGCGAACGCAAAATTGTGGGGGTTTTGAACGCGGCTGCAAAAAAAAAATAGTCGAAATACTAATGACAGATTTGCATTTCTTTTTTTTCTTTTAACAATCAATAACGCGGGTGCATTATAATGCACTCGCGTTATTGGTTTGTAGTTTTTGAGCCTCGGGCTCAGCATAACGATTCATAACACAAGTGCATTATAATGCGCTCACGTTATGGATTTTCAAAAAAAAAATTGGAGGGTGTCCACGAAATTGCTACCCATTTCCATGCACCTGCCTAGTACTATTATTTAAATATATATATATATATATATAAACTAAAATATATTTTAACTAAATATATCTATGTAAATTGCATATACTATATAAGTAAGTAACTATCATAGTTATCTTTACAAAAATACATATATAAGATGTTGAGTGATATCCTTTCCAAGTTGCCTATCCATTTCTATATCACAATTTTTTTGAAAAAAGGTATCTCAAAAAGGATATAGATCTCAATGTATCTTTTACATATTTTTTCTAAAGATATATATGCTAATATTATTTTCCTTTTATATTTATAATGTTCAGTAGCAAACTTGTATAATATTTAGATTAAGATGTAGATTCAACTAGTTAGATTCAAACACTTTAACATGAAATTTCTTAACTTTTGCTTGAGTCAATAATTAATAGTAATTTCTTGCAATTTTAGAATAGTTTTGAAATCACTTTTGATTCATTATTTTAATAAAGTGAAACGTAAGGCAATTGTAATGGGTTGAATTCCATTATTATCAAGTGAAATTTCCAAATATGGTGTATTGATTTTTATTTGACCATATTCTCAACCTAACATAATTCATATTCTATCCTTCATCATATATTAATGCAGTTTTATGTACTATTTTTTATCAAAATTCCAATTATAAGAAGCTTTCAACAATTAGAAAGTTTATCCTAGTAAGTGTATTTTCATAGCCTTGTTTATATACAATAATTAAGAATCTCTTTTAATTAGTGCATCACACATTAAAAATACTTCCTTAAATGTTTTAAAATATTTGTTTATTATTTTTTTTATTGTTATCATATTCGGTACTTCTAGACCAAGGATGGAAGATGACTCTCTCAAACTCTCCAACATGCCATAAATATCTATTTTCTTCCTACAACATTGTGAAATTATTTTGGACTCCTTCAACGCCATCAACCAACCCTAAAATCTCATTCAACATTCCTTTTCGCTTCTTTCAAAGGTATAAGACTTAGTAAAAGTGATTTTTATTTTTATTTTTTGTTTTGGCATCTAGGATCTTACAAATAGTTGAAGATTTTACATGAATTAAGACTCCCAAATAAACATCTAGCTAGAGAAGCACAAAAGATGATAACATCTTTAAAAAAATTGTTATCAAATTGGGTGCACCCTAGAGAGAGTGATATTCAAACTCTCTCCTTATGAGAAAAGCATGGAAACATCCTAAGGCATGTGGGTTGCCTATAGACCATGATGAGTCTCCAGAGAGGGTTAGTAATTTTGTTTTATCACCTAAATAGCTTAAACTATTATTTCTTTTTGAGGAAAAGGGAAGAGAAGTGACATAAAATGAACCTAGATCCTATGGAGGTGATGCACCAAATTGTTACTAAGAACTACTTTTTGTTTTGACACATAATTAATCAATGGTTTAGATGTTTATTAACACAACTCAAATTTTTCCACATATTCATGTATCAATGTTTTATATGAAGGTCAAATACTTACAATTTAAGAAGGAAAATAAAGTTTTTCACAACTCTTCACTATTTATCTCCATCACACAATAAATAACCTACGCAAAATGTATATATTTTCTACTTAAAGGTACTAAAATGAGACATATACCTGAGGATTCAAATGTGAAATCATAGAAATATACATCAATCATGAAGTTACACATTAGGATAGAATAATACTAGATAATGGGTAATATAGTTTAATTTTAATGATAAAAATAATAATTAAAGATGAAAATATAAATACATTTGTAGCTGAGTCAATAAGTTTTTCAATCAAGAAATCTAAAATACAAACTATTTAAATAAAAAGATCTTATACAATCAACATGGGCCAGGGGCCTAGTTCAATTGGCTAAAGCATCTTGTTGCAGGAAAGAGGTCTAGAGGTCTAGTCTCCCCCCATCCATGTGGTATCGAAGGGTGTGTCAAGCCAGCGTCGCCAATCACATGAAAAAAAAGTTTACAAGACGCACTGCAATTTATAGAAGGAGCTACTCGATTACCAGCTCCACAAAAAATGATCTACCACCCAACGACCCTTTAAAATAGTAAGGGCTCAGCAACTATCTCTGTGTGGAAGAGAATTAGAATGCTAGAAATAATTCATGAGCCATCAACTCCACCCTATAATTGGCCCATCCAACACAACCTTCTATTCCCATCTCGGGTCGGTGGGGGAAGATAGTTGATGGAAATAATGGGCGAAAATAACTCTCAACAAATAGATTTTATCCTTGAAACTTTCAATGTGAAAGAAAAAACAATTTCCGTAGTGGTAATATGTCTTTGTTACCCTTATTTAAAAGTTAACAAAGAGATTATTGAATTAAATGACCACCCACGCCTTCTTATTTCTTAAAAGCAAAACATACAATAATTCCAAACTTCTCCAGCTCTCTCATACAAACCTATTTATAAATTTCCTAATGCACAGCTGAGTTTTCTTGGAACAGTAGCTGGATGTTTCACCAATAACAGTATGGATTTAACTTCATCTTCATAATCATACTATCGTCTGTGTCTCATATAGTCTGCAATACTGTCAAACACCTTTCCTTGAACGTGAAACCTGTTTTCTTTTCCTATTTTTCCTATTAATTACATTTTTTCAGATTCTTTTCGAAACAATATACATGCTATCCATGTGAAAATGTAAACTACATAACCATGATCTTATCATGAGGAGATCATCTCTTAATCAGTGTCATCAACGTCTCATAGATTCGTAGAAATATGAAATATGCAAATCAAAGAGAAAGGAGATTCCGAAATGAGATGGATGGCCACTGAATTGACGAGTACGTGAAAAGAATATAAAAGATGGAGCTTAAATGACATTCAAAAGAAAAAAGAAGGCGTGTTATCTGACAGAAAGCATATTCATCATGATTACGAAGCTCATGCTCTTCAAAAGCTGGCTGAAAAGAGTATGTGGTCTGGAATTCGGCGAGCAAGTTTACTCCATAAAGTGGCTTTCTACAGCGTTTTGATTCGAATGAGCAGGAAGAATGGAAGCACGCCCACTTTTTAACAGTTTAAAACTTTCTTTTTTAAGACTTTGTTTTCTCATATATCATGTGGCATTTCATTCATCCCTGCACTTTTACATGGCCTTTTTTAACGCTTAATGGGCGCAATGGTCTACTTTTTCTCACAATTTTTCTTTTAAGATTTTGTTTTTTAATTATGGAGAGACAGAATTATAGTGATAGTGAGAGATGGAGTTGATTGTCTAAACTAAAATTATTAAAGAGTTTATGTATATTTAAAAAAAGACAAGTTATGGACGAGGGATTTGGTTCGATTGATTAAAGCATCTTATTACGGGTAAGAGGACATGAGGTCTAATCTTCACCCTCCTCTTCCATGATGGTATTAAGAACATGTTCAATCAAGTAGAAGTTTACTTCAAATATGTTCTAAAACATCTTAAATAGATAAATTTCATTATATTTTTCTATGACTCAAAGTGGAGGATATTGCAAAGGGAATGAAGGTTTTCCTACTTAAGATGAGCATTCCTGCATTTTCTAATTGCTATGATGATGAGGATTTTGATGAGGTGGTAAAGGTTTACTTCCTCAAGTAAGGCTTTCTATTATAAAAAATGTTGCTTAAAATATTCTCATGCTTTAGGGAATCTGGCTTGACCAAAGCTTGTGTAATTTTCCTTGACCCCTACTATATTCCTAGGGCATAAAAGCTAGGATACTAGTTTGTAACTAGTTGTCTATATTTTGTTGTGGTTTTATGGCTTTATATAGGTCGGGTGCATTTTTTATAGTTTTCTTCTTTGAAATATTGATTAAGGTAATATCTTATATGTTAATATCATTTTTCTCTAATAGCATGATGTAGGAGCATCTGGTGCATGGGTAATCTTCCAAAAATCAAAAAGATTTTAAATTTTGATGCTTGTTTTTTTTTTTTTGATTTTCTTACAGGCATGGGTTCAATTCTTTATTTTCCCCTCTTCTAGCAATTAAATTGAAGTCTTTTGGCAATATGGGCATGGGGGTTGAAGTTGCAAGCTTTAATTATTTAAACATTTTAAATTAAAAAAATTATTGGTAGCCAAAATCCCACACCCAGATTGGGATGATTTTTTTATTACTTTGTAACTATCAGGATTGAATTAAAGAATTGGAATAAATGTTGGCCAATGGTGCTTGGCGGATGGGAGTGGAGGTGCAGGAAGGAGACAATGGATACCAATTTGAGGAAAAGATTTAAAATTTTCCTAGGAAAATAATTAAGGGACTAAATGCATGAATCTTACCCCTAAAATAGAGAGGAGGAAATTTAACTGGTATGGTAGTGGAAGAGTTAGAAGTCGTATCTAAGAGGACTAGTTTCAGTAAAAAGGGCATAAATTTCTCATACAATAACAAAATCTAAAAATTCAAAATGTTTTGAAAATCTGGGAAGGAGACACACAAAACCCAAAAACCGTTCAAGAAAATTCATTGTAATGAAATAGGAGTGGTATGAAGAATGTGACAGGTTTATCTTTTTTGTTGCAATTTAAATAAAAATTGATGTTGTTTGTTTTCTTTCAAATTCATTAATAAACATGAGTTAGTTTTATGTTTATGTGGTGGATTGTGAGTTTATTTGTGAGGAGAGAGTCTATCAATATCTAGAGAAATTATTTTTTAGTGTGATTTTTGACATGCATTTGGGAGTCCCACTTGCATCATAGCATTGACATCTCATCTATCCCATGTGGTAGTTGGTAGTTGTGAACTCAAGGGTTTTGGATCTCATCATGTGGGGATAATCTCTTGTTTATTGAGCTCTTGATCTCTTACTAAATTGATTAACAAAATATATATAATTAAGTTTAATATTACATTTAAATATATATATAAGAGTATTATTACTTACAAATATGTAATATATAAACTAAAATATATTTGAAGTAAATATATCTATGTAAAAAATATATATTATATGAGTAACTAACTATCATAGATATCTTTTAAAAAAACTATATATAATTGTAAGTGTGGAATGAGGTGTAAAGCACAAAACACTTCTTAATAAGACATTATATCAAAGACAAAGCTAAATGAATCAAATCAAAGCAATAATCTATTGAAAGCATCATATTGTTCTCTATCCTCAAAGATTTATTAGACCACTATTGCTCTTAGATCGTGAGGACACTATGATTGTTAAAATGACAATTAAAAGAATGAGATGGATGCTAATGCAATGATATGGAACTAAATATGACAATACTAGATGATAAATGAATTAAACTAGCATGAATTGACATAAAATAGATAATTGTTGCTAAAGGAGGTAGCCATGATATGAAAGCTTGATTGTTGGATATGCTTGAATGTTGATACTTGATGCTTGATGTTTGAATTCCTGCAGAGTAAGAGTGCATTAGTTAAATTATCTGGATCCTTTCCTTGGTTCAATGAGGCTTTCTTTATAGAATTCCTGGCTGTAGAAATGCACAGGGATGGCATTGAGAGGTTTGAATGGTGAGAGATGGAGGAGATTGAGAGAATTTTGGTGATTGTCTCTACCCATGAAAACACCAGGCAAGAGAAGTGGAAAGATTGATGGAGGAGGATTGAGAGAAGATTTTGGAATTTGTCTCCAAAACTTCCCATGAAGTTTCAAAGTATTAATTGTGACATATTTTAGACATAAATTAGACATAGGATATCTAATTCATTTTTGAGGAAATATAGATGGAATATTCCTTATGCCTTTATTCAAATATTTAAATTTATTTAAATTAGCAAAAGGGAGGTAAATAATTTAATAAAATGAACTATAGAAGTTGTTTATTAAATTAAACAAAGGAATATGGTAATTAATTAATAAAGTGTTTGATCTTTATTTAATTAATTTGAGATCGATGTGATAGAATAAAATAGGGATTTGATAATTAAATCGAACAAAGTATTTAATTTTGTTAATTTAATTAAGATGAATTTTAAATGTGAACTATATAAATAAATATTTCTATTTATTCGATAGTAGAGGAAATTAGAATAATAAATCAAATAATTTGTATTTAATTAATTGGATGTTCGAGACCAATTTTAAATGTATACATTTTGTCCCTCTTCGAAGTGATGTGTTTACATGTTGCTTCGAAGAACATTTTGTTGCTACTGCCAGGATCGATGATTTCAAAAAAATAATTCCTTATGCCCCATACATGCCCCAAACATTGATTTTTAGATGATTGCCGATAATAGGTCCCCTCAAGAGATAAATTAATGATTTGATGATTTTTAGATTTTTTCAAAATTTTGATGATTTTCTGATGATTTGATAATGATACGATGATGAAATAATTTATCTCCTGACAAATAATGAAGAAATATAGCATGCAGATGAATTTTAATTAATTTCATGGAATAAATTAATCAAAAGATAATAAAACCCACCAAAAATACCTCTCCAAAAAATTATAAATAGTCCAAAAGGTCATTTTCCAAATCATTTGCACTATTTGAGTTTAAAAACATTTGTGATAAAGACATTTCAACTAGCTGGAGCAAGATGCCTATCCCCTACCACACTCACTGTTTCGAGCGCATTCGATGTCACTGACGGTCGACCGTGTATGGACCTCCGGTATGTACCCCTTAACCTCCTCGTAATTCATGAAATTTTGTTTTTTATGCATTTTAGCTATTTCAATTTGTTTTGTTTGTTTTAGCGCTTTCAAGCCGCACTATAGCGCTTACACTCTAGTGTAGCACTTCCACTAGGTAGATTAGCGCTTTGAGTTTTACCGCTTGCATTAAAAACTCTAGCACTTCCTTAGGATAATGTAGCACTTTCGTTGATATAGCGCTTAGGTTTTGAATTTTAGTGCTATGATGTTGGATTTTAGTGCTTAGAGACTTCTAGCACTTTTATTTGGTTGATTAGCGCTTTCATGGTCTATTCTAGCGCTTCTGGTAAAGCGGTGCTTTGATGGACTATTTTAGCACTTTGATGCGGTAAAACAGCGCTTCAGTTAAAATAGTGTTTTGGATGTCTGATATAGCACTTCGGAGTGTTGATGTAGCGCTTCAGAGTTTTAGCGCTTTGGGTGCCTAAATTAGTTCTTTGGACTGATTGGGTAGCACTTTTGGGTTTTAGCACTTTGGGAGCCTATTTTAGCGCTTCCATGTCAGAATCATAGATTTTGAATTTTTAAACTTTCATTTTTTCAATTCTAATCATGTCCATTCTTCGAATTTGTATTATCAACAATCCAAATTCTTGATGTTTGGAGTTTGATGATTTAAAACAAAACTTTCTCTCATGATAGGTGAGAAGAAATCCTATTTGTGATGATCCTCATGATAGGCGACGAAATGATTCATTATCCGATAAATCTCATGATAGGCGAGATTAGATAATGTTTGATGATGTTCTCCCATGAATTTTGATCGAAAATTCATACCAAATTTGGAATGGACTTGATAGTAGAATGACTTTTGATTTCTAGATATAGTTCACTGATTGTGGATTTGTTCATTATGATGATAGGAGGATTTGGGTACTCTCTAGATGCAAGAGAGGTTTCCATGGACTACTAACTTGATACCTCATCTGACACCAGATGAGCTTCAGGTGATAGGTCGATGTGGTTTGACCAGCTTACTTGATATGCCCCAGATTAGGATTAATCAGGGTCTGTTGACTGCTTTGGTTAAGAGGTGGCATAGTGACCACAACACCTTTCACCTACCCACTAGCGAGATGACGGTCACACCTGAGGATGTGTGGCATATTTTGTGCATTTCGTTCATGGGGGAGATTGTATCATATGATTCCCATGGGACTAGCGGCAGAGATGCTCTTCGTAGAGTATTTCAGGATCAAGACATTGAGGGTCCGAGCGTTCAATGGTGAAGGATCGCTGATTCCTATGCGACACTACTAGCAGTGCTAGCTAGATTTATTGGAGGTTTCCTTTGCCCTAATCGCAGGTCAAAGGGATTCCTTTTTGGCTGGGGCAGGACATTGGAGAGCATGATGGTACATGGTACCAAATATGCATGGGGGATGTGCATGTTGGCCCATCTCTATCATGATCTTCACTCAGTTGTGTACCTCAAAGCACGGAGCTTATCAATAGGGATGACCCTATTACAAGTGTGGGCATGGGAGCATTTTTTTATTGCTTGGCCATTTCTAGTTGCAAATAGACCACCAGGCAGACCTTATGTGTTCAGATACAGAGGTCGATTTACACAAGCCCGGATGGGCAAGTTAGAGCACTAGAGGCGGGTCTTCGATGATATAGAGACAGTTACTTGGTGTCCATACCTCGATTGTGAGCAATGGGACAAGGATGATGCAGTGTTGGGATTTCTCTATGATTCCATGTATCTCATCAGTCAGACACCATTTGTTCTAGAGAGATTTCTACTCCATAGAGTATATAGATAGTACGGCATTGTTTAGTGTATGCCATAGGGAGTAGCCCATTATGCGAGGCAACGGATGGATATTCCTGATTGGGGTCCCTGTCTGTCATATGATGCTCTAGTAGAGGGATATAGGGCATTGTAGCCATCACCCTGGGATATGCATAGAGATATTGTAGAGACATCGGTCACCGAGGACTATGCGGTATTTTTGGCCTTGGTTCCACATCCTTGTATTACCATTCCAGATGAGCCAGCACCGCTACTAGTACAGGAGGATGTGGCAGAGGGTTCTACACAGAGTGAGGGTGATAATCCGACAGGCAGTAGCATGGAGAGTGGTAGTGATGATAGCAGCAATGATGATAGTGATGGTGGTAGTGGAGGGGATAGAGGGGTAGGGCCATCCAGCAGTGCTCCATCATCCAGTAGGCCTCACAAGAGGCGAGCAGTGACAGTGCCACCTGTAAATCATCAGAGACAGATTATGGGCTTGCAGACACAGTTTCAAACACTATAGGGGCAGTTGGTATAGGCCAGGGGTATGCTCATTCAGACCCAGACTCAGATGCAGGCCCAGGCTCAGGCTCAAGCTTATGCTCAGGCTTTAGCACAGGTTTAGGGATAGTTGGCCATTGTACAAACACAGTTTGGTACACTGACAGCCGAGCGAGACAGTGCTCGACAGATTGCCGAGAGGGCACAAGAGAGAGCAGAGACCCTACAGAGAGTGATTGATGGAACCTCAGTGGGAGATTACATGAGAGAGATTATGTGGGTTGGCCAAGAGGCAGAGTTTTATCGAGGAAGATACCATGATGCAGTGCCTACTAACCGCAGAGTTAGTTATGCCCCATTAAGGTCTGTGCGAAAACACACACAGACAGTTAGTGACGGGTTGACACAGCCTTCATGCAGAGATCCCAGAGATCTTGGTCCTTTTGAGGGTGGTGGTGGTACAGGTCCTATTGGGCCCGCTCATTCTAGCAGTAGAAGATCATAGATGCTATTGTGATTTCTCCTTGTTGAGACATGATGTATATTACGGTTTACCTCATTTTTGATGATGTATTTTTATACCAAACTTCATTGTATACTTGACATTTGATGATATATATATGAGATGCAGTTTTATGTGATATGATGATGGTTTTATGATTTCTATGTGATGGACGCCTTTATTATGTGATTTATGTGATGATTTTATTCTAAATGTGATGATGTAATGATGAATGTTTTTT
Source organism: Sequoiadendron giganteum (assembly GCA_007115665.2). NCBI lineage: Eukaryota > Viridiplantae > Streptophyta > Pinopsida > Cupressales > Cupressaceae > Sequoiadendron > Sequoiadendron giganteum. Next base: position 617,506,153 of record CM021107.1, read on the forward strand.
TTATTTTGTGCAATGATTTTATGATAAATGTATATGTGGATCATATGATACGTGGCTGTATGATGTGATGTAAATGTATGGATGAATGGGTAAATGCTTTTTATATTTAAATGTGATGACGATAAATGATGATCTTATGATGAATGATAATGTATGGATGGTAAATCATGTATGCATATGATGTTGGATAAATGATAATGTAATGAATGTTTTTATGGTAAAAATGAATATGTTGTACTTATGGTAGAATTTAATTCATAATTCATTTGATGTATGATAAAATGTATGAATGATGAAATGATGATACTAAATGATGCGATGATGACTCCTACATGTTTTTGATGATTTTTGGATTTATGTCAAGTATACTCAGTCTTATTTGTAGATAAGATAATCATTGATTGGAATCCTTTATGCAACAAATACTCTACAGATAATGAATCATGATGAACGAATCTAATTTTAACATGCAACTATATGCAAAACAATTGTCATTTTAATAGTACCTTTGTGCTTTTTGTCATCATAGAGCTTTATTGGATGTTGAAAGTGAATACAAGCGTCAATGGTATGTGTTAGACCAATGTCGACCTGAGTACCTCTTTCATGATTTTTGATATTGCAAGTAAACACAAGCATCTAGGTATGATTTAACCGAGATGACTTGAGCATTTGTTGTGTAAATAGGTAGTGATTAATCATTTCAATGTGTGAATTTTGAATGTCATCGGTGATACATTTGCATAGCACATCCCCCAACAATTCATACATGTAAATGATTAACATACAGACAACAGCTAATAAAAACATCATTCTTTTTCCTTGTTTCTCTAATTCAATACATCATTGAGTTACTCCAAAGAAATGATAATCAAAAAATACAATTTATCCATTTTGTTACTTAGAGTGTTTCAATCATTATTCAGATTTTTAGATCATCCATCTTGATTTTGTGATGTTTTTGGATTTTTTCAGACTTTGACGAAAGACCTAACCTACTAACTTATCTTATGCGTCTTGGGGGCTGATCAAAGATTAGCCTTGCCTACGTTACACATGCAAAGACCACGTAGTTCGACTGACACAGACCTATGTTTTTTGATTTTGCTTTTTGAGACTAACTTATTTGACATGTTTTTGGATTTTTGATATGATACGGATGTTTGATGCCTTCTTGACGATGATTGATGTTGTGCTTCGACCTTTGTTTTTGGTTTTTGTTATACTATTGTTTTTCCCTTTGGTGAAATCGACGTTTTTGTTACCCCTAGTGATATCTAGATGTTGCCCCCAAGCTTTGGAGTGAGACTTGACTATGTGAAATGATTTTGATATGGATGCAATGATGGCAAGATTACTGACATGATATGGAATGGTACTTGTAGGAGTTGAGAAAATACAACACCACAAACCCCGAAGATCACCTACATGCAAATAACCTGTCACAAAAGAAGAGATGGAGACAAACAAGTAAGGGTTCTTTGAAAACTAAAAATGTATATATCAAAGAGAATGAGAGAATGAATTGATATGAAATACAATGGGATCAATCCTTATAAAAAGGAGATCATGCAAACCCTAATAAAACCCTAATAGGAAAAACCCTAATAAAAGCCCTAATAGGATAACATTTAATAATTAATATAATTATTAAATGTCACTTTATGCAAACTAATGTGAAATCTTAAGAAGGGAATAAAGGTAATTTAATCAACATAATTAAGTTAAGACCTTTACCCTAACACCCCCCCTTAAGATGAGCAACAGTGCAGCTACAAACAAATGCAAGAAAGAAAAGGTAACTACAATGCAAGAAGGCAAACATGGGTCCCAGCAACTAGGCCAGATCAAGTACCCAAATACAACCAAATCTCTATAAAATAGAGAAATAGAGAAAACCTCATGGGAAAAAACTCTACTCCAAAAAGAGATGCAGAAGGCCAAAAAGAAGAACATCACTGAAGCAGAAGAAGTTGTAAACAACCATCGAAAGATGACTGCTATGGTGTTGAAGAACCTCTACTGAAGATATGATGATCAAGAACAAGAAGACAATAATCTGCATAAGTGCCCATACAACACTACTCGAATCAGATGGAAAATAAAGGAAAACACCTGGAACGAAGATACAGATGGCACAAGAACCAATAGTCTGAAACATTGATCAACTGAGAATGAAAGATTCCTTCCAAGGAAAAACCAAGGAAGCATTAACACGAACAATATAATACCCCCCCCATAATGTTGAACTGGGAGCCTGACAAATCAAGTGAAATGGTGTGCAACACCCTATAGTGCATGAAGAAGATACAACATCTGAAAGTGCACAAGAAAGCACCTGCAACTGAAAAAGTGGTGTGCAAAACAAAGCACACATGCATGAGGTTGGAATCATATAGATCCATGGTCGTCATGGAGGGACACTCACCAAACAAAGCTGTGATGGCAAACAAAGGATAACTACACAACCCCCCATGGTATAGATTCAATGTCATCATGGAGGGATACTCACCGGACAAAAATGTGATGGCAAAACATGGGCAAACTACACAACCCCTCATGGAACTTTATAATATTAGTGCGAGTACAAAATATGGCACAACCTTATGTGCTAAATCCCCAAAAGATGCATGTACAATAGTGTGGCACTTTATCTCAGTGCGTTTACATAAAAGATAGCTTATAAATGATGCTCAAAATGTCCTCAAAGGATAAAATGCTGGAAATACATGAATAATAGCCAAGAACAAAGCATCCCATGTGAACAAAACGTTTCTAAGAGCAAATATGTTCAAGTCATCCACCAGAGTGTGAAAACACAAATAATTGAATAAAATATACCTAGAGTGAAATCTAAAAAAATGGCATGGATGAAACTGAAGAGCTCTGAAATACAGTTTCAACGCCGCTGAGATTGCGAAAAATGGAGAAACTGATCAAAAGTTATGAGCTTGAGACTGAAAAATAGCCCCTTTGTCTTCAACTAGCTGTAGAATGCACCAACAGAAAAAAGAAGTGATGAGACCCACACCACTAAAAAGATGAGGAAACCAGCTTTCCGATGATATCTCGTTTGCCAAAAAATGATATCGTATGCCCAAGTTACGACCTCCGAAATAAATCAGCTCCAAAGAGGGAAAAAAAACCAGTGCTGGGTTAAATTTGACAGTCATACGGTCGTCGCAGCAAAAATACTATGTTAAATTTGACGGCCAAATGGCCATCATCGTAAAAGTGCGATTGGGCTATTTTTAAAAAAATTTGTTTTTTATATTAAAAAAGCAATAAAAAAAAGATGATTGATTTTTTTATTATAAAAAAAATCATAAAAAGCAGATTTAAAAAAAAAAAAAATTAAAAACAAAGTGGGTGGGGGAGGCACGTGGGCCCACCCCCACCGTAGCCCATGTGGGCATGCAGGTACACTACGCAGCACTGTACAGGGTACACTACACAGGGCTACACAGGTACCTGCGGCCTGCGTCGGGTCCTAAACCCTCGGCCTAAGCAAGCCATAAAAAGGCTTTTGATTTTTACTTTTTTTTTAATTTTTTTTTTCTTTTGAAAAATCAAAAAAAGGTTTTACAATGAAAAGTTTTTTTGCATAAATAATTTTTGACGAAAAATTTCTGAAAAAAAGGCGGAAAATAAAATTTCGAAAAATAAAATTTACCAGGTAGGGGGACGGCCGTATTTGCAAAAAATATTTGCCTCAGATTTCGACTTTGTCCAAAATGGATGAATGGACAGTCGATTTAGGGGTTTTGGACTGCTGTGGACGCAATGGCAATGTTCGTTTGAGCTGAAAATGCTTCAAAACTGCAGGTATGCCCTGGATCAAGAAAACAAACCCCAAACCCTTGAAGCTCCAAAAATCTTTAAAACAAGAACAGGAAGCAGCAGGTGTGGAGCTCTAATACCATGTAGGAGTTGAGAAAATACAACACCACAAACCTCAAAGATCACCTGCATGCAAATAACCTGTCAAAAAAGAAGAGATGGAGACAAACAAGCAAGGGTTCTCTGAAAACTGAAAATGTATATATCAGAGAGAATGAGAGAATGAATTGATATGAAATACAATGGGATCAATCCTTATAAAAAGGAGATCATGCAAACCCTAATAAAACCCTAATAGGATAACATTTAATAATTAATATAATTATAAAATGTCACTTTATGCAAACTAATGTGAAATCTTAAGAAGGGAATAAAGGTAACTTAATCAACATAATTAAGTTAAGACCTTTACCCTAACAATGCTGACTGCCAGACTAATAATCCTGATATGTATCAAAATAAATGGCAAAACTGATCATAGAATCACATACAATGCCTATTTCCAGGTTTTCACCATATGCTTTGATTACACTTTTGTTTTGTTTATTTTTCTCATTTTTCTCTTTTTCTTTCTTTTTGTATTTTTCTATATTTTTTTGTATTTTTTGTGTTGCCAAGATGCCTATTTGCTAGCTTTTCATTAAAGAAACTATTTCAAAAGTTTGACCCGTGCACTATTAAATTTAAGTATAGAATCTTCTGAGATGGATACTGTTGATAGGTTCATCAAACAGATCCCCTTTTGATGTTGATAGTTGATATGCTCTTGATCCATACACTGATATTACAACAAAAGGACCAAGCCAGTTAGGCTCAAATTTCTCTTTCTTTTCCCTGTCCTGTTGATTCCTAGGATTTTCTTTTAGTACCAAATCACCAACCTGAAAGATCCTCGGTTTCACCCTTTGGTTGTAACTCCTTGACATTCTTTGTTGATAAGCCATTAGATGATTAACATCTTGTTGATGACGCAAATCTAACAATTCTAGTTCCTATAGTCTAGATACCCTATAGTCTTCATCTGAAATGATTCCTTTGAGTGATACATGAAGGGATGGAATTTCAACTTCAATGGGAAAAATAGCTTCTGATCCATATACCAAGGCATATGGTTTAGCTCCTGTTGGTGTTTTGATACTTTTTTTGTAGGCTCATAGTGCAGGATTGAGTTGAACATGTCAATTACGTCCAACATCATTAACCGTCTTTTTGAGAATTTTAAGAACTGTTTTGTTCGAGGCCTCTGCTTGGTCATTCCCTTGAGGATAGTACGGTGTTGAAAAACAATGTTGGATATGAAACTTCGCACATAGCTCTTGGACATATTGAATCTTGAAAGGTCGTCCATTATCAATGATAATGGATTGAGGAATGCTATACCGACATATTATGTAATTCAAGATAAAAGAGGAGATCTGCTTCCCAGTGATGGTTGTAAGAGGTACTGCCTCTATCCAGTTTGTCAAGTATTATGTAGCTGTGTTAATGAACTTGTGTCCATTAGATGAAGATGGATTTATTTTACCTAACAGATCTAGGCCCCATTGACAAAAAGGCCATGTTGATGTAAAAGGATATAGTTCTTGTGCTGGTGCATGAATCAGATTGCTCTGAATCTGACATTTTTGACATTTCTTAACAAACTAAAAGGATTCTTTCTCCATGCATTTCCAGTAATATCCCAAACGGAGGAGTTTCTTGGCTAGAGTTGTCCCACTCGAGTGAGTGCCACAAATGCCCTTGTGAACCTCTCGTAGGGTCTTTTCAGATTTGTTGTGTTCTAGACATCAGAGTAAAGTGCCATCAAGACCTCGATGATAAAGTATGTCGGCGATTAAAATATGTCATGTGGATTGGCGGATGAAGTTTCATTTTTGGTTCCTAGATAGATCAGGAGGAAGGATATCGTCTTTCAGGTAAGCATAGGTCTTTTCATAGATGGAGGTTTCAATGGTTTCTAGATGGAAGATGGTAGCAGATTCAGAATTATTATGGGAAGGACATGATACTTGTTCCACCATAAACTCATAACAAACACGTTTCTCAGGCAATTGTAGTAATGATGCGATTGTGGCCATAGCATCCGCAGCTTTGTTCTTCGCCCTTGGAATTTGATCAAGTTTGATACTGACAAAGAACTATTTTAGAACCTGTATGTGTTGCTTATAGGGAATCACCTTTTCATCTTTTGTTTGATACTCATCATTTACTTGATAAATAACTAGTTGAGAGTCCCCATATACTTGGAAATCTGTGATCTTCCATTGAATTGCTATTTTGACTCCAATGATTAATGCTTCATATTCTGCCACATTATTTGTACACTAGAACATGAGTCTATGTGATTTTGGAATGGTGTGTCCTTGTGGAGAGATGAACAAAATCCCTGCTCCTAATCCACGTTGTGTGTATGATCCATCAAAATATAGTACCCATTGTTGGGGCATTACTGTCAGAATGTCTGCATCTGGAAACTCCATTGTTATTGGTCGATCATCTGATAGAGGAGCTTCAGCCAATTGTTCAGTGATTTCCTGACCCTTGATGGATTTTCTTTCCACATATTGAATGTCAAATTCACTTAATAACATGACCCACTTTTCCAGTCTACCTGTTAAGGTAGCTTTACTGAGTAGATATTTTAATGGGTCGATCTTTGCTATTAACCTGATTGTATGGGTCAGCATATAATGTCTCAACTATTAGGTAGCAAACACCACTGCCAAGCAAGACTTCTCTATGAAAGTGTAGTTTATTTCATACCCATTTAATGTCCTACTGATATAGTAGATGGCATGTTATTTTCCTACATAATCCTCTTGCGCTAATAGTGCCCCCAAAGAGATATCTATCATGGCAATGTATAATAGCAAAGGTCTTCCTTTTGTTGGTGGCATGAGAATGGGTGGTGACATTAGATATTGTTTGATTTTATTGAACGTTGTATCACACCCCTCATCCCACTTGAAAACTCTATTTTTATGTACAAGGTGATTAAAAGGATGACTTTTTTCTGCCAGCTGGGAGATGAATCTTCTGATCGATTGGAGCCTTCCCTGTAATGATCTGAGCTGACTGATATTCTTAGGAGGTTGAATCTCCATTATTGATTTGACTTTCATGGGATCCACTTCAATGCCTTTTTCTAATACAATGTACCTCAGTAGTTTTGTTGATGTGACCCCGAAGACACACTTCTTGGGGTTTAACCTGACATTGAATTTCTCCAGTCGTGTGAAGATTTTGTCTAAGATATGCAGATGTCCGTCCCTTGTACTATATTTTTCCAAGATTTCATCCACATAATACTCCATGAAAGTGTGCATCATATCATGGAAGATTGTCATCATTGCTCTTTGATAAGTGGCCCCTGCGTTTTTCAAACCAAATGGCATGACGTTCCAGCAGAAAGTTCCCCATGGACATGTAAAATCCATCTTCTCTTGATCTTATGGAGCTATTTTTATTTGATTGTATCCATAGAAACCGTCCATGATTGACAACATGGCATGCCCTGCCGTCAAGTCCATAATGATGTCGATATTTGGTAGTGGAAAATCATCCTTTGGGCATGCTTTATTTAGGTCCCTGAAATCCATACATATCCTGATGCCATTGTCTGGTTTTGAAATAGGTACAAGATTTGATATCCATTCGGCATAGTCTATAGACCGTATGAATCCAGCATCCAATAATTTCTTCAGCTCTGTCTTTACCATCAACACGATATGGGGATGCATTTTTCTCAATTTTTGCTTGACAGGCTTGATTCCTCCTGGCAAAGACAAATGATGCATGAGAAAATTTGGATCTAAGCCTAGCATATCAGAATATGACCAAGTGAAGTTGATGCTTTTCTCCTTAAAAAATTTGATGAAATCTGGTATTTCTTTATCTGTCATGGATTCGGCCAGATGCAGGATTTTTGCCTTGTCTTCAGTGTCGATGTTCACAAATTGTTTTGGTTCTACCAAGACTGATGATCGCTCATGATAGTGTTCCAGAAGAGTGTCAAATCTTCCATCCTTCAATGCCTCAGAGAGGTTTTCATCGTTAGATGCATTCTTTTTTTTTTCTTTTTTGAGATCTAATGCTGCCATAGAATGGTTTTCACCACTAGATCTAGTTTCCTTGTTTTCAATTTTGCAATTGGAAGATTTGACACTCTCCTACCGATTCATGTTGTTATGAGTATTATGGATAGAACTTTTATCAGGTTTGGTATGACATAGGAAATTTATGATAGCATCATCGTCTACAAATCTTGGCATAGTTAGGGGTTCAATAAGTTCCCAGTCAATTAGCTCAGGATGGATTAGTGGCATGAGATTATCGGATTCATTCAAGGTGATGGATGTAAGGGTTTGAACGACCATTTTGTCATAGTTGTTTATTAGGATATTGAGGTCCATGATGGTACTTTCTTCAATATCGTCTAGCTCACTCGAGGTCTGATTGCCCCCACTTGAATCATCGATATTTAGTGACCCTGCCATGAATGGTCTAGACATAGAACCTTGTCCCTCCTCTCGCATAGGTGTATATTTTTGTATTACATCAATTTTTATGTCAGTGCAAGATATATCAGACCATAGATCCCACTCATACTCATTTGAGTCTGTTTCAGAGCTATCTCTTAGCTGAAGGATTCTTTTGACAGCCTTCCTTGTCATCTCCTTTTTATCGTCTTCAGAGTATCCCAATCCCATCTTCTCTTTTGATTGTAGAGTGAGGGGTTGAATAGGCTCTGTGATTCCTTCCTTTCTCAATCCAACAAGTCCTTGTCCTTCATACCCCATTTTTTCTAAAATAGCTTTTCCTTTTCCATATTTGTCAGTGTTGACGTTGACATTTTTTATACTGGAATTTGATGTAGAGGGTTCCTCATCCTTGTAGAGCCAATCCAAGATTGCTTTATTGTCTGTTTCATCCGCTATGGTACCCTTTTTGACAAACCTTTCTTGAAGAACTATGGCTGGTAATGATGTTTGAGGTTTTATCATAGATGGTTGACCATATGTCTTAGGAGATGGCATTAACTATGTTAGGTTAAGCGATTGCTCCATAGAATATGTTCCCATTCCCTTGTCAGTCAATTGGACATGCTTTTGAAATTTTTGTGATAAAGAAGTTTGCTAATCTGGATTATCTGTTGATTGAGTTTCAACATGACTTGTTTCTTTTTCTTTACCCTTTTTCTCTACCCACTTCGTGGTAATACTTGGACGTTGTTCTTCATTGGATGATTTTGAACTGGATGCTTCCTTGTTGTGAGGCACCAAGGTATCTTGGGAGATTCTAATTGTGTCACAATGTTGAGGATGATTGTAATCAGCAGATATAGTCACCTCCTGTCCATTTATTGGGAACTTTAAACATTGATGATATGTTGAAGGTACAGCCTGCATTTCATGGATCCATGGTCGTCCTAAGAGAATGTTGTGTGTTAACTCTCTTTCCAACACTTGACATGCTATATGCTTCATCATTGGGCCCACTTGAATGGGTAACACAATTAATCCCTTAGATGATCTTTCTTCCTCATCATATGCCTTGATAGTCATTTTTCTTTGAGCATCAATAGCATCATCTGAATACCCTAGTGCACGGATTAACTTGAGAGTGCAAATGTTCAGACCAGCTCCCCCATCTATTAAGACTCTCTTGACGCGATGATTATGGATTAATACTTCGATATGGAGTGTAGTATTATGGGGATGGTTTAGTGATACATCATCCTATTGAGAGAATGATAGACAATGTGGTGTAGTCAAATTCCCTACCATATCTTGGAACTGGCAAACATTTAGATTCGTTAGTACCGTAGTGGCTATCAATGCTTGTTCTAAAACCTCCTTATGCGATGGTGATATTTTAAGGAGTTCTAGTATTGATATTTGTGCGGGAATGTTTTGCAGTTGATCAACAATGTTATAATGGGATGGAGGTGGAACCGCATGTGTGGATCCAACTCCCTTCAACATAACCTTGGATTGCCCCCTAGTCATAACATTTGATGGTTGATGTTCTTGACGATCTTTGATTTTTAATACATTGATTTGATTGTCAGGGTTTTATATGATTGGGAGCAAGTCCAAAGGGGTAGTGTTGTTGATTTTGGGTTTACTAATGTCATGATCAACTGCATGATTGCTCTTTACTTCTTATAAAAAAGGATTGTTTTGTCATAGACATGATTGATGTTCTTACCTTTGTTGTTGGAGGATGATGATGCTCCTTTGTCATAGTTTGGCAAAGGGTCTTTGAAGGCCGAGTGATCATTATTGTTTTGGGGTGTTTCCACATATGTTTATTGTTGTCGATCTAGTCTTGTATTGCGTGTTTCAACTCCATACAATCGTTGGTTTTGTGACCTTTGTTACTATGGAAGTTGCAGTAATCTGCATCATTCCACCATGGTGGTTTAACTTTTGGATCCCAGAATCGGGCTTCCCATGTAGTGATAACGCCACTAGCAACTAATTCTTTCATTGTTGATTCTATTGTTTGACCTAAAGGTGTGAACCTTCACCAATTTGATGGTTTCTGATATGGTTGTGTTTTTACGTTCTCGTTGTTTTGTATGACATTTGACTTGATAGTTTGGTCATTTTTTTGATTCTTTGAAGAAGATGTTGTTAAGTTAAAAACCAGTTTGACATTTTGGGAATCATTTGTTGTTTCATTTGTAGTTGTGTTTCGATTCTTTTGCCAAATTTTAGGTTTATCATTTCTTGAGTATTGATTGGGGTAGTTATTCGTTTTATCGTTGAAATTTTTTATAACTCCTCTTTTGACTAATGCTTCCTCAATTTTGAGATTGTTTTCTATTAATTTTTTGAATGTGGGACATTGCAATTCTAGCCTATAACTCATTTCCTCTATCAAGTTTTCAATGAACAAATCCATCTTTTCTTCCTTTGGAATGGATCGAGGATATCTAGTGAACAGTCACCGCCATCTTTGTAGAAAAGACAAGTCTCCCCTTTGTTTTGCTTTAAGTTGTAAAGATCCTTTATTGTAACATCATGGTGGATGTTGAATGAATATTAGGAGATAAACTTGTTGACAAGTTCCTCAAAAGTTTTCATACCTAGTTGTATTTTTTAGAACCATTCCATACATGCACCTCCCAAACTTCTTGGGAATAACCTCATTAAGTAAGTTTCCTCTTGGGAAAACTCAAGGCTCATTGTTTTGAATTCCCAGATATGATCTATCAGATTCGTTCTTCCATTGTACTTGTCATACTTTTGGAATTCGCAGTGTCTCAAAAAAGGTAGGAGGTCGACTGTTGCATCAAAAGGATAAGGACAAATGTCCTGTATCGCATATCTTTTGGTACTCCCTTTCGTCATATCCTATATCTATTGTTGTAACAGTTGCATTTGGGATGTCAAAGCAGCAACTAGATCTAATGTTTGTGTTGGTTGCGGTATTTTAGTCTCATTTGTTTTAGGTGCTTCCTTCAGACGATTGACATTGAAATCCTTGGGAATTTTGGCACCTGATTTAGCCAACATCAAAAGATACTTCTCCATATCTTGTTCTAAAATATTTTCCATAAATATATGGAACTTGGGATCTTGTTGAGCTGCCTGAATATCCTCTGGAGTTATTTCATTCTTATCGTTTCGTGTAATACCCCTTCGTTTTGCTCCTTATTCGATTTGCTTTATGTTATATTTGGTTGCAGTTACTTTGATACTGGATAAATTTTGTTATGATGTTTTGTTTGCTACTATTGAGCGACAACTATTATTGTGTGATGTGTTGATCTAATTATTGTTTCACATGCATTATGGATTAATGATGTTGTAGAGTTAGCATGAAATGTTATTATGAGACTATTGAAATTATGATGGAAGTGTCAGTTTCGATGAGTGTATTGGTGAAGAAGAAGGGTTTGCATCACTCACTTGCGAGCGCCCTGCGAATCCGTAATTCTTTCTTCACGGTGTGTATTATATGCTGGATATATTGTATGATGTTGTTTACTTGGTTGCAGGATTGCAGGTACATGACATCGACTCCACCTGGGTTCACAGGTTTGAGCATGTCGATCCAACAGTTAAGTTGAATAGGAGATAGTAGCTAGGTAACATGTGTCAAGTTTACACCCTAGCCTTAGTGTTTCGTCAGTCGTGTGTGTCAAGTCATTGTCGGTCTTGCTTTAATGTTATTTAATTCTGAAAGATTCTTGATTTGGAAATAGATATTTAGAATAATTGCATTTAAATCATGTTGATGATTGTTTAATTTAAATAATGTAATGTCGATAAAAGTTTATATTTAAAATTAATTAATTATATTTAATTTATTTAATCAATTAAATTTAATCCAAGGGGGTTGAATTTAGAGATTAAATAATTAAATTAATTAATTAAACGTGATGCAAGAAAATAAAAAGAAATAAAAGAATTAAAATTAATTTTGGAATTTAATTTCAATGTGTGGGAATTAAATTAGAAATTGTAATTAAATTTTTATTTGGAAAATGAGTTTCAACTTTGGAAATTAATTTATTATTTGAAATTGTATTTTAAAATGAAAGTTGGTTTTCAAAAATTGAAATTGAAATTAATATCTAATTTGCATGCAATGTGAATTAGGGTTGTAAAAATTGAAATTGGAATTGAAATTGAAATTAATATCTAATTTGCATGTAATGTGAATTAGGGTTGTATTAGGTATTTTTGATTTATAAAGAATACATGTTTTAATTTTAGAGCAGAAAAAGTCTTTAGGAAAATTCATTTTTACAGCAGAAAAGAAATTTTGGAAAAATTTGCACAAAAGAAGGGTTTGAAGAAATTTTGATTGTAGAATTGATTGGAGGAAAGATTGTTTGCATTTGTTGGGTTTTGGATTGGATTCATTGGATGATTAAAGAAAATTCAGGAAATCTTTGGAGGAGGCTTGCAGCAGAAATTCATCTCTTCCTGTAGCTTCTTGAGCCAGGTTTTCTTTTGTGTTCTTATTGTTCTTGATTTTTTTTTAAATAGTAGTGATTAAAGATTTGTTTGTTAAATATGTTTTAGAAAATAAATTTGTTGTTAGAAGAAAATAATCAAATAAATTTGCAACTTTTGTTTTGTGAAAATTCTTGAATGAAAATTGTGAAAACCTCAGTTGAATTTAATTTGTTTGAGAAAATCAATTATTTTGTTTTGGATTCAAACATAGAGATTGAGCAATGGTTTTAGAATGTTTTTAGAAAATGAAACCCTCTGTTTATTATTAAAAATCGGATTTTAAAATCCACAGGGTAGTTATATTTTTCATAGTAAAATGGTCTGGTTGTGTCACGTATAACTCCTTTTACACAAACTAGGTTGTCAGAAAATTTAAAGGGTTTCTGCACCTTGAAATTTTCTTATCTCTATTAAAAAATCGCAAATACCCAGATCGTAGTTTTTGAGTTATGCTTGAAACACAAGACTGTTGTTAAGTTATTTTCCCATGACTGCTCTAATAATAAAAATAATAATAAATTGATATTTATAAATATTAATATTTTATGTATTGTTATTATAATATTAAAATATTATTTAATAATATTTTATATTATAATTTATAATATTAAAGTATTATATTTATTTATATTATTTTAAATAAAATTTGTATATTAGATTAGTGGAAATAAAATTATAAACGTATGGGGAAATTATTGTTTATTCTAAAATGGCATGTTAAAGTTTAATTGAAGGAGTTAAATATCTGATTTAAAGAATGCATAATTTAAGATTTAATTGTGAAATTTAAATTCATGTGTAAAAGGTCCAATTATTAATTTGATTTAATTGAAAAAATATATATATGATATTGGGTTATAGTCCAAATATTGATCTTATTTTAACACAATAAGTTATGGAAGAAACCAAATATTAATTTGATTAATTTTATAATGATTTAATTTGCAAGGGAAATTGGTTATTTAATTTAAAGTGAAATATTTTGAGTTATAGTTGAAAATACTTATTTTGTTAAGAGCAATTAGATAATTAAATATTAGTGTAATTTCTCCTCTATCTGAAAAGATGAATTCTTAATTCAGTTTTATCGATATAATGAATTACGTAATGAATTATAGAAATTAGAAGAGTTAGTTGTGTATCTGAAAGAAATATTTTTTTGGAACTGATTAGTATGCATAATTCAGTTTAATAGGAAAAAAGTATTTTATATTAAATAATTAAATCATTTGAGTTAGTTGGAAAATGAAAGGAATCCAGTTAATAGAGAACTGATGTTAGTTTTAGAAGTAAACATTGAAATTGATTTAAATTGTTTAAATTAGTATTTCTTGTATTTGTAGATTGAAGATAATTGTTTAATTATTTCAATTAAGTTGAAAGAGCAAAAGTTTTATATTATTGCGAATAGAGATTTTAAAGGATAAAATTAGAATGCGTGGTATAGATTTTGGATAGAAAATTTGAATATAGTATTTGCAATAGTTTGTGTTGTATTAGACATAAATTTAGGAACTAATTATATTGGAAAAGGCAAATATTCGTTTTGTTTCATTTATTTCTATAGAGCAATTTTAATCATTGTGATTGGAATATTAAAGCATATATATAATTAAGTTATTAATATATATATTTGGTGTATACATAATATGGAACATAAATATACATATATTAAGTGTAAATTCATTATCGTATTTTATTTTAATAAGAAGCATGCAATATATTATTGAATAGAGATTTAAAAATGGTTTAATTAGTGTATATGGGAAAATGGATAGAGAAACAATATTTTATGATATTAAAGGGATTAAATTTTTTAAATAGAAAATTGAATGAGATGTAAGATTTGGTTAGGAAATGGAAAGAGGTTACTGGTATGGATTTGTGTCGATTTAAAAGTAAATTAAAAAGTTGATTATATTGATGAGGCAAATAGTTATTTTAGTTTATTATATTTCAATTAGAGCAATTAATTTATTGTGAATGGAATATGAAAGAGATATGGATTTAGTATATCCAAAAATAGTAATTTTCTCGTGATTGCCTTAAATGTTCTAGTTTCTCTGTATTTTGTAAAGGGATGTAAGTTTAAATTGTTTAAGACTTCCGGTAATGGAAATAGAAATATGGGTATATGATTATTTGAGTTAACCCTGTAAGTGTGTCATTGACCTTTTTAACATTACCTATTGAATGAATATGGATTTAGGAATTCTAAATATTAAATTTGATTAATGACTTGAATGCTTTTGTTGCTATGTCGTCAAGTTGCATTGTGGGTTTTTGGGAATTAGTGTTAGTCCTAAATTATAAGTCTTCCAGAAGAGCTTAGAGGATAAGGGTTGTTGAATCTTTATGTCATCCAGTTGTTTTCCCTTGGGTGATGCATGGTGTATTTTCAATTTTTCTTGGTTTTCATGAATGGGGATGTTTTGTACCTCCTGTGAAAGGAGTGGACTATGTGTTGTTGCCTCCAAGATGTTTGGAGTGTGTTCTATTATTTGTATCCTCCTAGAGTTGGAGTGGTTATGTTTTCTAATTTGTGTGCACTTGAGATTCCCTCGGTGATTGGTATTTTTATACGTGTATGGTTCTTTGAACATACTTGGTCTATTTTATGTTTGGAAGTAATGTTAGTGATGTGAAAGTTGTTCTTGTTTATTGCATTTGTTTTGGTTATTTCAGTATGAGTTAGTTTCAGTCTGCCTTTGGTTAGAGGTTGTGGATTTTTGTCCTTGTTACATTGTTACTATCTCCTAGCATGGAGGGTGAGCTTTCGGGTACCACATGGTTGGCTGGAACATGCACCAAAACCGTTGGGTCCCCCTTGATCTTCAGTTCATGGAGGCAAGACATCTAGATGGACAACTTGCGGTTCTAGTGTATTGCCTTGCATTGTAATATTTCTTTTTGTATAAGTTATGTATCCCTCTTATGTTTATAAGGTGAGATTATGTAATTGTTATACTTTTGTACTATTGTCTCATTTTTGGAATGAGTGATGTAACTATTGGATTAAGTTAATGTTTATGAGATTGTATCTTGGATGTTCATCTTGTTATGTTATGTGGTATTCTTATGATGTATGATGTTTATTTCATAAAGTATTTATTGGTATGGTTTATGTAAGATGTATGTGTGGGTTTAAGTAATCCTAACCTTGTATTCTTAGAGGTTGTTGTTAATTAGTAAGTGAATGTGTATGTTATTACACTTTATAAAAAAAAAAATGGTTCACTTAAGTCGTTAATTACAACTTCCTTTAGGGTTACTTGGCGGGGCATTACATTTCGGTTCAAATTGTTCCAAGGATTTTCCTTTGCCATTGTTTTGGATGTTTCAAGCTCTTGCTCTAAGAGTCTCTATTTTTGGGATCTAGTGAAGATTGGCATACAATTTTTTACACTTCCTTCCGAAATGTTGACCTTCTATGCTAGAAAAATGTCAATTGAACTTTTAACAGAGTCAAATAAGATGACTGATCTTATTGATGAGACTATGTTAAAAATTTGATTACTATACTTGATTTTGTGATAAAGGATGATAGTATCCTAATGATGAAAATTTCATGTAGTAATCGATTGTGTATTTTGATTTGACACTTCTGATTTGTAAGATCTTGTTTTAGTTGATAAGTTTGGAAATTTGTATAATCCTTTCTGATTTCGGTCTTTAGATAGTGATTCTGATGAAAAAAAAACTTGTATTTTGGTAAAATATTGCAGATAAATGACAGACAGATTGACTGGTAAGATTTTTGAACTCTCTATTTTTTAGAAGCACTAAAACAGAGTACAGAGGTGCTATTTCACAGAAGCACTGGAACAGAGTCCCAAAGCACTGAAACAGATGACAGAATCGCTGAAACAGTGTATGAAAGCACTGTAGAATTTGATGGAAGCGCTATCTTGATAGAAGCACTGAAACAGTACTCGGAAGCACTGTAAAAATTGATGGAAGCATTGCTTTGATAGAAGCACTAAAATAAAGATTGTAAGCGCTAAAACATGCCCGAAAGCGCTATTTCACAAAAGTGCTAAAATAGTGACTAGAAGCGCTGAAATAGATTTTTCCAGAACTTTTAAAACCAGGACTTTAAAACCTCTCTATTGTAAAATCTAATCTGGCCTTGTGGCATACTGTATCATGGATTGTGGAAGATAAGAAAGATGTATGCGCTGACTATGGTTGTGATACTGAGTGAGAGCTCTCCTCTGAAAGAAGGCTCATGAATAGAGTGGTTCTACTGCGTAATCTAAATTGTGGCCCCTAGAAAAATTGTGATATCTGTGGATGAATGTTCTATGTTGTAACAAGAGTTTCCGATTTTGATATAGAAAACGTTGTCTTCTCAAATTATTTTGATAATCGAGAGGTTTCTTGGGTTTTGAGATTTTGATTTTCCTTTTGAGAAACATGGTGGACTTCCACTTACTAAGCATGGAGTTTTCTTATCTAACTTGACTTTTTTGTTTTTAGGATGATCTTTAATCTGATTTTAATGATTCTTTGTGAAAACACAGCAAGCAATTTTGAATATTTGTTTTAACCGAATAGATCGTGTATGTTCAAAAACCACGAATGGTCTTTATTGATTTTGATGGGTTGTTTTGACAATTGTACACAAATCAAATAGACTCACACTTAAGGACAAGTAGGTCATCAGTATACTCACAACCCACATCTTGAATTACGTTGACGCACACAGTCGTGTCACCCCCTAGAGGGCACCCGTGTTTTTGTCGTTTCCAAGCGCATACTTAGAGTTGGATTTCTTGTCCTCTAAGCAAATGGTCCTTGGCAATTATATGGTGAGTTTCTTGGGGGAAGATTCTTCCCTCCCCTTGCACCATGAGTATGACAATGTATGGATACTGACTCAGCGAGAAACTACTCTATGGTTCATAGATAGGGCTTTCGTGCAGTGTGGCAAATGATAAACTCCCTCAGGAGACCTCCCAATCTTTAGAACAAAGATTTTGGGGATGGTTATCTTGCACACTACTATCAAGTTGTATTTTCATCAACAACTTGCATTTTTATTATAGTGGGTTGGAATCCTTGGCTTTAGCTGTTCCCACTTAGGTCGTTCTCATAGGGTGAGTACTTTTTCCCACTACGGCAGGCCTTCTAACGGATTTAACAAAACGTAAATAGCATGAAGTAAAATTGAATCGAACACTTTGATCACCCAATTAAGGGGAGAGCATAAGCGTAATCACCACAAGCACAACATATAAGTTGTTATGTTTTTAAGCCAAAAAAAAAAATTCCAATCTATGTGAAGGTGTTGCTTCACATAAATCATATTGTTCTTTTTAACTTTGTACTGTAAAAATGTGATGACTATCCTAGGATTGATAAATTTGCTTTTAATAAAACAAAAAGTGGCTACCCTAGGATTGATATATTTTAGAAACCAAGAAGTGACTATCCTAGGATTGATAAATTTTAGAAACTGGAAGTGACTATCCTGAGATTGATAAATTTTAATCCAACTGTAAAAAAAATTAAAATTTGGCGACGGCCGCGTCGGATCCAGACTAAAATTACAAAAGCACTTGAACAGTCCACTAAAGCGCTAAAATAGTTACTTGAGGCACTAAAACTCAGAAGTGCTGAAACAGGACACCGAAGCGCTAAATTATGACATAGAAGTGTTAAATCACCGAAGCTCTGAAACAGACCATGGAAGCGCTGAAGTTGAAAACGCTGAAATTTTTGATGGAAGCGTTGTAGTAACATAGAAGCACCGAAATAGAGAACGGAAGCATTGTAGTTTCCCACATAAGCACTATAGTTTTTGATGAAAGTGCTGGAAGAAAACACGTCGGAAACCTGCGCAATACTTTCCAAAAAAAATTGATAAAATTGGGGTTAATGCCCCACAGTGGGCATCAAATTGTAAGTGTGGAATGAGGTGTAAAGCACAAAAAAATTCTTAATAAGACATTATATCAAAAACAAAGCTAAATGAATCAAATCAAAGCAATAATCTATTGAAAGCGTCATATTGTTCTCTATCCTCATAGATTTATTAAACCACTATTGCTCTCAGATCGTGAGGACACTATGATTGTTAAAATGACAATTCAAAGAACGAGATGGATGCTAATGCAATTATATGGAACTAAATATGACAATACTAGATGATAAATGAATTAAACTAGCATGAATTGACATGAAACAGATAATTGTTGCTATAGGAGGCAGCCATGATATGAAAGCTTGATTGTTGGATATGCTTGAATGTTGATGCTTGATGCTTGATGTTTGAATTCTTGTAGAGTAAGAGTGCATTATTTAAATTATCTAGATCCTTTTCTTGGTTCAATGAGGCTTTATTTATAGAATTTATGGTTGTAGAAATGCACAGGGATGGCATTGAGAGGCTTGGATTCAATCTGGAGGTTTGAATGGTGAGACATGGAGGAGATTGAGAGAATTTTGGTGATTGTCTCTACCCATGAAAACACCAGGCAAGAAAAGAGGAAAGATTGATGGAGGAGGATTGAGAGAAGATTTTGGAATTTGTCTCCAATTTGTCTCCAAAACTTCCCGTGAAGTTTCAAAGCATTAATTGTGACATATTTTAGACATAAATTAGACATAGGATATTTAATTCATTTTTGAGCAAATATAGATGGAATATTCCTTATGCCTTTATTCAAATATTTTAATTTATTTAAATTAGCAAAAGGGAAATAAATAATTTAATAAAACAAACTATAGAAGTTGTTTATTAAATTAAACAGAGGAATATGGTAATTAATTAATAAAGTGTTTGATCTTTATTTAATTAATTTGAAATTGATGTGATAGAATAAAATAGGGATTTGATAATTAAATCGAACAAAGTATTTAATTTTGTTTATTTAATTAAGATGAATTTTAAATGTGAACTATATAAATAAATATTTCTATTTATTCAATAGTAGAGGAAATTAGAATAATTAATCAAATAATTTGTATTTAATTAATTGGATGCTCCAGACCAATTTTAGGTGTATACAATAATATGTTGAGAGATATCCTTTGCAAGCTCCCTATTCCATTTCTATATCACAATATTTTTTTTTAAATAGGTACCTCAAAAAGGATATCTCTCAACATCTCTTACACATTTTTCTAAAGATATATATGCTAATATTATTTTCATTTCATATTTATAATATTTGACAACAAACTTGTGTAATATTTAAATTAAGATTTAGATTCAACTGGTTAGAGTCAAAAACTCTAACCTTTAAATTAAACATTTTTACATTAAAAAAAATTAACTTTTTCTTGAGTCAATAATTAATAGTAATTTCTTACAATTTTAAAATAGTTTTAAAATCACTCTCGATTCATTATTTTAATAAAGTGAAACATAAGATAATTGTAATGGGTTGAATTTCACATGTGTCAAGTGAAATTTCCAAATATGTTGTACCAATTTTTATTTTGGCCATATTCTCATCCTAAAATAATTCATAGTTTATCCTTCATCATAAACCAACACCATTTCATGTAATCATTTTTATCAAAATTTTAATGATCAAGAATCTTTTAACCATTAGAAATTTGATCCTATTAAGTATATCTTCATAGCCTTGTTTATATACAATAGTTACTTACGAATACCTTTTAATTAGTGCATCACACATTAAAAATGCTTCCTTAAATATTCTAAAATATTTGTTTCTCATTTCTTCATATTGTTATCAAACTTAGTTCTTCTAAACCAAGGATGAAAGATAGCTCTCTCAAAGTCTCCAATGTGCCATAAATCTCTATTTTCTTCTTGCAATGTGGTGAGCTTATTTTGGACTCCTTCAACACCATCAAAAAACCTTAACATTTTATACAACATGTCGTTTTCCGTTCTTTCAATGGCATAAGGCTTAGTAAAAGTGAAAGATTAATCTTTTTTATTTTGGTTTTGGTACCTAGGATCTTACAAACCATTAAAGCTTTTAAGTACATGAATTAACACTTGAATCAAGACTCCTAAATAATATTTTGACAAAAGTGGCACAAAATATGTTAACATCTTTAAAACATTGTTATCAAATTGGGTGCACCCTAGAGAGTGATATTCAAACTCTCTCCCTAGTTGACAAGCATTGAAACATCCTAAGTCTTGTGGGTTTCTTATAGACCACGATGAGTCTTCAGAGAGGGTTGGTTCCCTTGGTTTATCACCTAAACTAGCTTAAACTATTATTTCTTGCTAAGAAAAAGGGGGGAGAAATGGGATAAAATGAACCTAGATCCAGTGATAAATTTAAGAACCCACCCACAAAAAAAGATATAAAATCTTGGAGAATATTTCATTTTTTTGGAAAAAAAATATTAATTTTCATTAGCAAATCTTTCCATTTTTAGAAAAAAATATTAATTTTATTCCAATGATTTTTTACATCACTAAAATTTTGTAGAAAATATTGGTGAATCTTAAAAAATAATAAAAAATACATTAAATATGATGGTGAATCCTTCCAATCTAAAAAAATAATTCTTATGGAAAAGTAGGGGCCCTAGGGTGGAAATTATTGATGGGTTTAAGGGGTAGACTATAATATTTTCTTGCCACCATTGATTTAAAATATAATCTAATGGCCCTCATTTTATTTTGAAGGTAAAGTTCCCATGATCTATAATGATCATGGGGATCGAAATTGGTTTTGGATTGTTGATCTGACAACCCTCATTGTATATTGTGAGGTATAATGTACTTGCAATCTATAATGTTCATGGGGCCTAAAATTGCTTTTGGATTATTGATCTAAGATCAACGATCCAAAAGAAATTTTGGGCCCCATGAACATTACAGATCGTATGTACATTTTACCTTGAGAATACAATTAGGGCCATTAGATTATATTCTAAATCAATGGTGGAAACTAAAGATTGGAAATATGGCCCTAAATCAGCTAATAATTATGATATATTATTCGGGAATCAATATAGATTTCTATTATAACATAAAATTTAGGTGAATCTAATCTAATCAAGTATCGAGTATTGTGGCGAATTTTTTAGTTAAAATTTTTAATAAAATAAATTCTTTAGCAATTTAAGTAGGACTATAATAAAATCTTGTAAAAATGTGGCGATTCAAGTCATCTTACAACTCGAACTATTAGCCAATTTTGGATTTCCAAATTTCAACTATTAGCCAATTGGTTAATATTAGCCACTGAAAAAATCACTACCTAGATCCTATCAAGGTAATGCACCAACTAGTTACTAAGACATATAAAGTTGTTTTGACACGTAATTAATAAATGATTGAGATGTTTCTTTCCATAACTGAAATTTTTTCACATATTCATGCATCAGTGTTTTGTATGAATGTGAAATACTTACAATTTAAGAAGGAAAATAAGGGTTATCACAACTATTCACTATTTATTTCCATCACACAGCATACAACCTACACAAAATGTATATATTTTTTCCTAAAGGTGCTAAAATAAGATATATATTTGAGGATTTATATGTGAAATCACATATATATGCATCAATCATGAAGTTACATGGTAGAATAGAATATTGAGAAGGAAAAACATGATTTTATTGATCAAACGGTGTTCTTATAATAGTATAAGGCTAAAAAAAATCCTAAAAATAGAATTAAAATGTTGTTCGAAATCTAAAAATTGAGTTTGATTTATAAGAATTATCATAAAAACTAGATAAAATATTGTTCTTATAATAGTATAGGTCCATATAGGCTAAAATATTGGCTTCAACTAGCAAGAACTAACTAAAAGCTAACCTAGGCATCCCTTTTCTCTATCCCAAAATGGAAGAGAATCTAGGACATTATCTAAGGGATATAAATGGCATTAATTTTGTTGATGTTGACTATTTTGGCCTTCCTTGGGTGCTTAAGAACTAGCCTTTCATTTTTTACTCCACAAAATCTCCTTGATAGATGTTGAAGAAGAGTCCTTATTTTCTTTGAGCTCCTTCATTGGATATTCTCCCTAAAACAACTCAAGTAGATTCTCTCAAATACTCAAACTCATCCCTAGATTCTTACAACTATTACAATTGATGCTACAGGTGCCTTAGCTAAACCCTAATTGATCTTTATCCTCTTCACCTACCACTATTCATGCTTATAAGACATATTTTTCTATGAAAGTGGACTAAAAAGGAATTCTTTAGGTGTATGATAAACCTCTTAGTTGTTTTCTTCAATTCTACCTTTATGCTTTAGACTTTTGCAAGGTCTACTTCTTCAAGAGGTCCATCCTATATTTTTCAACTTCTAACATTTTTCTCTATACTTGTCAATAATATTTATCACTATTTGATATAAGACATAATGTATCCACCTTGCAAACTTTCACTTACTAGTGATCATCTCCTTGCATGTATATTTTCCTTATATGTTGTTCACCTATAATATTTCTAGTTCTTCATAATTTTCATCTATAATTGTGTAAACTGTCGTGGTTCATGAGACTACTCCTTTTTTATTTCTAGATTTTCCTTCTCGTAGACTATCATGGTATGCTTCCGTGAAGATTTTTTTCTTCTCTATTCACCTCCTTGTCACATTAGTTTCTCTTTCTATAAAATATATAGAACCTGGACTTCATCTAAAATGTAATAGTTTTCATGGGTTTACTCTTCAAATGGTTCTTTTTCAAAGTATGTCCTCTCTCAAAAACTTCACCTATTTGAGGACCATCATCAATTTCACCTAAACCCTTAACAAATTCACATTGTATAATATCTTCATAGCATCTTAAGACTATATATTTCATGAGTGTATCCTTCTAAAGTAGAGGTTCCAATAAACTCTTTCTTAGGACTAGCATCTACTTCAATCAAGAAATGCCCAATATTTGTTTCAATGTCAACACTAGATCTATCTACTAACATAGTACCATCAATATCTTCTTTTTTTACCTTGTCCTAAAAATTTGCCTTTGTCTCCTAACCATTCCCAACCAATAGATCCACTTGTATTTATAAAAAACTCATTAGATCTCTTTGAAACACCACTCTTTAAACAACATTTCCATGAAAGGTTTGGCATACTTCTCTTTGTCATTTGGTTTGGCATGTCATTATACACATCCATTTTAATTACTCATCTCAACCTCTTTTCTTGTCATAAATGGAGTATCATTAAGGAACTATCATATATTTCACTTAACTTCCCTAGGATTATCATGATTCCTTAGAAATCACACCACTATATTTCCCTTACTTGGACTTCAATGTATATTATTCTATAATGAATTTCCCTTTTTATAACTATCAAAGGACATTACCCCAATCATGCAAACATTTTCCTTCATTACTTTGGTGATTGTATTCATAGTTTCCTTTTGTGGGTCTAGACTATCATTCATAAAATTGTGATTTATCTTTTGGTATAAGTATCCATTATGAGCTTGCATTCCATTGTGTATTTTATCTCTTGCTCTATCATGCATCAGGTGACTATGTCAGGAATATTCCCATGATAGCTAGAGAGTTTGTTTTTTTGCAATGCCTTTGGTTTACAACCACCTCTACCCTCGTATCTCTTAAACTATCCTCTTCTCTAGAAATATTAAAATGACTATCATTCAAATTTACTATGGTATTCCTTTTACATGGTCTATAAGGTGTTCTTATGGCTATCCCTCCAATGTGAAGTCACTGATATACACCTAATCATGATACTTTAAACTATCTTCTAGGTTTGATAGAGTCACTAAACTATCATACATTTTTCACTATTGCCTTATCACTTAGAAAAATTTGTAACTATCCCTTTCATGACCTATAGGGTGTCATATGACTATACTTTTCATCAATTGAAGAATCTCTTCTTTTTTTTTTCCTATCCTCTATAGTTCATATAACTATGTATCACAAACTTATAGATGTACAGTATTTGATGGTATTCCTTTATTATCTTAGACTTTTATATCTCTTAAGATTTTTCAAGTCTGCATCTTTGTAGTCTCTACCAGTTTACCTTTACTATCATATCTATTATATTTCAATAAGGAATCTACCTATTTGATTAGCTTCATGCCTTTATTATCTTTGTTTTATTTATGCGTGATGGATTGTCCTCTATAGGAGTGTCATTTGATATTAGGTCTCTTTCCATCAAACTCTTAGGACATGAGATCATTGTCACTATGGTTTAATTAGCCTCTTAATTAAAAATAATATGATTGTGGTATACTTATGTAAAGAGCAGAAAACTCTTTAAAAAAACATCGACAAATATTTTAAATAAGATCCATTATATTCAAAATAAAGTCATCATTCCATTCATTCAAACATCAAAGAACTAGTCGATTACAAAACAACGACATAAAAGTCGATAAGATAAATTCATAACAATTCAGTCTAAGAACATACAAGTGTCGAATTACACAATTCCAATTATAAATACAATGAATGATAATAATATTGGTTACAATTCGAGACTTAGGCATTTAGTCACCATAAGCTCATTATTACATATATCAAGAATAATTAAAGCATAAAAGAAGATGCCATCCGTTGATCTTCCATCCAAAATAAAATCTTCAACAAGAAGACGAGACCAAGGATTAGGCGCTTTTTCCGCCCAACCTCAAAGCTTACACTTCCCCAAAATTTCTTAGTCAATCAACAAATACCCGACCCTGCACGAATTGCCTAGAAAAAAGCAGTCTACGAGCAAGATGGAATCTGGTGCATGCCTAGTACTACTAGTAAACCACAAGAATTTTCATTTTTCTAATTCATTTAAGAAATCAGCAAGTTCGATACTAGGATATGGTAGAGAGTTTAATAAATCCATCTGTTTCAATGATTCTTAAATTACTTGGCCAAGTAAAATGTCATGCACGACAATAAAAGCAGTTTTGGAAAAGAAAAACTACACTCTCTATTTACCCATATTTGGTACCCGTCTCGGAAGGAAACTTTCCCAAAAAACATGACATGCACATTCATTATCAAGCATGCATGGTCTATCAGTCAAATACAGTCTTTTAAAATCTTTTAAAAATAACAAACTGGAAACTTTGTTTAAAATGAAAACAATTTGAAAAGAGCTTCTTTCCATTGTTCAAATCCATAAAAGACAAAGTTAATATTTTAAATTGAGTAATTTAATAATCAAAAAAGTTTAATGAAGGTGTAACTCCAGTATGCTAATTAAATACATATAAAAACAGAATTAAAAGAGTACACATTCATTTGTTTATACTCATCTAATTAATGTTGTTTCAAATTTGTTCTGGATATTTTTCAATAAATCATATTTCATGTTTAAATGTTTAATTTTCAGTTTGTCATATTTTCAGTAAATAAACAATAATCATTAATCAAATTTACAATAACTCTTCTATTTGTTTCAGTTTTGACAGTTTCATTGAAAGCTGAAAATTTCAAGTTTAAAGAACCCCCGTTTCTAAATAGTGTTAAAATCTGAAGTTTATTCTGTCATTTATTTTTAGTCAACAAACATTATTTTCTGTTAGCAAAAAATAAATCCATTTTATGTTCAAGATCTTTTATTTTCTAAAATGATAAAAATTGTTTCTAGATTTTAATAGATTCTCCTAAATTCATTTCTCTATTTAATGCATAATTTCAAATCAGAATTTCCTAAATTCTTTTGTTTCTAATCTTGTTTAATATTCTGGAAAGTAAATATAGTCTAATTTGTTTACTATTTAACTAAAATTTGAATAAATTTGCAATAATTGTTTAAATCTCTCTTTCCTAATTTTAACAAACAAGATTTTCTTTAATATTTGATATCCATTTCCAGAATTTTTAGAAATAGAGTTTAAAGATCTATTGAAGAGATTAATTTACGAATCCTACCTAGTAAAATATGAATTCTAGAAATGCAACTATGAGTTTTGTCTATCTTTTCTAGAATCCTCTGTTCTTTTCTCTTGGTGCCTCTTCCTATCTTCTATCTTGTATCTCCCTGCCTGTGTATCTCCTTGTTGTGTGGGACTTGAAGCCTTTACCTATTGCGTGTTCTTTGTGACTTCTACGTGAGGTGAAGAATGTGGAGGTTGCGGTTGATGAAAATTGGTCACACCTCCCCAGTTGTCTCGAGCCTTCCAAATAGGCCGCATGAGGTGTGGGGGGAGAGAGCCTTTATCTACTATCAGGTACAGGGAGGAATTCCCTTTGGAGGCCGCGTATCCTCCTTTGTCCCTTTGGCGTGTGGGGCGAAGGTATGTGGAAGGTTGGCTTGCCTTGTTCCTTGTTGCGCCTCCTTCACTACTATGCGCGTCATTTACACTTGTTGCTTGTTACTCCTTCTGCAGCGTGGGTGTCTCCTCCATATGCAATATGAGGTGTGGAAAAACTACATGGAGTATGGGTGCAGATTTACCACTCCCTGAAACTTAATACTCTGTTCTTTTTACTAATTTGCTCAAGATCAAATAAAAATGAATATTTTCTGCCTTCTTCCAATTTCCAATTTTATGTGTGTCCAAATTCTCTGTGTCCTTTCAATTTCGGATTTCATCTATATATATTTTTTTTGCTATTCCCATGCATTGATCTAAACAAGGAATATAAGATCCATAATTTATTCCTAGATCTCCAGTTAAGAATCCAAACTCCAAGTTTCAATTTTGAATGCTTCTTGATAATTTTAGATATTTTCTTCCTCATGTTAACTGAAGTTTAAATTTTGAATGAAGAATCAAAGTGTACGTGAGTTTTGTTTTCAATTTCCCATTTAGCTAATTTAAGATTCAATTCAATTTTTGAATTTAAAAATCCACTCATTTCATAATTTCAATATTAAAAAGCATTTAATTTATAAAACACTTTATTTATTTAAATTTAATCTAATTTCGAAATAAAATCTATTGCATTTAAATTTCAAATTTTCAAACTTATTATTTCCAAATAATAATAAAATATTTAAACAATCAATCTAATCATTTAATTTAAGTCAATTTCATAAGATTTAACTAAATCATCATTTAAATCACATGCATATTTCACAATTTTGAGAAATTACATTAAAACTAGATTTTAAATTTGCAAGCATGATAAACGCAAAATACATTAAAATATTATCTATGTGAGTGTGTGAGATCCTATCTATTCATAAATTTCAATCGGCTAAACAACTCTACCTAATCATTGTTCTCACCTTCCATCACGTTCACCTATTCCTGTGTTCACTTGCACTTGATTTATCATCAGTAATGACAAACCCCGAAATAAATATAAATACAATTCAAATCATAATAATTGCATTTCAATTTCATCTCGATTTCAATTTCATTTCGATTTAACTATCATTAAATAATCATTTAATTTCCATTTAATTATCGACATATTGATTATTACTTGCATTAAATAAATCAAAGAAATCCAAATGTGAAATCCTTCCCCTCTTGGAAGAGACATCGTCTCGATGTCTTATTAGTCATTCAATAAGCATAACATCATCATCATCATTAAAACATACTATCTCAATCAGTAAAACATATTATCTCAATAGATAAAGCATAGTATCTCAATCAAGCATAATGAAATAGTATCTAACAACATAGTTCTCCAACATAAGCATAAGCAATAATAGTAGCATCCACACTATCAAAGTTCACAACATGTGAATCAAAAACTAGAGTATCAAGTTTCTTCGCACAAAAACAAATTCTAATCTAAGAAAGCAAATGAGGAAAATGATGGTTATCATCTCAGAATCCTCCCATGTAGCACTGTCCTCAGTATATTGATTCCACTGGACCTTATACTGGGTACTATCTCTGTTATGTAGCTTAACGCTATGCCTATCTAGGATTTGGATGGGCTCCACTAGCACCACCCCTGGATCCTGTACCTGTAATGAACGCCAATCAAGAATATGAGTTGCATCATGATGATAAGGTTTCAACAAAGAAACATGGAAAATATTATGGAGTTGAGCAAGAGCAGGTGATAATGCTAGTCTATATGCAACTGGATTAATAACTTTGAGTACATAAAATGGTCCCACAAATCTTGGTGCCAATTTTGATGATTTCCCGAATGAGATAGAGCTCTTATGAGGCTTAACCCTCAAGAATACTTTATCTCTTGCAGCAAACTGTCTAAAATTCCTGTTCCTATCAACATAGCTCTTCTATCTATCAGTTGCTTCCTTCAATCTACCCTTGATCAACTTCATTTTCTCATCCATTTCCTTGAGCATATCTGGACCAATAATGATCTCGTCTTCCATCTTGTCCCAACTGATAGGTGTGCCACATTTATGTCCATATAGTTCCTCAAAAGGTGCCATACCCAATGAAGAATGGTATGAGTTTTTGTAGGAAAACTCAACCAATGGAAAATATTCTTCCCACTTGTACTGCTGATCCATACAGTACATCCTCAGTAAGTCCTCCACAACCTGATTGACCCTTTCAGTTTGGCCATCAGTTTGTGGGTGATATGCAGAACTAAAATTCAGTTTAGTTCCCAAAGCCGCATTCAATGTAGTCCAAAACCTAGATGTCATCTTGGTATCTCTATCAGAAATAATGGTCTCTGGTACACCATGCAATTTGAATATCTCTTGTACAAATTTCCTTGCAAGATTCAATGATCCATCCTTCAGATTTCTAGGTATAAAATGTGAAGCCTTCGTCAACTTATCAACAACTACTAAGATGGTATCATGCCTATTCCTACTCAAAGGTAATCCTTTGATGAAATCCATACTGATTACTTGCCACTTATACTCATTTATATCATGGGGATACAAAATTCCTGCTGGATGCACATGCTCAGCCTTGAATCGCTAGCATTCCAAACATCTAGCTACGTACTCCATGAAATATTTCTTAAGCTTAAGCCAAAAATACAAAGCCTTCAACTCTGCTACCATCTTTGTAACTCCTAGATTCCCTGAATAAGGTGCATCATGAACTTCCTCAAGTATCAACTTCCTTAAATCTCCACCCTCTGGGATATACATCCTTCCCTGATATCTAACAATACCATCATTCTCCATCACATAACCATCAAACCTATGATCTGAAGGATCCACCTCTAAGGCTTGTCTAACCCTATCATAATGCTCATCACCTAGAAGATACCGCAACACTTGTTGTCTCAAATTTGACCTTGTCGTCACCATAGTAGATAGATGTCTTCTCCTGCTAAGAGCATCAACAACTCTGTTCTCCTTACCCTTGATATACTCAATACCAAAATCAAACTCACTTAGGAACTCAAGCCACCTCCTTTGTCTCGCATTGAGGTTTGGTTGTGTGAAGATGTACTTAAGTCCTAAATGATTGAGCTTAAGCTCAAACAGCTTCCCTAGGAGATAATATCTCCACATCTGTAATGCATGCACAATTGTTGTAAGCTCAAGATCATGTGGTGCATAATTCAACTCATACTGTTTCAATTTCCTGGACTCATATGCAACCACTTTCCCTTCCTGCATTAGCATAGCTCTTACACCTTCACCTGATGCATCTGTAATCACTATGAAGTGCCCATTAGGA
Source organism: Sequoiadendron giganteum (assembly GCA_007115665.2). Lineage (NCBI taxonomy): Eukaryota > Viridiplantae > Streptophyta > Pinopsida > Cupressales > Cupressaceae > Sequoiadendron > Sequoiadendron giganteum. The sequence goes on from CM021107.1 coordinate 617,536,454, forward strand.
TCCGGTATAGTCAGCACTGGTGCTGATGTCAACTTCTATTTAAGAATCTAAAATGCTTCCTCGCACTTCTCTGTCCACTCATATTTCTTTCCCTTCTTCTGTAGAGAAGTAATAGGTGTTGCAATTCTAGAAAACCCTTCCACATATTTTCGGTAGTATCCTGCAAGTCCCATGAAACTACGAACTTCAGTAACACTTCACGGTGTTGGCCAATCTACAATTTCCTCTATCTTCATAGGATCAACTAAGATTCCCTCAGTAGATATGACATGCCCCAAATAGTGAACCTTCTTCTGAAAGAAAGCACACTTTGAAAACTTACCAAAAAGCTTTCGATCTCTCAGCCGTTGCAAGACTATTCTCAAGTGCTTCTCATGTTCCTCTTCTATTTTAGAGTAAATCAAAATGTCATCAATAAATATAAGCACAAAATCATCCAAATAGTCTCTAAAGATACTGTTCATAAGGTTCATGAATGCTGCTGGAGGATTCGTTAGGCCAAAAGGTACCACGGTGAACTCGTAGTGTCCATACTGAGTTTTGAAAGTTGTCTTCGGAATATCCTCATCCTTAATTTTCAACTAGTGGTAACCTGATCTAAGATCAATCTTAGAAAACATAGTGGCCCCTTTCATCTAATCAAATAGCTCATCTATCCTAGGTAGAGGATACGTGTTCTTGATGGTAACCTTATTAAGCATCTTGTAATCAATACACAGTCACAAGGTTCCATCTTTCTTCTTAATGAAGATTACCGATGCACCCCATGGAGATACACTCGACCTAATGAATCCCTATTTCAGCAACTCCTACAATTGTGCTTTCAGTTCATACAACTCAGTAGTAGTCATCCTGTAAGGAGCTTTGGATTGAGGCTCCGTTCCCGGTAACAGTTCAATCGACAAGTCAAATTCTCTCTTCGGCGGTAATTCCATAAGTTCTTCTGGAAAGATATCCAAGAACTCTTTGAGAACTAGATAGTTCTCTAGACTCTGCTAGACATTATCTAAGTCGCTAACCAAAATAGCAAAAATGGAACATCCCTTCCAATGTGCTTTCTTTAACTACATAGCTAAGATATGTCTCAACTCTAGAGGCTCTCGAGATCCTAGAATCTCTACTGGATGTCCAAAATCATCCAAACAACTCACAACCTTGTCCTCATAGTTCACTATGGCTTTATGCTTAGTTTACCAATTGATCCCTAAGATCACATCATAAGAACCCAATGGTGCTACATAAAGGTTAACTTGGGTTTGGAAGTTAGGTAATTCTAAATTGTTGCATGATAATCATGAATCTACCATCTTCTCTTCTCGATTCCCATACTAAACCATCCATGAATGTGATATAAAACTAGGTCTAATAGGTAATTTAGCAACTACTTTAGGATCAATAAAGCATTCAGTAGCTCCTGTATCTATCAAAATAGAAACAGATTGTCCAAAAAGCTTACCCGACATCTGGATGGGTGAAGCCTAAAAGTCGGCTTGACGATTGTCAACCGCTGCATGTATCTGATGTTGCAGTGCTTGCCGATCATTACCACCTCGCTGACCTCCTGTACACTGAGTGCAATTGGAGGCATAGTGATCTCCTCCACAAGTATAGCATCCACCTCGCGGCCCTGCATGAACACCTATCCTATTCCTAATATTGGAGAAGTTGGTATTGTTATTGTTCACCTTCTTGTTTCCACCATAGCTACCTTCACCTTTATCTTGGGTGTTTGTTCCCCTCTTCAGATTCTTGATTTGTTGATTATTGTTGTTACCCCTCTAGTTATTGTTGTTATTGTTTTGGAACTTTTTGTTTCCAAAACTAGATTTTGCATTCACACTTTTCCTGTAGTTCGCTACCTACTGCAGCTTTTGTTCCTATTTCATGGCCTTCTCAAAGACCTCATCCATCGTCAATGGATTATGAATGTCCACATCAGCTCCAACTTGTGGCTTCAACCCTAGGATGAATTTTCGAATACAGAACCATTCATCCATCTACTACTGCAGTACGTACTTCAGGAGATTGGTGAACCTCTCCCAGTACTAGGTAACTGTCAGACCACCCTATACCAAATTCTAGAATTCTGTCATCTTCCTGTCAAAGAAAATTTGTGGAAGCCACCTCTTCCTGAATAGGTTCAAGAATGCTTCCCATGTAGTTCCACTTGGTATTAATTTCTTCTTAGTCTTTTCGTTATCCCACCAAGCAGCAGCTTCTCCAGTAAGCTCGTATGCAGCCCAAACTACCTTGGTTTCATTTGACATATTCCTAAGCTCGAAGTATTTTTCCATCTCAATGACCCAAGCTTTAGCTCCATCACCTATTGTCTTACCATCAAACTTGGGCGGTGCTACCCATTTCAGATCTTTCACTAACTCCCCTTCAATCCTTGCTTGAGGATTAGGTACTTCAACCCATGGATTATCATTGTTAGGTTGTTCCTTATTTTGGAATTTCAACTCGAGGGTTTTGTCCTTCTTTGACACCTCGAACTTCATGTTCCAGATTGTCCATTCTAGAACCCTACTAATTTAAAATCCTGAGAATTTGATCCAACCTATCAGTCTCATTGTTGGCAGTAGCTCCTTTACCTCTTGTACCCATTATGTATCACAATTCCTGCATCAAGGAATGTTTGTTTAGCAATATTGGACAAAGGACCCTAGTGTTTAAACCTAGGACTTTGATACCAAATGTAAAGAGTGGAAAACTCTTTAAAACAACATCGACAAATACTTTAAATAAGATCCATTATATTCAAAATAAAGTCGTCATTCCATTCATTCAGACATCAAAGAACTAGTCAATTACAAAACAACGACATAAAAGTTGATAAGATAAATTCATAACAATTCAATCTAAGAACATACAAGTGTCGAATTAAACAATTCCAATTATAAATACAATGAATGATAATAATATCGGTTACAATTTGAGACTTAGGAATTCAGTCACCATAAGCTTGTTATTACATATATCAAGAATAATTAAAGCATAAAAGAAGATGCCATCAGTTGATCTTTCATCCAGAAGAAAATCTTCAACAAGAAGACGAGAACAAGGATCAGGCGCTTTTTCCGCCCAACCTCGAAGCTTACGCTTCCTCGAAATTTCTTAGTCAATTAAGAAATACCCAACCCTGCATGAATTGCTTAGCAAAAAGCAGTCTACGAGCAAGATGGAATCTGGTGCATGCCTAGTACTACTAGTAAACCAAAAGCATTTTCATTTTTTTTAAATTTTATCCCCGACGTTCGTCGGAATTTCGACAAACCGTTTTTCTCGTCTACATTTCGATGAAGATCTTTCACCAAAATTTTGACGAACCTGCAAAGTTAAATTGTGGCGGGCATAAATAAAAATGAGCTTGACTATTTATTGCGACAGTGTTTTTCTCGACGATTTTCTTGGGGAAAATCAGAAGAAACTCAAGAAGATATCGCCAGGTTGAGGGTAGTCATTGTATTTTTCTAGAATTCATTTGTGAAGTCATATTTGTACTTCCAGGTTTGAAAATCATATTTTAAAGCAACATCTCATCATATTTCATTTTTAGTCTTGTGTATTTTTAGAATTTCATTTCCAGATTTTATACCTGACTTCACAAATTCTTTATAAGGGAATTGTTTATAACTGATGGAAAATTCTTGATGGATTTGGACAAAGATTATATTTGCAAGGTTTCAATTTTAACCCTAATGATCAATTTTCAATAGATTTGGGAGCCATAGCTAGATAATATCAAAGGTGTTGGTTTTTTTTTTTGTAACCAAGTTTATCTTCTTGACACATAGCATATAAAATATTAGATAATACTGCCTTACAATACCATCAATCTATATTCTAACCCAATACTACTTATCAAATCCTTATATGAACATAGTCACCTATAACCTCACTCAAGCATTTTAATTAATTCCTTGAATTAAATCCAAAATGAGAATTACACACACCATAACAGTGAGATGAATAGAATAACCCTTGATCATTTTATTCAAGATAATAATATATTCATACAATGGAGATACATGACCTTGAAATGAGTAATTTTCATTCAGATGCTAGTATTGTCTTGAAAATTAAGTACCCATGAAACTAAAACCTACAACAAAATGACACCAAACCTAAGAAAAGTATCTTCACTATAATATCAAGCTCTTTACAAATTCGCTCTGCAAATTCAGTTAAACTCGACCTAAAAATATCTAACTTGCTAACCTATATTTCTAGTCCTGAAATCCTTCTTATAGGGAAAATGAAGGAGCAACAAGCATCGAACCAGAAATACACCTGTCACTGGTTACCTGGACCGCCTTATGACATTTCAAAAATTGGTTACAACAGTTGAGTCTCTAGAGAATCTTCTTGTTCATCCCATCCACTAGAGAATAACTATTGCATTTTCCAAACTTCAAAAACTTGCACCAAAACTACCACCAAGACATAGCCAAAATTTGTTATAACTTATAACCATAACCGTTGAGCTATTAATTGCTAGTTGTAGACTATGTCCTATTCTTGTTCAGTTAAGTACTTTTCTACCCATCCTTGATATTCCTCATCCATTGGCCAATTAAAATTTACCACCTCATTTACCTTGGCACTATAAGGTGTATAATTTACTGCTACTTGATTCGCCTCTCTTTCAAAAGATTCCAAAAATGTGCTAGTGTTAATGATTTTATCCATACTACTCATCAACATGTCATAATTTGAGTCATCACAAATCAATTCGATTTTTTCATTGATGATTTCATCTACCCTATCATGCCATTGTTGTAGTGATCTAACATTTCCTTCGGCATCTAAAATATCTGGTAAAGATGTGTCACTTCAGTCATCAAAACTCTTTACCAACTCTTTAATCCTCCTGCTGAAATCATCAGATAAGGCCTAGAAACCTTGCAGTGACTTCATAAAGTCTTGAGTAGGCCTTAATTGTTGAGGCCTATTAGCTGCATTTTGAGAATTTCATTTCTAGATTTTGTTGTGCAAGTTCAATATACTGATTTTAGGAGTCTAGCAGTTGGAAATCATAGTAAAATCAGAATTTAATAATTTCTGGAATTAGCATTTGAAAGTGGTTTCTGGGGTCATTAAATTCAGACTATCTTCTCTTTTGCAGGGGTGGTTGCATGCCGAATTTTTTTGGTGTAAAATATCATAATTATTATATTTTGTTACCTATGTATGATTAAAAATTATTGGAGTGTGAGTTTGATATTTTTTGAAGATCTAAATATTCAAGCTTGGTAAAGAAAAATCATGTCAGATAATATTAGTCTAGAACAAAATGAAGAGACAGTTGCTAGATTGTGGGCTAGATTGAAAACAAAGGGTGATGGGAAATGTTATTGTCCTTGCAATAATTGCAAGGGCTTAAAGACAAGAAGACTTTTAATCACAACAGCTGAGAAACATTGGAGGTAGCATGGTCACATTAAAGGGGGCATGATTATCGTCGATTGGTAAGTTGTTCATTATATATGTTTATATTGATTGAATTTGTAAATGTTTATATTGTTTTAACATTTGATATATATATAAAAAATCACTTGATCATGATCATGGTTTATTTGTGTTTGTCATTATTATAAAGGTGGGGTGCCCTAGGGCACACGATATGAATTATCACGGCCCAAAGAATGTGGTTTTGCAAGCGGAGGAACACGGAACTATGAATATCAAAGATGAAGTTAATGATCCTATGGAAGCAGATGATCATGCGCTAGAAAACACAATTGAAGATGATGGTACAAATACATTGATCCATGACACATGTAGTGGCACATCTGATAATGTTGATCGAGATGACTTTGATGATGTTCATGATTTACCTGTACTTGAGAAGGCATATGAGCCCCTTTATGAAGGCTCCCAAACAACTCTTCTATCTATTGTATTGCTGTTGGTGAACTTGAAGGTTATGAATGGTTTATCCAACATAGCAATCTCACGGATGTTAAAGTATGTCATATATATCATCTTTTTTCATCTATTTTAATTGTTGTTAGTTCATCACTAGTAAATAAATGATGAAGTATGTACCATTAATATTCTTTATATTAATAAATTATTTATTGTTCTAAATTGATTGGTGAATTTTTGTTACCACCATCAAATATTTTACCTCGCTCATACTGAGATTTATTTGGCATTTTGAAAGATATTGGAATGGAGTATCAAGCAATAGATGCATTTCCCAATGATCATATTATATATCATAAACAACATGAATTTGCAACAGAATTCCCAGAATGTCATATCAGTAGATATCAAACAGATCAACTAACAAAAAACGTGTCTCACAAGGCTCTTCGTTATATTCTCATTATTCCATGTATGCAACAATTATTTAGGTGCGAAATCTTAGCAAAATTTATGGATTACCATACATGTAATATAAGTGGAGATGAGATTCTTTGAATGCCTGTGGATGGTTCTACATTTAGGGACATGGAGGAAAAATGGCCACACTTTAAAGAAGAACCTTGTAATCTCAGGCTTTCATTGGCAGCGGACGGTGTCAGTCCATTTGGAGAGCTGAGATCTATTTACTCGGTGTGGCCTATTTTTGTTATCAATAATAACATTCCTCCATGGATGTCAATAAAGAGAGAGCACATAATGTTGGCAATGATTGTTCCAGGTTTTTTTTTACATCAATTTTCTTTAACATAGTAGCATCTCATTTGTCTTATTTGTTGCATAATGACTTATATTCTTTTTCATTTAATAGTCATGTACATGAATTTATATATATTGCAGTAAAATGGTTATAATAATTATGTAATGTTTATGTTCATTCAACTAGGTAAGTACCAAGTTAAAGATATGAATGTATATATTGAGCCTCTTATCGATGAGTTACTAAAGTTATGGAATGGCATCAATATGTATGATGTATCTAGACCAATAGGACAAAGACAATTTCAATTCCATGCAATGCTTGTATGGACAATTCATGATGCCCCAAGGCTAACACATTTTTCTGGTATGTTATAACATTCGACTGCATGACTTTAACAATATTTAATTTTACGAAGTAGATATCATGCATGTTTTTTAAATAATCTATTCATTATATATAATTATAAAAATTGACATATTTAATCCAATTATATATGATTTGTAGGTCTTCAAACAAAGGGAAATTTTCCATGTCTAATTTGTGGTCCAAAGATGAAATCTCGTCATTCAACAAGTTTAGGAAAGTAGGTGTTTGATGAGTATAAGCACTTCCTCCACATAAATCATAAGTATCAAACTACTGAAAAACATTTTTTCAATGGGAAAGAAGAGACTACATCAAAACCATGAAGAATGACACCTCGCCTATGGAAGCTGGAATATAATAGAATTAATCATCAAGGTTATACATCGGATCAAATTGTTTATCTATCATTGATGATATGTTTTGAATTTATATTTTTATATTGTTTTTTGTTTACTCATGTTGTAATTTCCAATGATTGTGTTGTTAATTTGTTTAACTTATATGCTTCATAAAGGTCATCAAGGCATTAATGGTCAGCTTCCACAAGGACTGAAAAGTTATCCTAGAAAATTTAGTAGGTTGCCCTACTATGAGAAGCTACAAATCATGCATTTGTTTGATAGAATGCATATTGGAAAGAATATGACAGAAACGTTATGGAAAATATTGGATGGAAAGCATGACAAAGAAAAAATTGTCAAAATTTGTAGTGACATTCAGGAAGCCAATTATGCAATGAAAAATGTCATTCAATTAAATAGCGATGGAGACCAAATTAATATAAGTGCCCTTCCTTGGTTATTAATGGAGCAGCAAAGCAATGCTATGAAACAAGTCATATGAAAAATTCGATTAACCATAGGATTTGTTGTGAACATAAACAATATCATAACAAATAAAGGTGAATTTGGGTTAGGGATGAAAATGCATGATTGGCATACCTTCATTAAGGTAATTATTCTGGTATATTATATATATATTTGTATATTGCATGTACTTTTCAGTGTATTATGTTTACTACTTTTGGAAAAATATTAATGAAAGGATCATTTTATAATTGTTGCAGTATGTTCTACCTCTATCTCTCCTAGACAACTCCAACAACAATGTCAAGCAAGTTATATATGATCTTGGAAAATACATGAGGTAAGTAGTGATATTTGTTCAATTCGTTGTATATTTTTGTTAAATCTCGTTAATATATTTCTGCCTTGAATCACTTGTAGATGGTTGTCATCTAAAGCAATCCATAAAGAAGATATAAATTATTGGAAGAGAAGAATTCCTCGTCTAATGTGTGAAATGCAAAAGTGTCTACCTTCGAAATTTTTCAATGCACAAGAACACTACCTCATACACCAAGTTGAGGAGATTGAATTGTGTGGACCTATACACACAAGGTCAATGTGGATGGTTGAGAGGCACTTGAAATTTTTGAAGGCTTTGGTTAGACAAAGAGCACATCCCGAGGGTTCTATGGTGGAGGGATACATGGTATACCAGACCATGGTGTACATTACTGAAGATCTTCCTAAGTTTGCAGCAAAGATCGATGTAGATCGCATTTGGGATCCCAACTCCATTAACAAATTCAAAGGGGAGTACCTAATGGGGAAAGGTAGATTGAGGAAAGTGATAGGTAATTATGAGATGGTCATGGAGATTAATTAGAATACATTTTACATTTGGTTTTTATGTATATTTTACTTATTTAATTATTAATCTTCAATATTGATCAATTATAAATTAAGGTCGTATATCGTGGTAATTAACTAATTATACGTCATTTGTGAATTTCAATTTTTTTTGATATAGTTGGTCGAGAGTGGGATGCACTACATTTGTATGTCGCAAACAATCTTGATTGGATGATGGTATGGATTGAACGATGTCAACAACCTGGTTGTGCATTAACATGGGAAGGTGTGGCTTCATTGGTTAAAGAAGCTTGTCATGATGGAGATTCCAATGTTACACCAAGGGAAATTGATTTAGCGTATGGTTTAAGAGATAAACAAGTATGTATAAATATATCAATCACCCATATTATTTAATTATTTTGAATTATATTGATGTATATATATGGTGAGATTTTTTTATTTGCATACATTCAGCCAAGAATAAATATGTTTATCAACTGAAAATATTGCAATAAGTTTTGCATGTTTGACATATTGCAGGTGAAACACCACAAGGCTATGTGGTGCAATGGTCATAAATTTTGAATCAAAATGTTGGATTACATGAAGAAAACTTGTGATTATGGGATAACTGCAGTCTTCTAGGTGACTAATGTTTCATCTAGAAGGGACATACATCCAGAAGTCTCAGAAAATCAATACTATGGGATTTTGTATGATATACTTGAGTGTGACTTTAAGTCCTTCAAATTATTTTTGTTTCTCGTCCTATGGTATAGGCTACGATTCAATGAAAATGATTATGAGAGAACTGTTATTGAACATGATAATGGATTTACCATGGTTAATACAAGGTATTTTGAGCGAGCTAGAAATGAGCCCTATGTTCTTCCAAGCCAATGTGAGTAGGTATTTTACTCACAGGTTCCAGGTATAGCGGGTTGGTCATATTTTGTTAGAAATAATCCAAGAGGAAGGTCGATAAAGTATAATGTGGTGGAAGAAGAAGATACTGAAGAAATAGAAGATGATGTAGATGATGATTAGGATCAATAGTTAGTCGATGATGTGTCTAATGAATATGTCAAAGAGGAGGAACTAGATCGTGATGATGTAGGAGTTAATGTTCATGAATATGATATCTGTGTGGATGATGAAATTATCAAAATTGATATCAATGACAATGATGATGATATGACCAATCCTTACAATGTTGAATTTGGATCAGATGATACAGACAAAGAGTTGGATAAAGAAGAAGATCAATGACATTGAAATGTATGAGTTATGTGATTGTATTATCTATTTGATATTAATTTCTTAATAGAATTATATTTGACTTATGTGGTTACATAATTAATTTATGATGTTTTTAATTTTAATTATATTTGAATTATATTAGAATATGTTCAGTTAACAAATGTAAAAAATAAAATGGATAAACCAAAAGATGAAAGTGTGAGACCACTGCCTTGTTTGGTGTATGGAGTCTAATGAAGATCTATAAAATTCTAATCTATGATGGCAATAATTCAAAGTGTTTTGCACACATATGTAGTTTATAACTTGTATAAATGTGCATGTAAATGACTAACAAACTCTACTTGAGATAGAATGACAATCCTAGTTATGTGATTCTTCTTGTTGATCCAATTAATAATCTTCAGTTACTGTGATTGACTAGAAGGGTTTAATGTTTACTTGAAAGAACCAAATAATCACATCACACAAATACAACAAATGTGTATCGGTAAACTGAATATATATATATGCTTGATATATCAATTTAAACAACAGAAAAGCATCAAAATGGAGACAACTAGATAACTGTATAATTCCACAAATAACTGATACCAAGATTAAGCCACAAGTTCAGACATCTTTATTAACTTCATCAAAATTCATACATGCATCTGAGTCTTTTAAAGGAAAGTTTCATTGCAAACTATCTACTGTATCTTTCTCCTATCTGCCTATATTTGTTTTACATTATGAAACAGATATAAATATATCAAAATTGTGAAAGGGCGCCTCCTTTGAGAAATGTCTTTTTCTTAACAACAATAAAAAACTAGAAATTATGCTCTATTAATCCATAAATAGATGTTTGACAGATAATCTTAGTAAGTTGGCCGCTTGTGTGTATCAGCATGCTCCATTGCATTCCTTATGGCTATCTCCATTTCGAATGATACAGATTTTGAATTATGTTTCCTACTTGACCTACTTATCCACAAATGGAAATTTGATAGTGGAAAGATATGATCCTAATTTGGTAAAAATTGTATATGCAATATCAAGGTATGAATTAATATGTTCAATTAAGAGATGTCAAATGAAATGGATAATACTAATGTAATGAAAATAAGGGAGACCAATGCGTTATTGGGTAAAACGGAGTCAAATGAAAGCCTTCAATGAATGGTTCCTATCTAGCAAGTTCTCTAATTATTTGGCATATAATTATGAGTTTATAACTGGTATAAACATGCAAGTATGTAATTGATAAACCCTACTTGAGGTAGAATATCAAATCTGATTATTTGATTCTTCTTACTGATCCAAATGAAATTCCCAGATTACTGTACTCGATTGAAAGAGATTTAATTCTTCATTAAAGAATCCAATAAATCAAATCACACAGAAATAGAAAATGTGCACTGATAAATCGAATATATACTTGATACTTCAATTTAAATAATCAAGAAACATCAAATTGGAGACAATCAAATAATTCCAAGAATTAAAAAAACAATTGATACTAGAATGAAGCCACTAAATCAACAGTCTTTCATTATCTTCTTCAAAATTCATACATGCAACATAGTCTCCTCGAATGTCATCATTCTGAAAATGTAGTGCTTACAGCAGTCTATCCTATCCTAATTCTACTATCTTCTATCTTCTTTTAATTATCCAACAACGGATATTTATACATCAGTTTGCAAAAGGACATGCCTTTTCAAAAAATTTTAAAGCATAAAAATTTTAGCAAATTACCTATTAATTAATTTCTATTTAGCCATAAATGGATTGCAGACATATGCTCCGTATAATCCTAGTGCTCATGAGTATCAGCATCTCCCAATGCATCGCAAATCACAATCTCCATTATTATCATTTTCTCATTCTGCTCACATGCTTCATCCAATGTCACATCCTTCATAGTGGTTGTCTTCAACATCTCTTGGAGTATTGTTTCGCATTCATTTTTCCACGTAGTCACTTCTTTCAATTTCTCTTCATCATCATATAACTTGGTCAATCTATCTTTGGCAACCTCTGTCAATCCTTGCACATCTCCTTGTAACTCCTCAAAGAAATCCATGTGCCTATCCATGATACAATTAGCATTTTCAATCTCTATATTACTAGGAGTATCCTTTTTCTCTAATTCCTTAATTTTTTCCTTGATTTTGCTATCCACTCTCCTGTGTTCCTTTATTGCTTCCACGTATTGTGAATTTTTTCCATAGAGTTTGTTTAACCAAGTGGTCAAAATGACCTACCTTCTTTTGATTATTGCAGTGAGTGTATCCATTTTCCCTTGAGAGTATGCAGTTGATCCTTCCCAATGGTCCTTTTTTCTGTGAACTCTCACCTTGGCTGAGCATCTTTGTTGGCTCTCTTATAGCACCTACCAAGTCTTTCATATGTTCATTCTCTCTCAACATCCTCTCATTATTGGTTTTATACATCTCCCTTTCCCTGATCAATGCTTGGATTTGGGCTTTATTCAGCTTGGCTATATTTATCCCAATATATGCAGTTGTTATAGGATCAACCTCCCCAGTCTTCAGGGTCATGATATGTCTGAATTCCTTATCATTATCGATAACAATTGATTTCCTATGAGGAGGATACAAGTCCCAAATCATCAATGTTTCATCATCAGGATTGTATCTTGATCCTATGTATACCTCTATCACCTTCTCTATGCTAAGCTTGTGGGTAGCATTGTTATCTTTTAAGAAACTATCAAAGACTAATGTAGAATTCATATCCAAACCTGGTAAAATCATAACACCTACCTTTTCTAGCATCTCCCTTCCCTTTTCAGGGGTCATATTAATCATCTCTTTTTCTACCTCATCCTTTAGGCATTTTAACAGTTGATCTTCATTTCCTGAAGTGACATTGTCAACCTGTCCCCTTATCTCTTTCCCTTTTTGCTTATATAAAAATGTCTTAAACTTTGAGGTCTTTATAAATTCATCATCTGATATAAAAGACCTATAGTCTTCATGTATTGTATCTACATCCATGGTTCCTCAACATCTATTTCTCTGGCAACATAGGCATAATCCTAAGTCTTCATTCTTGATACCTTCCCAGAAAAGCTTTGTGGCCTATCTACATCAGATATCCCTTTAATGGAGGATAATGATTCAGCATCCAGCAACTCCTGATCATGTTTCTCAATCACCATTTCTACTTCCTCTGCCTCTAGGTTCCTGATTATGTCATCAGATGGATGGGGTATATGCTGATACCCTCCAAAAATTATTCTTTGTCTGGTAGAGTGGATATATCCCTCTGGATCAAAGTTTTTTCTTGATGGTTCCCTTCTCATGTTGTAGTGTAATAATTTATCCAGAATCAAATTGTAACCCTCTTTAGATAATACAGTAAAATCACTAAAGCATAGTGTACTGGGCATGAAGGCCTATTTTCCATATGAACTTAAGTTCATGACACTGGAGAAATCCATTTTCCTAACAATTTCTAAGTATGCAATTCTATCTAGGACTGTTCTAGGAAAAATGAATGGTGTATCCTCAAAACCATAAACCCTAATCATTATAGCATTCTCCAAGCAATACCAATCCCCCCAGTTGTGTTCGATTAGTCCATTATAATCCCTAGGCTTAAGAAACCTTTTTACTTCTTCAGATAAAGAGTAATCACAAGGATGATTGAAAAATCTATACAAGGGTTTCACAAAGAATTCTTCAAAATGCAAGAAATTTGAATTGGAAAACCTGCTGTCCCAAACAATAGTCCATAATTGAATAGGCAATAGCTTACCTTGCTTGTCAGATTGGGAAATCCTCAGCTCCTGGGGCCACAATCTTATCTCTTTTCCAAAATAAAACACTAAGTGCATCAGCAGTGAATAATTCCTAAGATGGAGAACAGAGGCACCATTCTTTATTGCCATCAAACCTGCATCCAACTCCTTAAATACATGTGCAGCATAATCAAATGATCTGGAATTGTGATATTGAATGTGTGTAGCAATCACCATGGGCACAACCGCCATATGCTTAGGTACCTCCATCCCCAATACTTGCCCCATTGAATAGTAAGTATATTTCAAGTATGGTTCGAAAAGATCTACATGAAAGGGTGGTCCCTCACTGTCTTCCATTGGAATAGGTTTTCCATGACACCTAATTTTATGCAGAGGTAATCTCCACCCTATATAAATGGTGTCCATCCTTCTAAACTCACTATTGAGCTCCTCACTTATTATTTTCTCACTGCATATTCCCTCTATCCTGAAAACCTTAGCAATCACATTCTCAGATACATGTATCAATAGATTCCCTGAAAAATCACATATAGCCTTATTTTTTGAGTCATAATGTCAAGCCAATAATTTTACCAGTTCAACATCAATAAAAACATAAGGGCACACCAATTTCCCTAAATTGAGCCTCCATGGATTGCATACCGGCTCAAAGCAATTTCTCCTGTGATAATGGAAATTGAATAACTCATGCCCTCTTATTGGAGTCCAAAAATCTCCTATGAATTTGCACTTGTCGTCTAATTTATCAACTTCCACTTTGAGTTGTGCAGAACACCTAGCCTTAGGCCCAGAACCAAGTAACTTGTCTATGAGGTATTGATTCAACTTTCTTTCAGTGCCACCTAGTTGCAATTCAATCTTTTGCCTCTTTGTTTTTGATTGACTACTATCTTCGGATCCTTTTCCCTTTGTTTTTCCTGAACCAGTGCCCTCCATATTAAAATTCACAAATTCTGAGAAGATGAGAAACTTACTGTATTTGTCTGCAAATCTAAGCCAAACGAATGTCTTTATCATTCTACTCGTTCCCTTGCTCTCCATCGCTGTCAATTCCTTGAAACAATGATTTCAATTGAGCATATCTTGATATCCAAAATATTTATGCTTTGTGGCGCCATTAATGTCTTTACTGAGACATGAATGCTGCAAGTTTTTTGAAATTCTCATTGTCACATCAGAAATCATATCGGTAAGACAATTCAAATCTTTGGCCGATCCATTTGTTCAACGTTCACCTATCCGCCAAGACGTCTTGCAGTTTCCTCGATATCACAAATCTCTCCGATAGCTTCTTTCCTTTCACTTCTTATATCACCATGACCTTTATCGAAACAACTATCACCTAGACTTAATGAATCGGGCCAACGGTTCTTCACCTTACTCTGAAAGCTCTTCATCTCATCGAGATGTTTTCTTTATCGCCTTATGTCACTAAGACCAATCATTCATCTTGTCGACAAAATGATACTCGTCATGATGTCTCCTAGATCTCCTCGTGGTGACATGTCTCACCGATACGCTTTTACTTTGGTAATACAATGTGCATCGCCTCCTCGAGACCTTTTATCTCCGCATGCTTGGTTCTGTCGGTGTAACCCGAGGGGTCGATAAGACTTTCTGAACTCTCCCCAACATCACTTGTCCCACCGAGTGAGTCCTCCTTTTTCCTTATTGGCAAGACCAATAGTGCTTCAGGCAGTGTTTTGAAATCTCTCTTCGATGACCAAAGTCTCTCTGATAGACTTTACCTTTCTCCAATCGGCAAAAGGTAGCTTAGCTCGATATGACCTCTCATCGTCACGCTGATATCTTTTGTCTTGTCAATAAGAAATACAAACCTATATTATTTTGGTATATAATTTTATCGGTGTGACCCTTCTGATGTCCTGCTGATATACTGAGGATATGTATATTGTCATCGATAAGACCTACATCAACTTATGCCGATATTTTTATATGTTAGAGATTTAGTGCCAAATGAATTTTATGGGGTTATATGGTGAAATATAAATCAGAATTTGGTAAAAAATGCTATATGAGGATTTTTATGTTTGTATTTTGAACCCTTTTTGGGAGACTAATAATCATGAAGGTTAATGAATCTGTCAAAATTTTACAGTTCCAACACTCTCTCAGCTATCTTTTGGGCTAATTTGGCCACATTTACTGTCAGGCTTGTAGCTTTTGTTGTTGAAGTTTCAGAAGCTCTCTTGATGATTATCCCTCCCCTTAGGTGTGGTCTAATATCAATTACATTTGGCTTTCTGCCCTAGGGTGCCAATGCCCATATGGCCAAAGTTTCATACTCCTCATTGAAGGCAAAGTCCTGCAGAGCTTCCTTAACCTCTTCTTCACTATTTTGTATAGGGTGCTTGGATTGTAAGATAGCATTGAATGCAACCACATTAGCTATGTCCCATTCAGGAAAAAGTAAGACACCAGCCTAAGTCACAAGTCTTCTTCCCTCCTCAAGAGTTACGCCTTTGAATTCTTCCATTAATTTGGCCTTGACCTCATCATCATTCTCCTGCTCAGACCTATCAGGTCTCGATTATCTCCTACTCTTGCATTTGTTCTGGTACTCTTCTGGTTTCATCCTCCAAACTAGTTGCAAGAATACAGAAGTCTTTACAAATGCATCATCGTCCAAGAATGCCTTACAGGACTCCATCCTGGCATCTTGTACACATTTCCCCTTTACATCCATGTTTTCTTTATCACCTTATGTCACTGAGACCAATCATTCATCTTGTCGACAAAATGATACTCGTTGTGATTTCTCCTTTATCTCCCTGCGGTGACATGTCTCACCAATACGCTTTTTCTTCGGTAATACAACGCACATCATCTCCTCGACACCTTTTAACTCGGTGGGATAAGTCCTGTCAATATACTGAGGATATGTATATTTTCATCGATAAGCCCTACATCAACTTATGCCGATATTTTTATATGTTATAGATTTAGTGCCAGATGAATTTTATGGGGTTTTATGGCGAAATATATATCGGAATTTGGTAAAAAATGCTATATAAGGTAGTTTAAAAGGAATATACTTATCTTCGATGTGGCTAATGAAGCCTTTACATAGTCTATTATATTCCAAATTTAATTCTTAAAGGTCTACTTTTGATTCCAAGTGAAAATATAAGTTAACCTACGCATCACTAACCATATTTGTAAACTATTGTGTTACACATGGATAAATTATTTCTAAGATATCTTAAGCAAATACAACAGATTTAGCAATAAATAGTGAGGTGTCTTATTAAACTATGCCAAATCCTCACTTTATCCCAATAATTGAAAAAGATAAATCAGCTTGGTTATTTTTTATATATAAAATGGGAAACCAAGGTCCCAACCCTATTACATAGCAAGCCCGGAGGATATGAAAAGAAAAACCAAAAAAATAACTAACTATAAATAATTAATAGAAGAACAAAGAAAAATAGCACATAAATAACTAACAAACAACAAGAAAAAACTACAAGTTGTAGCATGTCTTTTGGGGAGTCACATATCCCCAATCTTCAAAAAGGAAAGAAAAAATATCATCCTTAGGGTATTTCTTTCTATCCTTCTTTAAAACAAGACTATAAAGATTACCCTTCAACCTTCTTTTCTAGAACTCCCGTACAACATTCTAGAGTAGAAGCATAGAAGTAACCTATGGATCACCTTATTACTAAAATTAAGCACATTATTGACTCTTTCCTCCAAAGTTTCTAGAATTTTCTCCAAATAATTAAGAGAATTGGTGTTATGGCCACAATGAGAACATAAATACACAAGATCAAACTTATTGTCCACCTAAATTCCTTTACCCTTGACATCATCCATGGCCACCATATCATTTCTGGGGACAAAATTCACATCATTTTCAGCCTCTCAATCATCCCCTATGTTAGAAGACTTAGTGTCATAAAGAACATTCATTTCATAAAGAACCTTCCTACCTTCAATATTCAACCTAGTAGCAGCTCTAATGGTTTCCTTTGAAACAAGAAATCTAACACCGCCCACAATAACCTTTTTATCCTTTCATGAAGCAGGAAATTATTTTGAAAGGACTTGACCAGAGCAACATAGGGACTCAAAGTAGGGAGCAATTCTACCCTCTTTAAAAATGTCATAGCATGGCATTATTTCTCACCTCCTTAGGGGATGTGAGTTTAGTGTGGCATCATATATCCCCTATAGTATCTAAACCCTTGCAAAAAATATTAAACTAAGAAATATACATTTGGAACTTAGTAGGAAGAAAACACAAGCATTCACCTAAGAGAATAGGCTTCGCAAAAATTTGAGGCTTATTCACTATCATGCAAAACTAACCTGTTCATACAATCATACCATGGAGAAACCTCCCAACCATAAGTGACTTGATTGAAGTGAATATATCATTATTTTTAAGTAAATGCATATTTATGGAAGCTTGGGAATAATAATTAGAAGGACCAGAATTACCAATACTAACATTATCCAAGCAACCTACAAGGGGTTCATAACATGACTATTTAATGACATAAATTTGGTTGAAGGAAATAGCATCCATTTGAAGACTTCCTCAAACATAATCAAAAGGGATAACAATACCCCTCTTGAGCCAAAGCAATATGATACATAGACACCAACAATTATCACTAGGGTAAAACTCAATACCCTTCCCCAAGCACCCATTAAATGACAATTTCATTATTTTCATTATTAAGGTTATTGATAATACTTTGAGAAGTAAAGCAACTTCCTATAGACTGATATGGCCCAATGACATTAAAAATATCATCTATGCAATCATATAATAAGTCATTAATAGAAAAAGGAATAGATAAAAGCCAATAACTAATTAAGCAAGGATCATATAGAGATGTCATATTAGGAAACCTCTAACAAATTCTATGGTGCAACAAGCCATAGTATTATTAAACTCACCTCAACAACAAAGTGTTAGAAATGGGAAATCTTCCTTTGATGGCATACCCTTTAGGTTCTAATTCATAAGCTCATATGCATTCCCAAGTTTTTCCACTTGTTTAATCCATTTTTAAATGAGCAATTTTCCAAGCGTGAAGAATGAAAGAATAAACCCAAAAACATGTATGATAGTAGAGGGAGTAGTTTATTTTACATTGACTCTTCATTACAATTCAAAGTAACTTGTATTCTTTCTCCCATAAAAGTTTTAATGGGAGAAAGGGGAGAATATTTCTAGTATTAGACACATCTAGCCTATCACCATTTTTGTTAGAAGAAAAGAGTAAATGCCAATGCCAAATCCAACACCATTTCTCATAGTGACCCTTTGTTGGATAGGGAAACACCAATGTCAATATTCACTGCTCCAATCAATGGATTCTATCCTTCTTTTTTTCCAAATATAGCTTGTAGGCCACCTTTATGACCACCCATCTCACTATCAATGTTGCCATCAATAGCCCAACTATTCAATGGTCATTTTTCTAATGACTCCTTTCTCACTCTCTTGGAGGACAAACGTGACATTATTTAGGATATTCAATGCCTATATATTTTCTAGAAAGCTTTAAGGTCAAATATATAGTGGCATAAAACTCGATGTTATAGGAAATCATTCTTAGCCAAGCCCAATTGGTTCAATTCCTATGGATAGAAGGGGTTTGATCATAATGAAGTGTTGATATTCCTAAGCATCTCTTTTACCTTTTAGGTTTCTCCTTCCTCTTTAAGGAAACATATCATTTCTAGAGCTGAGAAAAATTATCATATTAAATTATGAAACCCCTTTCTTTGGCAAGGAGATTCCATGTGTGTTCAAAAATTCTTGTTGCACACATTTCCATTACTCATGTTGCTAAGAACCTTGCAAATCCTCATATTTGAAGATTGAAAAAATCCAAAGGTATATTTTATGGCCTCCCTTTAACCAAGGAAAATGGTTTCACAAAGTATCCTAGGAGTTTTATTATTTCCCTCATGACTATAATAGGCTTGGCTTACTTTATATTCACTACTCTAAATGGTGCCATAATAGGATTTGCTTGCTTTATATTCACTACTCTCAAGGGCGCCATAATTTTAAATTGAATTTACATACTCTAAAACCTAACTAAACCAGGTTGTAGCTCGTCAAATTGGACAAGTGAAAGGTCAATACCGACGTTGAGGAAGAGTTTGGAGGAGTGAAAACAAGGTCAATACCAGCACTGGGGACGAGGTTGAGGGCACTCAGGGAAAATTGATGACCAAGGGACAATGAGTATTGTAAGTTTGGCATCCCCATTCTCTTTAACCTGCAATTTTCATGCCTAGTTTCCAAATATCTTCTCATACATTATCCCCCCCATTCTCGTAAAATGGTATAAGATAAGACAGAAAAATTAAAATAGCTTAGTCTTTCACATTTTTATAGTGATTACTAGAGGCACATAGACCAATTCTTCATAATAGAAGAATTTGATCATACTTTTCCAATGATGGCATTATGAGAAAACCTTAGGTTAAATGAATAATTCCTAGCTAAGTTCTTGAAATCATGTCCAACCATATAAGAGAAGACCGCTGCTATGTGTACTTGGATAACATGGGAAAGGCTCTTTGGGCTCTTTCATCAATCTACGTATTGTTAAATTTTAACACCTAAAAGTGAGAATGAAGAATCTTTCCTAGGATGGTGGCCAATTATGCTTCTCAACACCTAGATTACAAAATCCTTGTCAATACCATTGCCATCACAATTAAACCTATTTCTTGAGATATAGTCATAGAGGTAAACAAATTGGCTTTCTTGATAGTAGATACATTCTAGACAATTCAATCCTTGCATCGGAGATTGTTGAATGGGCCCAACAAACTACTCATGATGCCCTTACTATTAAGTTAAAAGTTTTACAAGGCATATGATTGCATCAAATGTCCTTTCATTTATAAAAGGCTCAAATGGATTTATTTTCAACCCTAAATTATTATCACACATTCAAAATTACAAAAAACCAATTAATGAAGAACCTTCATTTGAAGGTGATGTCGTCATGATCTTTGAATGAAGAACCTTCATTCAAAAATGATGCCATGTCAAGACTTTCAAATGAAGGTATTTTTTATTTTAAATATTTCATGTCCAAAATGATTTATAAAAGGAACCTTGGCATGAAGGACCTTCAAATGAAGACCTTAATTCAAAGGTCCTTCATTAGAATATCTTTCATATGAAGGTTCCTTTAATTCCATCCCATTATAGATCTTAGAGTAGTTAGAGATGTTTTTGTTTTGAAGTAGAGATTGGACCATCAAATAGTGTCACCATGACTCTACCTAGATATCCATTAAATTGATAAACCCTGACTTAACAACCACAAATTCACAAGAAAATTGCCCCTGTCAACCCTAGGGCATCAATTCAATGCCAAGTTTATTTCTTTAAAATACCCCTAAATTCAATGAACCTCTATCATACCATGATGCACACCAATCCACCAAGTTACAGTTCCAAGACAGTGGGTGGATTGGTGGATGTCATTTCTATTTAGCCCTCAAACCCTTACACAGGCACAACAGGGCAATCCCTGTATTTGATTGTTTAATCCCACAAAATAGTGATTGAGAACTTCAAAACAAATGAAAATGAAAGGGAACACATATATTTATCTACACCAATGATCTCAGAGCATTTCAAGCTTTCATGGATCCATACAACACAAAAGAACTTCAGAAAAATTGTAAAAACACAAAAAATTGCTTCAAGAATGTGGTATCTGATATGAAATTTTGGTATCAACTCCTCCAACAATTGCAATGGGATGGGAATACAATATGATAGAAGTGAGATAAAAAAATGCATCGTTTGAAGCATCAAACCAATATGCAAAGATGAAAGAAAGTGCTAACCCCTTAAATTGAAAAAGTTTCTTTTAACTTTAAGTTTGTTGGGTAGCCAATTCTTTAAGTTATCAAATCCTACCATCATACATAATCAAAATTTTGTTGTTTCAAATGACTATGAGCACTAACTTTCACTATTTGAAGATGTTGAAACCTTGTCATAGAGAATTAGAACATTGATACGACCACTCATCCTACCTTAAAACATACCAAAAGCCTCCTAGCAATTAGACATAGGAAGATTTAAGATGACTTAAACATTTTTTATTGCCAAAGCATAAACTTATGATGACTTTACCAGGCCTAGTACACACTCCCTCCTCATTAACCACTTAGACATGTGGAAATTAAATGTAAATTTGCTGCTATTTTTAGTCATGTAGGTGTCCAATAAACCACTTGGTGGTGTTTCCCTTCAAGTTTATTTACTTGAATGAAGAGAAAAAGTCCTTTGATTACAAATAGAGATTACATTTGATGCCTTGGTTGTGTAACTGGTGGACCATAGTCACATTTAACACTTATTACAAAGTTTGGGAGTTAAAATGTTAAGTAGATTTGATTTGTGATGGACACATTTGGACGGTAGTAACAATAACTTGCAATCTATCAAGACTTGATTACCTTATAACCTGTCAAATTCTAGCGATGAAATGATAGATTAATCATAATGTCACCTTTGGATCACATCACCATGAAAGAACTTCATCCAACATCCTTATGAGTGTAGGTACCACCAAATAGGTATTTTTCAGATTTGTCTTCC
The DNA here is from genome assembly GCA_007115665.2 of Sequoiadendron giganteum. Taxonomy (NCBI): domain Eukaryota; kingdom Viridiplantae; phylum Streptophyta; class Pinopsida; order Cupressales; family Cupressaceae; genus Sequoiadendron; species Sequoiadendron giganteum. The sequence goes on from CM021107.1 coordinate 617,558,755, forward strand.
TCGAGCGAGGGAAATTCAGGAAGAGAAGAGGAAAGCGAGACATGTAGTAGGTCTAAAAGAGGGAGACCAACTAGAGGTCAAAACATTAGAATAAAATTCCATAAATGCATGGAATTTTTTCTTTCTGAAGGGGGGTCATGTTCTTATGATGATGAGAGCATAGGCGACGTCAAGGTGCCCTTGAGGTACAAACATCTACGGAAACAATGGGTACCCAAGGAACTTCCTCTAATAAACACTGATCTTTGTGTCAATGAGAGGATATATCGCATAGCACCATCGTCATTACATGGTTTGGGCCTATTTTGCATGGACGGCATAAAGGTTTGTCACTACAAAGTTACTGAGTTGATGGAGTATGTTGGACCCTATTATAGTTACAAAGATTGGATGCAGCTGGTTCAATATACACGAAGTATATGTAGGTATGCACTATCAGAAAATTATATACAACTAAAAGATAAGGATCAAAATAAAGGAGTGGCTAGGTACATTGATGGGAGGCCAAAAGCATTAGGGAATATTACAGGGTTTATAAATAGTACATGACCTGGGTCAACAAATAAGCAACCCAATTGTATATTCGAGGCGTGAGAGGGAAATCGTGTATTCGTATGTGCGATAAAATCAATAACTGCAAGGGAAGAGTTGCTAATTGATTACAATTTGAATCGCTTAGATACAAAGACAATTACTATGGGGGTGGTATGTACTATATACCATTTTACCCAACCTCCAATTAATGACTCCAATATACCATTTTATTATTATTATTATTTTTTGTAAGTCTATTGGTTTCATTTCGGTAATGTTTTTTATATTTAATTTTTGTCACAGCGGGACATTGATCGTACAAGGAAGGCTTTGGCCCAGAGCGCATATCGCGATCCATCTTTAGGAACTTCTATCCGACAGGTTTACCTCATTATAATTGTACAAATTAGATACAAGCAAAATGTTTTATTATTATGTTTTTTTTATGAGTTTATTGGGTTAATTTCAATAATTTTTTTAATATTCTTGTTGCAGTCGGCTGATCAGGGAAAGGCGTTAGCAATATAGGATAACATACATATGGAGGTGGCATCACTATTATGCAATGATGACATCGCATTTTCCACAAACCCTACGGATATGATGAGGAAGGCCCAAAAAAAATGCAATCAAGAAATCCTTAAGTTGGTATTCATAGTGCCTCAAACAGATGAGATAAGAGAAAGGGTTAAACTATTATCTGAGAGAGCATAGAACTTGCAAGTAAGCTGTCATGAGATCTTTAATTATAACATAAGTTCATTCATGGTTTAATATTTTGTACTCTTTTATGTCATGAACTAAAATATGTGTTGTTTTTACAAGATTATTTGCATCCTCATCATGTTGCTAGCCATGACCAAGGTACTGCAAGTGTTTCTCGAGAAGTAGGGAACGGTACAAGAGTTAATCCTAATCTTCTTGTGCATACAACACTTTGTCTGGCCCCATCATTCATGCCTATATTATCGACTGAAATGTCGGCAACACATACCATGCAGGCATTTGGTAGTCCACTGTCTGGAAGCAAAGACATGCCACTACATGTGTCAGTACCTATGGATACAAAGGCCGCTAGTACTGGTGATGTTTTAGCAGCATTTCCTAGATCTTCCCGCATTACTAGTACGGGAACATTGCCGGTCACATTTGTGGTGACCAAATTTGCTTCCCATTAAGATAGAGAAGGTCCTAGGTACTTTAAAATGTTTTAATTATTATTATATATAATCCAATTGAAATTTACTTATTGATCACTCTTTATAGACTAATGATCCCATGATCATTTTGTAGGAAATGATGTTTTTTATAAACATCTCAGTGATATTACATTGGAGCTCTTCGATCTCACCATACGTACACGATGGAATGCCCAAAATCAAGATTTAAAAGATGAGCTCATTAACCATTTAGTTGTGTTGTTCGGTGATAAAACATTCAACCGAACCAAGGTCCTTAAAAAAGCTGGTACCTATCTAAAGTATGTGAGGGACCAATATAGGTCACATTTAGAGAAGAACAGAAAGTACGAGCATCCCCCCATGATTCTGGAAAGGGAGTGGAAGGACTTAGTGTCGAATGGAAGGAGAAGACTGAAAAGAAGAAAGGAAAGACACCACCGATCCAAGCAAGGTATGTGATACTATCAACAATTTAATTATATACTGATTACTCTTTTTTTTACATAATCTAGCGTATTTCAATTTTTTCATAGGCTGCCCAACACATCGAAGGCAACAAAGGAAATACTAGAAAAACATGGGCAGCACAAACTTGGCTTTGGTGGTTATATGAAAATAGCCACATGATTTGTAAGTATCAATAAATGAAATATTGCATCCAAATAATAAATTGCAAACAATTTTGGTTTTATCACACCATAGAAGCAAAATTCATGATCGCATGCAAAAATGTAGGGCTTTGATTTCAACAGAGTGCCCATATAAGAGGACCTAAAGATTGCCTTCCACCAAGGCTATGGAGCCCTGACTGAACAGCTAAGAGTTTCGACTAGGCAAACACAATCATCCACTGCATCCAACACGCAGGTAAATAAACTCAATAAAGTTTATTTCAAATTCAATACTTGTGCAATCTGTTCAATATTAATTTCTACCATAATAATGTGCCTGTTTGTTTTACATAGATAAGCAATGATAATACTACACATGACATTGGAATGTAGCCTACTGAGGGTGGAGCACAACCTGCTAATGAAGGCCATGGTGTGCATCCCAGTACTGGAGGTATTCATGTGCTATACAAAATGCAGTATGGATTAATACAATTAAACATCTTTAATTGCATTTGGTGTATTAATCAATGTAACCTTTCGTGTTTCAACTTTAGAGCATGTAGAGCGTGATCAAGTACATGTTGAGCATGATCAAGCTAGACAAGATCAGGAACATGATGTGGGTCCACCACGTAAAGAGGACCACTCTAATGTTCTTTTAAACATATTTAATTGCAATTGGTGTATTAATTAATGTAATCTTTCGTGTTTCAACTCCAGATCGGGATTTAGAGGGCGTTCAGCATGTTGAGCATGAGGCTATAAGATAATATCAGGAACATGATGTGGCCCAATCAAGTAAAGAGCACCACTCTGATGTTCTTTTAATTAATGAAATACATGTAACAATAATAATAAAACATATCAATTTAACATTTCTTTGCTATTGCAGGAGACCCCCCTTGCAATCGCGTCCACGTTGTGAGTACACGACTAGGCATACATTAAGATCATGAACAAAGCTCAGAACAAATGAAGGGGGGAAAGATGATTTTGAAAATGATACTCCACTTCAACTTTTTTTAGCTGAAAAAAAGAAACAAAAAAAAAAGTGATTGTAATCATATTATGACAAGTTGAGAACCATATTTTTTATAATATGTAAAAACTGAAAAAATGAAAGTTATATGTTAATGAATGAATGTGAATATGTTAATGAATAAATGTTATATGTTAATAAATGAATGTTATATGTTATTAATGGATGAATGATTAATGTTATATGATCAGGTATGGGGAATTGAGAGTGATGTGAGGGGGGGGAGAAGGGGTGGGGCGCAAATGAGCTTCCACCTTCACGTGGTTGGCCCTGTAAAGTAGAGAATATTAAACTATTCTCAAAACAAATAGAAGCTCAATAAGGTAAGTAATGCACTTTTCAATATAAGAAATGCATCATTTGAAGCATCAAATCAATATGCAAAGATGAAAGAAAGTGCTAACTTTTCACTATTAACATTGTGTTGTGTGTGGATTTGGATCATAATGTAATGTTTTTTTTTTTTTTTAGTGGTCTCAAAAATTTGACTTTTGTCCATAACAGGTTAGTGGAAAATTTGATAGCTCTAAAGGGTTTAAAGGCTCAATTGAGATAGATACACGGATATTTGGATCTTTTTGTTGACGGGAGGCTTCCACTTAACCATGAAATTTTGTACCATCTGCAGGTATGCTAAAATATCTCTATACTTACATTCATTCAACTTACTATAATATAATATCTGACAAAAATCTCCTTTTCATTATACTTACATGGATTTTCATGCCCTGTTTCAAAGCACATGTTTTAAAATAGGAAAGAAGGATGCTGGCAAGGTTTAAAGAATTTGGATTTACACCTGCCAATTGCATAGTTTAGTTCATTCATACAACATATTGCCAATGCATTTCACAATTGTTGGAATCATATCCTATAATTACAGAACTAGTAAAATTAAAATATGTAAGCTTCAAATATGGCATTACATATCTTTCTATGATTTTTTGAAAGAAAATATCAAAATGGAGAAGAATTAAAAAAATAATTTGCATAATTTCTAAGAGATCGGGGAATTTTTTTGCAGAGTTATCTTGAATATATTTAAGACAAAAGTAACTTATACTAATTGAAATAGAATATCAGTAGTCTAAAATCACCAGTCAATACATCTTAGTAGTATCTCAATTCAAGATAACTAGGTCCACTATCCATTAGCCAATAAAACAAATAAAATCAATTCATCAGATTATTCTATTCTAATAGGGTTGACTAGTTGCTTGTTTCTTTTTGATTGTTAGGAAGTCATCAATATACACTTGGTTTTCCCGCCTTCTCTTGCCTCGTGGTCAAAGAGTTTATGCAGAAGGCATCAAAGTAACCTTCAAGATTGACAATGGAAATGAGTACAAGGTCAGTATAACTTAATGCTAATTGGGTATGATTTTATTTGTTCAAGACCAATTTCGATTCATTTTTTGCTCACACTAATTTTATTTACATTTATGTTTTGCTAATATCCATTTTCCTTTACATTCATATTCTTCTATACATATTGTGTTTACAATAATGTTTTCCTTAATTTAATCTAGGGGAGAGGACCCAATACCTAAGCAACTTTCAATGTCATATTGTTAGGATTTACTGTGAAGCTAATCCAAAAATTTTCATTGTTGCTAGAGGCCATATTGCAATGCTTTCTCTAGGAAGCCCACATGATCCTCATCAGGTATCTTCTTTTTGTAGTCTCTAAATTTCTTAGAAGAAATCAACAACCAATTTGTCTAAATGTGGCTCCTTGTTTACACATTAATATCTCTTTTGGCAGCAATGGATCATAGTGGATTCATGGGGTCTTAAAGAGAATGCTCTCAAACATGGAGATCAAGAGTGGGACCAAGTAAAACAATTCATAATCATGCTCATATTATTTTATTGCCTATCTAAGAGCTAAGTATCGAGGATAACATTCTGTACTTTTCTATTGAATTTTCAGAGTGAGAATAATTTTGGGTTTGCAATCCTATTTTTTAGTACACTAGCTAAGTATCCAAGACACACTACAGGTACTTTTTCTCACCAAATTGCTCATTTTCCACAAATTTAGATTCTAGTGTGTAGTTTAATATTCACTAGTTTGATTTTTTCTTTTTTAGCAAAATTAGAATCCAATTCGTAGGTTGTGCTTGCTATCCATGACAGTCCCCTTGATCTCATGACTCATCATAGGTTTTATATTTTGCTCCAACTGTTGATCAAAATCAAATGTGGCCATCATAATATGATCCATAGTCTCCATATTCTACAATTATTCATTGCTCATTTCTCATACATAGTAACTAAATAATGCAGGCCTAGAGCTTGGACTGTAGATGTATGCAAAAAATGATAAATCCCTATCTCTGTAAGCCTAATTAAACACAACAACTGAGATGTTGTTGTATATTTTAGACAGACATATGACTATCCTTTTTCTACCTCGTAAACACTTACTCAATGCATACAATAATTTATTGAAATGAAAAGTTGAATGGCCTCTTAACTCTTGACACTAATGTCATTGCATTTGTCCAAACAGGGTTAATCATATTGTGATCTAAATTTTCATAGTGAAGTCTTCCAATCTGTCCTTTATGCTTCCCTCATGCTTCATTGATGAGACAAGATGAGTATCTCGTCGATGAAAATTCATCGTTGAGAGCATAGGCCAGTCCTCCTGATATATCTTCTCAGGAAATTCTGATTGCTGTAACAGTCTTGATCTTTCACCGATATGCCTACATTTGAACAAATAGATTTTTTTTAAAAAAATTGTATTGTTCCGTCAAATTTTCGATGGACCTCCAAAAGAGTCTGACAAATTTGCAATATATCCGATGAACTTTTGTCGTAATGATTTTCCTATTTCATCGCGCATTCGACGAACTACTATTGTTATTTCAATATGTACTATGTCACCAAGACTCCTTCCGATGTAATCTTATCGGCATCACATAGTGGGTTGGGTAGACATTCATAACTTACTCCGATGGTATATGTCTTGTTGATATGCCTCCCTCGTGCTTCATCGATGCGACAAGATTTTTATCTCGTCGATGAAACTTTATCGCTGAGACCAAATTCCAGTCCTCCCGATATAATATGTCAGGCAATTTTAATCGTTGTAACAATCTTGATCTCTCACCGATATTTGGAATAAGTCAAAATTTTCGTAGTAATAGCAACGAACTTCTGTTGTAAATATGATGTTTTGGAAAAAGTATGTCGCCCATGCTCCACGTTCTGTGCATCATTAGATCGATGAAACTATCGTTGTGGTTCTGACGAACGTATGTCTCTGCTCTGATGCTTTACTGGAGGTATGCCACCCGTGCTCTTGCCACTGCTCATCGCTCGATCGATGAAGTGGGCATCGTGGTTTGGACAAGCTTGCATCGTGAGTGCGACGTTTTATAGTCCGTTGGATTATAGACAAAAATTGAGCGACGACGTTGATTTCTGCAATTCGTTGGTCGATCGACAAAATAGCGTCGAAAGTCCGATGAACGACCATCAAAAATTGGGTTCAAATTCAGTAGTGATTCATTTAATAAATAAGTAAGTTTGATACTAGGATATGGTAGAGAGTTCAATAAATCCATCTATTTCAATGGTTCTTAAATTACTTGGCCAAGTAAAATTCCATGCACGACAATAAAAGTAGTTTTGGAAAAGCAAAACTACACTCTCTATTTACCCATATGAGGCACCCATCCTAGAAGGTAACTTTCCCCAAAAACATGACATGCGCATTCATTATCAGGCATGCATGGTCTATCAGTCAAATACAATCTTTTGCAATCTTTTAAAAACAACAAACTGGAACTTTGTTTAAAACGAAAACAATTTAAAAAGAGCATCTTTCCATTGTTTAAATCCATAAAAGACACAAAGTTAATATTTTAAATTGAGTAATTTAATAATCAAAAAAGTTTAATGAAGGTGTAACTCCAGTATGCTAATTAAATACATATAAAAAAAGAATTAAAAAAGTACACATTCATTCGTTTATACTCATCTAATTAATGTTGTTTCAAATTTGGTCTGGATATTTTTCAATAAATCATATTTCATGTATAAACGTTTTATTTTCAGTTTGTCATATTTTTAGTAAATAAACAATAATCGTTAATCAGATTTACAATAACTCTTCTATTTGTTTCAGTTTTGATAGTTTCGTTGAAAGGTGAAAATTTCAAGTTTAAATAATCCCCATTTCTAAATAGTGTTAAAATCCAAAGTTTATTTTGTCATTTATTTTCAGTCAACAAACATTATTTTCTGTTAGCAAAAAATAAATCCATTTTCTGTTCAAGATCTTTTATTTTCTAAAATGATAAAAATTGTTTCCAAATTTTAATAGATTCTCCTAAATTCATTTCTCTGTTTAATGCATAATTTCAAATCAAAATTTCCTAAATTCTTATGTTTCTAATCTTGTCTAATATTCTAGAAAGTAAATACAGTCTGATTTGTTTACTGTTTAACTAAAATTTGAATAAATTTGCAATAATTGTTTAAATCTCTCTTTCCTAATTTTAACAAACAAGATTTTCTTTAATATTTGATATCCATTTCCAGAATTTTCAGAAATAGAATTTAAAGATCTATTGAAGAGATTAATTTACGAATCCTACCTGGTAAAATATGAATTCTATAAATGTAATTGTGAGTTTTGTCTGTCTTTTCTGAAATCCTCTGTTCTTTTCTCCCGGCGCCTCTTCCTATCTTCTATCTTCTATCTCCCTGGCTATGTATCTCCTTGTTGTGTGGGACTTGAAGCCTTTACGTGTTGTGTGGTCTTTGTGACTTCTTCATGAGGTGAAGAATGTGGAGGTTGCGGTTGAAGAAAATTGGCCACAACTCCCCAGCTATCTTGAGCCTTCCAAATAGGCCGCGTGAGGTGTGGGGGGGGCAGAGAGCCTTTATCTACTATCAAGTATAGGGGGGAATTCCCTTTGGAGGCCGTGTATCCTCCTTTGTCCCTTTGGTACGTGGGGTGAAGGTATGTGGAAGGTTGGCTTGCCTTGTTCCTTGATGTGCCTCCTTCACTACTGTGCGTGCCTTTTACACTTGATGCTTGTCACTCCTTCTGCAACATGGGTGTCTCCTCCCTGTGCAATGTGAGGTGTGGAAAAACTACGTGGAGTATGGGTGCAGATTCACCACTCCCTGAAACTTAATACTCTGTTCTTTTTACTAATTTTATCAAGATCAAATAAAAATGAATATTTTCTACCTCCTTCCAATTTCCAATTTTCTGTGTCCAAATTCTCTATGTCCTTTCAATTTCGGATTTCATCTGTATATATATTTTTTCCTATTCCCATGCATTGATCTAAACAAGGAATATGAGATCCACAATTTATTCCTAGATCTCCAATTAAGAATCCAAACTCCAAGTTTCAATTTTGAATGCTTCTTGATAATTTTAGATATTTTCTTCCTCATGTTAACTAAAGTTTAAATTTTGAATGAAGAATCAAAGTGTACGTGAGTTTTTTTTTCAATTTCCCATTTAGCTAATTTAAGATTTAATTCAATTTCTGAATTTAAAAATCCACTCATTTCATAATTTCAATATTAAAAAGCATTTAATTTATAAAACACTTTATTTATTTAAATTTAATCTAATTTCGAAATAAAATCTATTGCATTTAAATTTCAAATTTTCAAACTTATTATTTCCAAATAATAATAAAATATTTAAAAAATCAATCTAATCATTTAATTTAAGTCAATTTCATAAGATTTAACTAAATCGTCATTTAAATCACATGCATATTTCGCAATTTTGAGAAATTACATTAAAACTTGATTTTAAATTTGCAAGCATGATAAACGCAAAATACATTAAAATATTATCTATGTGAGTGTGTGAGATCCCATCTATTCATAAATGTCAATTGGCTAAACAACTCTAGCTGATCGTTGTTCTCGCCTTCCATCACGTTCACCTGTTCCTGCATTCACTTGCACTCGATTTATCATCAGTAATGACAAATTCGAAATAAATATAAATACAATTCAAATCATAATAATTGCATTTCAATTTCATCTCGATTTCAATTTCATTTCAATTTAACTATCATTAAATAATCATTTAATTTCCATTTAAATATCGACATATTGATTATTACTTGCATTAAATAAATCAAAGAAATCCAAACATGACAACTTAACTCTTATGGATTTACTTACAATATTGTGATCTTACATTTATAGTAGATTAATTTGAACATTACTATCTCATCTTTACATAGTATAGATGTTATTATATGATTTTGTGATCATGATAGTTGACACAATATCATGGCTTTTCTCATGATTTTTTCTCATTAATCAACTCTTATACTTATCATGATAGGAATTTAAATGTTGAGGGGTATAGATTCCTTCTATAGACTATGTAATTTTCATAAGGAATTATCATTCATTTCTAGTTTCCTTGAATGACTTCACCAATTGTTTGACTGCCCTCTAACTCTTCTCTCCAAACCCATTTACTCTCTTTTAGACCATCTCTATGAGAACCCTATCCATTATTATCATGTGGAACATATACCTATAGACTACCTTCTTGACAAATTAAAATTATTCTTGAGGACTACCATATGATAGCCCACTCTTTTACTATCATCTTTAGCTTAAAAAAAATTATGTTGTCATCTATAGGTTTGTATTGTGATCTTTTCTCAAAAACCCATTTACCATTTTGACAATCTATTCATAACTATTATATATGAATGTTTAAATATAGTGATCACTTGATTTCCTTATGGTTTGACACTTCAAACAAAAGACCCAAACATCTTCAACACTTATAAAATTTTGTGAAAACCTCTTTAAATGTTTTAACTTTGAAAAATCAAAATATACATGCCATAATGTGAAGGCAAACAAGTATCCCCTACAACATGTGTCAAATTTAAATAACCCTTTGAAAACCTCCCACTTACATTAATTTTTGTCATGTTTTCCTATTTTCTTGCAACATGGATGAGATATATAACAACAAGGTGTGGGTTCTAAACCAAGGATGAAATATGGCTCTCTAAAATCATTCAACATGCTATAAATCTCTATTTTCTTCTTTAAAAATGGTGAACATCTTTTGGAATCCTTCAATACCATCAACAAACCCTAAACTTTCATGTAATGTGTATTTTCCTTTTTTTCAAGGGCATAAGACTTAGTAAAATTGGAAGATTGATCTTTTCTTCTTCTTTTTTGTTTTGATACTTAGGATCTTACAAAACATGACTTAAGACTTGAATGAAGACTCCTAAAGCATATTTTTGTCAAAGTGGCACAAAATATGTCAACATATATAAATAAATAAAACTCAATAATTTAATATATAATTTTAAACTCAAATAGAATTAAAATTAGATACAATGAATGTTGGATTTGATTCTTCAACACTATATCTTCTAGAAATCACTTAGAATCAAACACCTATCACAGAAAGAGAGAAAATGCAATTTGTTTGCTATGAAATATTAAGAGTTCTATTGATGAAAAAATGAATCAATGATATAATATATAATTAATTACCCCTGATAAAATATTTTAAAAAATCTCAAATGAAATCCTTGGTGATGATTAAATTAGATCATGAGATTTTTTTTAATCTTATGACTTGAGACAAAAAGAAAATGACCTAATTATGCTTATGTATGCTAGTGTAAAAAGGGACCTAATAATTAAATAATTAATTACAAAATTACATTTTTACTCTCCCAACAACTAGTCTTAATGATACACCCATGTACAAATAAAAAATATCTCACAACCAAAGAAAATGAGAATAACTCATAGGAAAAAAAAATTCTCCAAAAAAGAGGTAAAGATATGAAGGAGGACCTAAGTAAACCCACCAAGGCCAACTTTCTTCACCCAAGCATAAATTTTAACTTAAGATAACAAGGCAAGACCAAAGGTTTAATGAAGATGTTTTCAACCTACTCCTCAATAGGAAAATATCATAAGGAGAAATGGCCATCATGGGTGAGCTATCAAATAAAATGCATGAGTATCTCGTTATGCTTCATCCTATAATTCCCAAATGGGTTGCATGCAATGTTAATGGCACTTTATTTATCACACCAAAGAAGTGTAGGAATATCAAGTGTTAGAGAAAACTCTATTAAAGTCTATCAAAGTAAAAAAAATCTCTTCGATGGAAAGAGCTATGCCTTGATAATTCGCCTCAATAGATGCCAATGCAGTAGTGGTTTGACTTGTTCAAGACAAAAAAAATAGACCAAAACTGAGGCAAAATACAAACCCAAAAGTATACTTTTGAGAGCCAACATCACCTACACAATCTGAGTTGATAAAGCCTACTATATATGAAGCTTAGTGTGTAGTTACCCTAGTATATCTTAAAATGGGTTTAGTTGCCTTCAAAAAACTCTCACAAGGATCATGTTAAAAATTGGAGACCCAATAACAAAGGTGATATCAAGATGTGTGTGTCAAATATAAAAGATCATAATCGACTTACAATCAACCATTTTTAAATGATGAAGTATATCAATTGAGATATGAAGTATACTTTTACAAATGGATTGAGATATGTTCAAAAAATTTAGAACTTGTAGACTGAGAAAGAAGTATAGAATATTGTTATCTTTCATGCCGAAGTAATTCAACAATGAATGGTGTATATCTTGAAGCATTGAGTTGGAGCTACTGTTGAGAGTCAAATCATATGTGTACAATAAAAGTATCAAAAGGTTAGCTCCATGTCTTTGAATATACACTTTGAAACATAGAAAAATAGTGTATGGTTCAAAACACTAGATTTTATACTAAATTTGGAATGTTTCACCAAACTTATTATAAATAGAAAGAGGAAAATGGGGTATAATGAACCTGCCTATTTTCTATTTCATTCTGGAAATGAGATCCTCCAAGCTAGAATTAACTTTCAACCCTTAGGTGAGTCAATTTCTTTGGAAGATCTAGCAATTTCCTTTGTGTGTGGATGGGGTAAATATGACTGAAATGCACTATTGGGAGACAAATGAAAAATAACTAATGATCCCAATTATGCAATGTAACACTTGGATCTTCAATTTAAAACAAAACACTAATAAAATCCATAAATTCCCTTTATATTTTTGAAATCTAAATTATTACAAACATGTCATCAAAAATGCTACAAGGTGTCCTTTTGACAGAAACAGTGACAAAAATGATAGAACGGGGGTTTTGGGAGAAAGTTTTAAAATATCAAATAGACTCATTCATGGCATGTGTTGGATCTAGTAGATGAAACATAGGACTAACAGAAACATTGAACCTCATGCAGATCTAAGAAAGGGAAAATCTTGTGTACTTGTTACAAAATGATGTTTTTGGATGTTGTCTTGGGACTCATTCGCCTATAGGCTAATGAGTCCCTTTTACAGGAATTAAAATCTGATTTCACAATCTTGGGGCCTTGGATATACACCTCTGACTCCCTCGAGTCCCACTTTCAGAAAGCTAGAAATGAATTTGGGATCTAAGTTTCCATGAGATGACAACAAAGGTGACAATAAATGCAACTTTTGCAATTTTGTACTTTAGATATCTCCAATTTTTTATTTTCCTTAAACCTAAAATCTACAACACAAACAAAAGAGGGGGAAAATTGTTTGTTTTTGGTGAATGGGGTTTTTCCTTGGTCAAACCTCACTTTGGTAATTAAACCTTGAAATGAAATAATGAAAATATGAAAGGAATGATGAATGAACAACCCTATTCCAACTCACCAAACCTATGAATAAACCTTGGAAAGACTGAAATCTTGCATGAGATGGCCTCAATAGATGTAGATCTTGATGCTTGAATATTTCATTTGAATTCTTCGATTAGATGGGTAAGTGCACAAAGATGGTCCCCAAAAAGGGAACTTAAGTGGACAACTTTTTTCCGAAATCTGGAAATACTGACCTTGGATGTGAAATTTACACTCAAAATTTTGAGATGGAACAAAAACAAGGATCGAAGTGCTCTGAGTCTACTTTCTAAACTACTAATTTATTTTTAAAATGGTTGATATTAAGGGGTTCAAAAGAGGGACGTACACAAATTGGTGTTGTTTTTGTCAGAAAAACATAACATAATAACTCTTGTACGACCCTCGTATGGTGAAAAAAAAATTAGTATTTTTAAAATCGCAACAGTCAAAAGTTAGCTAACAGTATGTAGTTGATGCACAATTTTTTTGATAATTTTTTAATGAATATTTGATTTTTTACTACTTTTCGAAGTGGACATTTCTTGAAAAACAGAATTTTGGCTGTGCTACCCCTACAAATATTGGAAACTAATTGAATTTTTATTTTTTATTTTTTTAAATTTGTAGAATGGAGTCTAATTTATAAAAATGTAATTAATTTGAAAATTCGATGAACGTTTAAATTATAATGAAAAAAATACCAAACACTGCTTTTTGGCAAAAAAAAGACATACAAATAAAATAAATTATGGACGAAAGGCTTAACATTATCAAAAAGTGAAAAAAATCACATTGTTGGATAGCTAAGAGAGAACCCAACATTACCCATGTGTTCGATTTTTTTGATATTGAACCACGTGCAATCCTGACGGTGAGCATGAACTCGATTATGTGAAATATGGTAGATTTTTTAAAAACACATCTCTGGTCATTGGGAATGCCTTCCAAGCCTTTGGGTTGGTATTCCAAGGCAAATACCAAGCCTAAGGCTTGGGAATTCCCAAAGAAATATGTAACACAAGCACGCTATAACGCGCTCGCGTTATATTTCAATTTTGACATTTTTTTTGCTTCTACGGGAAACATGTCAACTAAGACATAACATGAGCGCATTATAACACGCTCACATTATTTCCTCCTTTATGTTAAGTGCCAATATATTGAATGTATGTTGATATATTTGTATGTTTGTATGTGCATGTATGCTTGTATGTTATGTATGCATGCTTGTATGTATGTGTGTATGCATGTATGTATCAATGCATATATATTGTATGTATGTATGTAAGATTGTATCTACACATGTATGTATGCTTGTATATATGTATTTACGTATGTATTTAAAGGGAGGGAAAATTTAGAGAGAGAGAGAGAGAGAGTCTGGATAGATGGAGAGGGGGTGGAAGTGAGAGTTTAAGAGAGAGGGAGTGGGAGAGAAGGGATTGGAGTGAGAGGGACTTAGTTAGAGAGAGGGAGAGAGAGAGGGGGAAGAGAGAGACAGAGAGAAAAAGAGAGTTATGTTGGTAGGGTGCTAAAGGGAGAGACTTGAGAGTGTGAGGGGGGTGAGAGGGAGAGACTTGAGAGATAGGTAGTGAGAGGGAGTGTGAAAGAGAGGGAGTGGGAGAGAGAGAGGGAGTGGGAGACAGAGGGAGTGTGGGTGAGAGACTTGAGAGAGGGAGAGGGTGTGGAAGGGAGTGACCTGATAGAGGTAGAGAAAGAGGGTGGTGGATTGAGAGGGACTTATCTAGGTAGGGTGGAAGGGATAGATAGAGAGAGGGGAGAGAGACAAAGAGAGAGTTACCTAGGTAGGTTGCCAAAGGGAGAGACCTGAGAGAGAGGGGGGGTGTGAGGGAGAGACATGAGAGAGAGGGAGAGAGAGGGAGTGGGAGAGAGTGGGATAGAGTGGGAGGGACATAGAGAGAGATGGATAAAGGGAGCGAGAGAGGGTGGTAGGGATTGATTGAATGAGAGGTATGTAGAAAGAGGGAGATGGTAGATAGAGACAATTAGAGAGGGTAGGAGGGAGGGAGGGAGGGAGAGGTGATAAGTATAGATATACAAAAATTTATAGGGGTTGAGGGTATAGGGTTGAGAGATTAGGGTTTAGGACCTATAGGGTTGATGGTTTCTAGGGTATTAGGGTTTAAGGTTTGAGGGTTGAGGGAATAGGGTTGATCATAGAGGGTATAAGGTAGAAGGTTTAGGGGTTTAGGGTTAAGGGTTTACTTGGTTTAGGGTAGAGGGTTACGGTATAGGTTTGAGGGTATATGGTTGAAGGATTAGGTTCAGGGTCCAATTGAAGGGGTAGAGGGTATAGGGGTAGAGGGTTTAGGGTTTAAGGATTGAGGGTTGAGGGATTAAGGGTTGAGGTTTGAGAATTGAGGGCTGAGGGTTTAA
>CM021107.1:617574328-617656274 GCA_007115665.2 Sequoiadendron giganteum
CTCTCCCTCCCTGTCTCTCCCTCTTTCTCTCCCTCTCTCTCTTTCTCTCCCCCTCTCCCTCTCCCTGCCTGCCTGCCTCTCCCCCCCTCCCTCCCTCTCTCTCCCACTCTCTCTTTCTCTCCCACGCTCTCTCTATCTCTTTATCTCTCTCTCTCTCTCTCACACACACACACTCACCTTTATCTCCTCTACTATAAGGGTGCAGGGGAGAGATATAGAATTAGGATAGAGGGTATAGACAAAGAGGGAGAAAAGAAATATATTAAGAAAAACATATTTCATATAACACATGCGCGTTTTGAAGAAGTAGAGATGCTATCATTTTAGGAAGAAATAACGCAAGTGTGTTTTGTATTCCACTAAAAATGGTAAAAAAACTGAATGTGATGTCAAGGCCCACAGTTTGCATATTCTCCTGGTTATGCACGTGCTCTGACAAAAAGTAGCTTTTTGATTATGTTGTGAAGTGTGCAAGCATGTTTTTCACATTCCATCACCTTTTCCATGATATTTCTACGACCTTTGCATGAAATAGAAGAGTTTCCACATTGAAAGACATATAATATCAATTGAAGTTTGAATTCCATTGAAAATTGATATACAATTGAAGTTTGGAGGGGAACAATCTTTTCAAGAAAGAAGAAGCTAAGCCTACATAATTGGGTTGAACTCCTCCACTTAAAAGTCTTGTTTTTTAGGTATGTGAAGTCTTTACACATTTTCTTTCATTCTATTATGGCTTTCTTTCAATTTTGTTTGTCATTATAACCTTACATTGTCAATGCACATTGTAAATTACACGATTATATACACTTGCCAATAACAATTTTTAACTTGATGCAGAGCATCTACCAAGATCCACAAATCATCAAGGTTACTTCTGAGCCTAACTTAAATTGAAGAAGATCAATGAACAAAACTCAATCATCTTTTCATCAAAATCCTTCAATTTCACTTGATTTCATATTTCCACAAAACATTATAACTTGGTTTAAACTCTTTGTCAGACTCAAAAAATAGATTAACCATCATAAAATTGATTGTAACATAGCATAAAGCTTATTAGAAACTCAAAACCATTCAATTCATTCATAACATCAACACATCAACCAATCATTATGTCATTCACAAGTTGTCTTAAATCTTCCATAATGACACTATTGTTTACAAACACAAACTATAATTCTTAAGGCAGAACCAAACCATTACTTGCTTAAGAAATATTTGTTTCAGTTAGTACAACAAAAATGAAACCTTTCAGAAGTCTACCCTTACACACAAACTCAGTTCCTTTGTTGACTATTCACATTACTAGCAGCCAAGCATCTACAAACTATCACATGTATCTCCCAAACCATGCACACACTTCGGACTGTGATACTCATTTTGGACACCCATTTCCCTCATACAAAACATATTACAAGATGGATATTATTTCCTTCAGAGCAAATGCTTGTAAACTTGTTGTTTCAGTCTAAGAATAAGCCTAACTAAGCCTTAGTGCAAACAAGGGTTATTGGTTTTGCTACCCCCAACACCAAAAAATCATAACCAATGCATCAAATACCTTTCATTTGACCTTCCCAAGCTTATAAGTCCATTAGAAGTTCATTTCAAAACACATTTCCATAAACCCTAAGCTCTAAGCTTCACAATTCCTTGTTTTACCAGTCTGAACACAGTTTTACAGTCAAGAAAAAATCTTTTTTTCACACCTTAGTCCTCACCATATGATTGGTAACCTTTGAAATATTAAATTACATGCCACAAGGAGTTTTTACACCAAAATTGAGAACTTTCACTGAGTAGAATGGGAGAAACACAATTTCTCAAGTTCAATGTTTACCCTAACAAAGGGTTTGACAGTTTTAGAGAAAAATTGCAATATCTGACTCAAATTTTAAGAAGAATGCATGAAAAAAAATTTATGTGGGAGGTGATTGAGTGTGAAAACACTTAAAAACATCCAACAAAGCATTCCTGCCCATACAAATTCATACAAGAGCCTGAAACAATGAGATTCTAATGAAAATACAAGAAAATAGTGTGTTTATTCATTCAAAATCAGATATTCAATCACCCACAACTTTCCAAAATGTACATGAGGCCTTATAAATGAATTACATACATGTCTTATCAACTTCCAAGTTCCTCCAAGTGAAAATAATCCCATGTGACTTTTCACCTTCCCTATTTCACAGTTTTTGTACCTTTTCAGAATTTTGTATTTGTGCAACTTTTACAAATAGTGACAACTTTACAAAATACACATAGGACATAAAAATTAAACCTCCTAATGATTCCCATACATGTAAAAAAAATTTAATGACCCTCTTACAACATGGAGATACCCAAAATTGAATCAAATTTCAAAATGGAAGCATAGATTGTCAAGGTGCTCCTACACCACAAACTTATCAAACACTCACAATGCCATTACAATCATTATGATTGTAACTTACATGATATTTATTTTATTTCCCTTCACACTCAACTCCCCCAACGTATCTAGCTTTTTTTCTAACTTCTTAACTAAATTATCTCTTCACAACTTTGCCAAAAAATGCAATTTTTTGCAAATGCCCATGCTTCCATTTTGAGCCTATCTTGCAATCATGGCATGCCACATTACCACTTTTCTTTAAGGAATTCCAGATTGAAAAAAATCATGTCTCATTTGTCTATGCTAGGTTAACTTTTGTATAGGATGATTGTAAGTATTATTTAAATGAAGCCTTGAATGACATATATTTTTCAATTAACTTGAATGGATACATTTTTTAGGAACTAATATTCATTTCATTACCATGGTACAGATAAAATTATCTACCATGCTAAAGAAAAAGACAAAGAAGAAACTAACAAACGAAGAGAATGAAACCTTCAAAGAAAAGGAGAGAGTTCAGGTGGCGGCATATCGTGAAAAGAAGAAATTGGAAACTATTGACAAAATCAAGCCAATTGAAGAGGAACCTCAACCATCAAAAAAAGAACAGGAATTGGCAGCACAAAAGGAATGAATGCAAAAGCATCGTCATAAGATAGATTCAGATAGTGTGGTTGGAGACACACCCTCTACGACAAGTGAATATGAAGGGACACCATTAAGCACAAGCGAATATGGAGGGACACCATCTAGCATAATTTAATATGGATGAACACCATCTAGTGCAAGTGAATATGGAGGGACACCATCTACCTCAAGTGAATATTGTTAGACACCATCCAACACATCTCAAGTTGAGAGTACATCATCACTCAGATTTGATGAATAAGGTATGTCTTCTTCTCCACCCTCGATCGAAGGTACGCAATCTATCCCACATCAATTAAATATTGATGAAATTCCTAATGTTGAGATGTATGTACCTAGGAGAACACCACCTAGAATTTTGTGTAAAAATCCAAAGTATTTGATTAATATTGATGATGAGATTTTTCAGCACATGGAAGGTAAGATTTCAACACGCACTTGTAGAAGATATGGTGATAAGATTTGGGAACAATTTTCTGAAAGGCTAAATGAGACTGCAAGATTTCAACTATTTGTTGAAATGATGTGGGGTGTAAAGTATACGAACATCATGAAGACTCTTGGTTTGAGAACATCGAATGCATCGAGTGAAGACACTATTGTGAAGAATCTAATGGATTCTTATGAGAGTGTGGGTAAGACCTCACGCTCAAAGGATAGTAATGGCACCTAACGTGTCATTACATCGACTTCAGTAAGTTGTCAAAACAAAGAGAGCTCGTCTCATTAAAAATACGAGTGAACACATGGGAATTACTAGAAAAACATTATCAAGATCCATTCAAAGGTGGCAAATAATTGAGGGCAATGATTCAAATGAATTATTGGCATTCTTGGGGAGACTGTCATGAAAAAGATAAAGAAGTTGTCGAAGCCTTCAGAACACTAATTGAAAAGTATTGGAAGAATAACACAAGGCCATCTCTGAATCAAAGAGATGTGGTAAGAAGGAGAATCGGTAGTCGAAATCGTGAGCCACATCCAAAGCATTTTTTGGATATGACTCAAATCCAATTTTTTCAAAAATTTGAAAATGATTATCCTCAAATTAGTATTCTCAAAGATTTTTTGAAATGTTTAAACCTTTTTATGCCAAGATAAATCACACATGCACTACTTGTTGTTGTAGACTACATATTGAATTTTCTAACCATTATGATGTTTATCGTTCTATATGTGTAGATTTGCATACTAACGATGTTTTGTAGGATTGTGGCATAGAAGCCCCATCAAAATCTTCAAGAGAGTTCTTATCAAAAAAATTATGTGAAATAGAGGATGGCCAAATATTCTACAGGACAACATGCTTGGATGGTTCATGCGAGCGTTGTGGCGGCTTCCAGCATATGTCAATATGTCAACATATGGAAAGCACAGATGAGGTCCCATACTAAACAGTGATTGGTGTCTCCTTGCAAAAAATGCAGATATATGAGCCATCCAAGAGAATGTTATCCAAAAAAGCAATGCAACATCCTTATTTGGATGATCTTGACAAATCTGAATCATGATTTTAAGTCATTAGAAAATTTTGTGCAAAGCTTGGTGAGGGACTTTAAAGTTATTCATTCGAAGTTAACCTTATCATGAGCGGTTATGATGTAGACATTATAAGAGCATCTGAAATTTCAACTTACTTTATTCATGAGAGGTGTTGTTGGAATTCCCTGTGAAGATGTATGATGAGGAGTGACTAAGTTGTGCGACCTACATACCTATCTGTAAGTGCCTTCCATCTATTTTTATTTCATTTCCATTTTGGATGCTCTTTCTTTTTCTCTTTTACTTTGCATATTTGTAAGTAAACTACTAAAAATTGATTGATCTATAATTGTAGAAAATGTTGATTTATGAGCCATCAAAGAGAATCTCAACCAAAAAATCAATGCAACATCCTTATTTTGATGATCTTGACAAATTTAAATTTTGATTTCAAGTCATTATAAAAGAGCATGTGAAGCTTAGTGAGGGAATCTGAAGTTACTCAATTGAAGTTAACCTCATAATGAGCACCTATGATGTAGACATTTAAAGATAATCTCGAATGTATGAGTGACATTGTAAAAGATTTGTGAGAATGAATTACCTAAGGCATTGTAATGAGATTTACTCAAATATTGTAATTTTGGAGTTAATGTTTGGTGCAGTAGCACCTTGTTCTGTAAATGCCTTCAATAGGAAAATTTGCAAAAAATGAATTTTGAAATGTAAAAAATGTGAAAAATGTCATGTAAAGGTCATATGTAATGTATTCAAAGTCTCAAAGAGGTCATTAGGTGATTAGAGAAGTGATATAAAGCATGTAAGGTCGAACTAGGAATCTACAGGGGCAGCAACACAAACCCCATAAAAAATATTCCATTTCACTTAGAAATTTCTCATCTAATCCAACAGGATCGTGTTGGGCCCCTCTCCAAAAACCTCTCTCGGTATTGGCTATCTCGGAGTGGTTTTCTCGTGGCGGCGGATTTTCACTTGATGGAAAAAGTGTCAAACTCAAGTTGTGAAAAGTTGCAAAGTGGTGCAACTTTCGCTCTGCAACTCATGTGACCAAACTAATTGCTCCAACACATCTGAATAGGTATTTTTACACTATGCATGGTCCTTTTTCATACCAAAACACGTGGAATCACTTCGAGCTATGTTCCACCAGATCGATCCCTTAAGGGTCCAAAGTGCAAAATGGCTGCAAACTTCAGCATGCTATTACTCAGATGTCATTATGCTTAGAAACTTCTTGTCTAATCCTACAAGATCGTGTTGTGCCCCTTTACAAAAACCTCTCTCGGTTTTGGCTATCTCGAAGTGGTTTTTCCGTGGCGACATATTTTCACTTGATGGAAAAAACATTAAATGCAAGCAGTGCAAAGTTCCAAAGTGGTGCAACTTTCATTTTGCAACTTGTGTGACCAAGTAGACTATTCCAAAATGTCTGAATAGGTATTTTTATGATAGTAATGGTCCTCTTTCATGCTGAAACATGTGGAATTGCTCTAAGCTATGTTCCACCAAATTGATCCCTTAAGGGTGCAAAGTGCAAAATGGCTGTAAAATTCATTATGCTATTACTCAGATACCATGATCCTTAGAAATTTCTCATCTGATCCTACAGGATTGCATTGGGCCCATCTGCAAAAGCCTCTCTCAGTTTCGGCTATCTTGGAGTGGTTTTCCCGTGGCGGCGGATTTTCACTTGATGGAAAAAGTGTCAAATTCAAGTTGTGCAAATTTGCAAAGTGGTGCAACTTTCGCTCTGCAACTTATGTGACCAAACTAACTACTCCAACACGTCTGAATAGGTATTTTTATGCTAGGCATGATCCTCTTTCGCACCGAAACACGCGGAATCGCTTCGAGCTATGTTCCACCAAATCGATCCCTTAAGGGTCCAAAGTGCAAAATGGATGCAAACTTCAGCATGTTATTACTTGAATACCATGATTCTTAGAAACTTCTCATATGATCCTACAAGATCACGTTGTGCCCCTTTACAAAAACCTCTCTCGGTTTTGGCTATATCGGAGTGGTTTTCTTGTGGCGACGGATTTTCACTTGATGGAAAAAACATCAAATGCAAGCAGTGCAAAGTTGCAAAGTGGTGCAATTTTTGTTTTGCAACTTGTGTTACCAACCAGACTCTTCCAACACATCTAAATAGGTATTTTTACACTAGGAATGGTCCTATTTCACACCGAAACATGTGGAATCACTCTGAGCTACGTTCCACTAAATTGATCCCTTGAGAGTGCGAAGTGCAAAATGGCTGCAAAATTCATCATGCTATTACTCAAATACCCTAATCCTTATAAATTTCTCATCTAATCCTATAGGATTGCGTTGGGCCCCTCTACAAAAACCTCTCTCAATTTCGGTTATCTTGGAGTGGTTTTCCCGTGGCAGCGAATTTTCACTTCACGGAAAAAGTGTCAAATTCAAGTTGTGCAAAGTTGCAAAGTGGTGCAACTTTCGCTCTGCAACTTGTGTGACCAAGCGGACTATTCTAATGCATCCACATAGGTATTTTTACACTAGGCACGGTCCTCTTTCACATCAAAACACGCAGAATTGCTCTGACCTATGTTCCACCGGATCGATCCCTTAAGGGTCCAAAGTACAAAATGGTTGCAAACTTCATCATGCTATTACTCGGATACCGTGATGCTTAGAAACTTCTTGTCTAATCCTACAGGATTGCGTTGGGCCCCTCTATAAAAAAATCTCGCGATTTCAACTATCTTGGAGTGCTTTTTCTGTGGCGGTGAATTTTCACTTGATGGAAAAAGTGTCAAATTCAAGTTGTGAAAAGTTGCAAAATGGTGCAACTTTCACTCTACAACTCATGTGACCAAGTGGACAGTTCCAATGCATCTGAATAGGTATGTTTATGCTATGCATGGTCCTCTTTGACACCAAAACATGTGGAATCGCTCTGAGTTATGTTCCACCAAATCGATCCCTTAAGGGTGCAAAGTGCAAAATGGCTGCAAACTTCATCATACTATTACTCGAATACATTGATGCTTAGAAACTTATTGTCTCTTCCTATAAGAATTTTTTGGGCCCCTCTACAAAAACCTCTCTCATTTTTTACTATCTCAGAGTGGTTTTCTCATGGCAGCAAATTTTCACTTGATGGAAAAAGTGTCAAATTCAAGTTGTGCAAAGTTGCAAAGTGGTGCAACTTTCGCTCTGCAACTCGTGTGACCAAACTAACTACTCCAACATGTCTGAATAGGTATTTTTATGCTATGAATGGTCTTGTTTTGCACCGAAACACACGAAATCGCTCCGAGCTACATTCCATCGAATCAATCCCTTAAGGGGCCAAAGTGCAAAATGGTTGCAAACTTTAACATACTATTATTTAGATACCGTGATACTTATAAAATTCTCATCTCATCCTACAAGATTTTGTTGGGCCCCTCTACAAAAACCTCTCTCGGTTTTGGCTATCTTAGAGTGGTTTCCCTATCGCGACGAATTTTCACTTGATGGAAAAAGCGTCAAATGGAAGCAGTGCAAAGTTGCTAAGTGGTGCAAATTTTTCTCTGCAACTTGTGTGACCAAGCAGACTATTACAATGCATCTAAATAGGTATTTTTATGCTATGCATGGTCCTCTTTCACACTGAAACACGTGGAATCACTCTGAGCTATGTTCCATCAGATCGATCCCTTAAGGGTCCAAAGTGCAAAATGGTTGCAAACTTCAGCATGCTATTACTCAGACACCGTGACACTTAGAAACTTCTCGTCTAATCCTATAGGATTGTGTTGGGATCTTCTACAAAAACCTTTCTCATTTTTTGCTATCTTGGAGTGGTTTTCCCATGGCGGTGGATTTTCACTTGATGGAAAAAGTGTCAAATTCAAGTTGTGGAAAGTTGTAAAGTGGTGCAACTTTCGCTCTGCAACTTGTGTGACCAAGTGGATTGTTCGAACGTGTCCAAACAGGTATTTTTACACTAGACATGGTCCTTTTTCGCACCTAAACACGTGGAATCGCTTTGAGCTACGTTCCACCGGATCGATCCCTTAAGGGTCCAAAGTACAAAATAGCTGCAAACTTCAGCATGCTATTACATGGATACCATGATGCTTAGAAACTTCTCATCTGATCCTACAAGATTGCATTGGGTCCCTCTACAAAAACCTCTTAGTTTTGGCTATCTCGGAGTGGTTTTCTCATGGCGATGGATTTTCACTTGATGGAAAACGTGTTAAATTTAAGTTGTGCAAAGTTGCAAAGTGGTGCAACTTTCATTTTGCAATTTGTGTGACCAAACTAACTCCTCCAACGCATCCCAATAGGTAGGTTTACGCTAGGAATGGTCCTCTTTCACACCCAAACATGTGGAATTGATCTGACTTGCATTCAACTAGCTTGATCCTTTATGATGGCATGCAAAACACTAGTAAAGATAAACATACAAATAATGGTTTAGAAGTTTGAGTATTCCACACAAAAAATGTATGATCATTGGTGCAGAGCACCTTGTTCCTCCATTTGATGAAGAAGGTCTAGTTTAGTGGTTTTAGTGATTATCTAATGGTGAATAGGTTGGTCAATAGGTATTTGTGGTTATTTTGAGCATGCTTTGTTTTGAATAAGGTCAATTAAGACCATTAGGTATGTTTTAAGGTGACTTTTGGTTCTAGTGATAAAAAATGTGAAAATTTGAATCTTGCACTAGAAGTTGTCTTTGTAGCCTTTGAAGGAAAATTTGTTAATTTGTATATGATTGTGAAAGAATGGAGTTATTTCGATATAATAAGGCTATTTGTATGCCATTTGTGTGGGTTTAGAGGTCATTAGATGTACTCATTAGGTTCGAGGAGTCTAAAGTTGCAAATTTGTAAGTTGCTTAAAGCAACAAATTTGAAATGCAATGGTTACTTGTTTTGAAAGTTGGTTTTTAGTTAGTTGAGGGCATGGATCAGTTAGAGAAGGGTGTAAAACACTATGTAAATCCTTGAGAGGCTCGAATGGAGGTTTTTGATGAACTTTTGGAGAAGATCTAATAAGAATTATTCACATTGTTCTCTATTTTTTAGATTTTGATACAAACTTGTTGATCCCGTACTTGGTACGACCTCTAGCTTTTAGATAAAGAAAATATTGGAATCTTTTTATGAATCATTTCATGGAATGCCAATTGTAAACGTGTTTTTTTATTTTAGATAAAGTTTTTTAGCATCAATAAATTAATATTCAAGACAAATCATGAAGGACAACAATGATCAATGCTAGGGCTAACCAATTAATAATTATACACTTGAATAATTCAAGCATGTACATGTCAATAAGGGAAGAAAAAGTACTCAAAAACACATAAGCCTCAAAAAGTATACACATGAATACATAGTATACACAAATTCATAAAAAGTATATGCACGAATACAAGGTATACGCATGAAAACACGTAACCACAAAGTATACATTTGAACGCACATAAGTTACAAAGTATACACGTAAGTTGTAAAGTATACACTTAAATACACGTAACTCATATCTATTGAACCATCAATTTAGAATGCAAATATGGACAGACATCGATAAAAGATATTTGTATTAACCAAATATCCATGTAGGCATACATCAATATATGTCAATAAAAGTATGAAATATATGTACAAAATAGCCATATAGGCTTACGAGAATCCCATATAGGCATACAATGTAAAATATGTCTAATAAAAATATGTAAAAAACTGCCATGTAGGCATACAACATAGGGCTCTAGAATCAAAATTCATTCCTCTCCATGCCCTGGAAATAAATTCTTTCCCTTTCCTTTTTGATCGGATGGCGATAGGTCTATCACTCATTTTTGCTACGCTCGAGGAGTGCTCCTGCTACTCCTCCTAGTGTTAAGTTCATGGTGAAGTTTTAACTGTTACACTAAGAAGTAAAGACATGAATATATAGAAATTACATTATAAAAAATGATATATTTGACAAAATAATCACTTACTGCCATCTCATGATCTCTCTCCATGGGGGAAATATTCTCACGCCCATGCACAGGCACGCTCAAGCCCTATATAAACCATACAAATATAAATTAAACTACGTGAATCAATAATGGTTTGATTTTTCACTAACTAACATCTATAACAACAAATGTAAATTGAAATTTAGTAATTTTCCTCATACCTCTCATGTCAGAGCCATCGAGGATTGTATAGTAGATGACACACCAATATCCATTGCCCTCGTCACATTCGTAGGTGTTTCGGCTTGCATCATCTGAAAATAAAACAACAAATTATTTAGCATAATCAACGATTTGCATATAAACTACACAAATATATTAAGTACTTGATTCATTAGTTAAACTCTTTATTCTATTACCTTTGTGTAGGTTTGAGTAAATCCACTGCCACTAGGAAGTGTTCCATCAAAACCTCCAATATTAGTTTGTTCAACATCCAAAATCACATATTAAATTACCATTTGTAAAACAATGCTATTAACATGCAATAAATTTATAATTGTTTACTAGTTACATACCCCAGCAATAGGTGTACTCCATAAATAAGTTGGTGGGGGCCATTGTATCCACTCTCAACACTATGACCCTGCAATTTTATTAAAATCATAAAACATTTTTAATCAATCTTGCATTTCAAAATCAAAATTTAATAAATTAAATTCAATGAACATGCACTAAATTTTACCTGCCTATCAATTCCATATACCTCATGCAAAATTTCAGTTTCCCTCTCCATCTCCATAGCTACAGACGGATCCTACGTACCAGTCTCTTCAATGTCAATGGGGTCATATGAACAAGTAACCTCGCAAGATTGACACACATGTCTTCGACAGCCACCACTCAAAGACTCCCCTAGATGGCATTGTAGAATAGAGATAGTATGATGGATGAAACTCTAGGCCAAAGTGTTGATCGCATGCAATGTCTCTATGTCAACACTTTCCTTTGCAATGGAAGGCATAACAACGTGCTCATGAGGTGGCCTAGTGAGAGCTCATCTACCTTGCCATGTAGGATTCGGCTGTGCACTGGGTCTATCCCGAGCTGACCCCCCACCTCTCCCCTAGAAATCCCTCATATCAAAATAATTTTGGATTTTGTTCAATATGAACTCACTGTATAGTTTCCTAAGAAAATATTGTGAGACCTCGCAATTGTTGCATGGTGGGTAATCGAAGACCATGTACCACCTATCATAAAACTGGTCCCCAATTTGTTTTTGGTGGCACCAATGGATAGGAAACCTCTTCACATTGAGGATAATATTTTGATTTGTGCGTGGGTTAGTGAATAATGAGCACAAATCACCTTTTGTAATTTTTAAATCCTTTACATCCTTGTATGATAGTGTATTTGCATAATAATCCCTAGCCGCCTACCTCCTATCTTTCCATACATTTATTTGTTTGCTAATTGAATCTATATTTTTTACCATATCTTTCAATGAATTTTCTAGGGTCATTCTTTCTACAGTTGAACCATTTGGATCACTCAACCTACTGAGCAAATCCTCAATTTTTTTTTGTTGTTCTCAATTTCAATCAATAAATTTTGTTGAGTTACAAGAGGGGGTTGAGTGATTGGTGGAGGAGGTTTTTGTTGTGGTTGATTTTGATCTTGAGGATTTGGTTGGTCTTCTTATTAAGGATCTTGAGGGTTTGCAGGTTCATTTGCATCTCCTAAAAATTAAAACAAATATATATCATATTCAACCTAAAACTAACAAATTCAACCTAAAACTAACTAATTCAAAACAAAAACCACAAAATCCTTACCTCTCACATCTCCTCCTCATCATGGTGCCATCGTTGCGAAGAAATAAAAATTTTTGGTTAAACAATTTGTTGAATTGATCCTCCTAGGATGCGAGCGCGTAAGTATGGGGGTTTTGGCTGCGGCTACAAGAAAAAAATAGTCAAAATAACAATGATAGGTTTTCGATTTTTTTTTTGCTTTTAACAAGCAATAACGTGCTCGTGTTATTGCTTTTCAAAAAAAAATTGAAAGGTGTCCACGAAATTGCTACCCATTTCCATGCACCTGCCTAGATCTCAAAACCTACATCACAATGTTAGCTCCAAAAACATCAATGAATGAACATAACTTTGGCATGATGCTTGAGATCTTGAATGTTGTAATAAATCTTTGATAATTTTCTCTTCAATTCTCTTGACAATAATATTTTCTCTTGTAAAATTTATCCTTAAAATATAATTTTGATTTGTTAAAATAACCCTTTATTTATAGACATTTATCCTTAATTTCTCAAAAAATTAAACATTACAAGACGATATTTGAAATGTGAATTTAGGATGATAAAAATACTGCCAAAACATGTTTTAAAAATGGGTTCCAAAGCCTAGGGAGGACCCATTCGCCCATGGACCAATGGGTCTCGGGTCCCTATTCCTGGAACACACATTTCTCAAGGTATTTAATTATGTGTTGGCATTAATTGTTTTTGGGTTTCTCCTTCAAAAAATGTAATTTATTAGGCTTGTAGACGTAAAATAGGGATTATTAAGGCATAATTGAGTCCAATTTAATTGAGGAGGGCCCAAAAAAAACTGTGAAAATATAAAGGGATGCATTTTTCAACACTAAATTAAGGAATTGTTAAGTCCATCTTAATTAGGAGGGCCCAAACAAGTGTGAAAATGTAGAGGGATACATTTTTCTACACTACATTAAGGAATTATTAAGTCCATTTTAATTAGGAGTGCCCAAAAAAGCGTGAAAATGTAAAGGGAGACATTTTTCTACACTAAATTTAGCCCCCACTTTAGTGAGAGGATGAGCGCAAGCACAAACTCACACTAAAGTAGACAAGTATGTGTCAAGAGGGGTCCAAGTGCACCAATGTTGATGGGGATAGGATGAAAAAGATCAAGGAGGTGGCCAAGCCCCCATGATCCAACATTCCATGTCAAAGCAATATAATCACAAAGGGACACACACAAGATGTATGATATGCGGTAGCAAGACAAGATATACAAACATACAATGTCAAAGACTGAAAAAAGTAAAAGAAATAAACAAAAAGGGGTGGATCAAGCCTCGACTGTTTGTCCAACTCGATGTGGATCAATCCTTAGTTGTTTGTCCAAAACAATTTTTCAAGTGAAACCTAATGTCCACTATGCAAACAACAATGTGCACTCACACAAGCTAGTCAAATCCATTGTCCACTAGGTGAGCCCCCAAAAGTGGCCAATGATAGAATCTTATTAGGCTCCCATAATACCAAAGTTATAACTCCTAAAAACTTTTATAAGGCGCCACATAATATGAACTTTGAGCTTCATTAGGCTAGCAAGCTTCACTATGCTAAGCACTCATGAAAAAAATGCAAATAAGATAAGGTGTGTTTAAATGGGTTTCTCTTAATGCATGTAAGGTCTCACCTTAGGGAACATCATACCTGATGTCTCCAAGAGAGGACTAGTCAAGGAAAAAAGATTCACCACTTAGGTAATGCAATCCATAACATTACCACTAAGAGGAATTTCATATGCTCGGAAAGCTCACAATCTTGAAGGAAATCAAACCTAATATCACCAAGAAGAAGACACATCACATGAATTGAGAAGATCAAACTTTGAATAAAAATTTCACATCTTCTAGGAGATGTATAATATCATTGTTCTAAGAAGGGAACATGCAAACAATGAATGAGGGACAATATTCCCCCCACTTAAAATGTTAACATACTTGCTATGTTGGTATTTTAAGTAGAAAGAGAAGAAGAGGTGATCCTTGGAAAGAATGCACACCTCAAAAAGCTATGTATCCTTGCCCCCCAATCATAGAGACAAATACAACCACCAAGAAATATCATATTGTTGCCAAGAGAGATATGGTTGCACCTAACACTATACCACCATGAATGGAAATGAGCAACACACATAAAGCTACTAATGCCACATAGTGATGAGAAACAAGATAGGATTAAAATTAGTATCAATTAGAGGAAAAAGGTGCATCAACACAAGGAAGAGCACCACAATCCTTAAGATGTTGAATTTTATCACACTAAGCCTATACATTCATTAGTAGAATGACCATGAATTCTATGATATGCACTAAATAAATTTTGTTGTAAAATTTATTTCATGTTCTTGGAGGGATAGATATCAAGTGATCTTGGAGAAGCTTCGACAAGGTAATCTCTTAATCAATAGTAGAAGATGTTCCCTTGTTTTGCGACAAAGATATCTCTTGCTTAGTACAAGGTGTCATACAAACACAAGACTTTATAGATTGTGATATTTTTTACTCTCCCTTAAAGGAAGATGTAAAATCTAATGAACCCCAATCTTTACTAAGACATGTTTTTGAATATTTCCTAGGAGTATATTGTGAGATAACATTTATATTAACTAAAGATTTCTTTATTTCTTTCATTTCTTACAAGGGACAATAACCAAGACCACTAGTCATTTCTATCAATTCAGGATGCACCAAAGTTAAATTTGGATTATAAGAAACTTTTATAATAGTGATGGTATTGAGTGAAGGATTTTTTGATTCTTTTATTTTTTTGAAGGACAATAACCAATACTGCTAGTTGCTTCTTGTGTATTAGGATCTATAGGGACACAAATTCTTTGTTCTCTAGCACCATGTCCTTTTCCACTATAACCAAGTTGTTTCAAAATTTTGTAACCTCTTCCATAAATCTTTTCCATTTCTTTCGAATTCGGTGGTTGTTCATAATCAAGTTCATCAAATATTTTTGTGCAATTTTTTTCTCCTCCTAAAGTGGTTGAATTGGATTCTTTCAAATGTTCTTCTAAATTTTGTGTTGACATTACCATTGGTTCTTTTCTCTTTTTAGACTCTTTTTTTATGGTCTTCTATTATCCCATGAATGCAAGTGTGAAATCTAAGGAACCCAAATCATCCTTCAATAGTTTTGTGAATCTTTCAATATGCTTTTCTTTTTCTTTCTCTTGCACAGGTTCCACTTGTGTAGTTGGTGCTAATGTTTTCAACAGATTTATGCTTCTTTCTCAATTTGCAAACAAATTTTTGGTTTAGGGTTGGACTTGATTGTATAAACCTTGTTATTATAGACATATTTTATTAAACAATGGAGAGTTCAAGGCACCGCTTTCATTTCATCAATCCATGGTCTACCCAAAAGAATTTTATATGAAATCTCTTGTGGCATAACATGGATAGGAGTTTGCAATGTGGCCTTTCCAACTCTAATAGGTAATTTTTGGCAAGAGACACTACACAAGTCATCTAGTGTTGTCATTGATGGCAACCCTAGTTATTAACCCCATCTGCATCTCAATAATTGCTTATACCGAAAGTCAAATTGGAGAAATGTATTATTTGTCAAAGCTAAAATAGAGTATCCGATAGAGTTGTGTATATTGGCTCATATGTAATTTTATGTTATCATTTCATGTTGTGCATCTCAGGGAAGGTATTTTTATGTATTAAATATCTTATATGTGAATCATTGGGCTTCACAATCATTAGTGTGCAAGTTAGAAGATCCGGTCTATTGATTTTCAATCTAATAGTTCAAAGAGGCCGACTAAATGAGTATAGCATGTTGTGGATATTTGAGACATAATTTTTTAAGGTATTTATTGTTTGATACATGTTGTTTTTGGTCCTCACTATGTT
This sequence comes from Sequoiadendron giganteum, assembly GCA_007115665.2. Taxonomy (NCBI): domain Eukaryota; kingdom Viridiplantae; phylum Streptophyta; class Pinopsida; order Cupressales; family Cupressaceae; genus Sequoiadendron; species Sequoiadendron giganteum. Next base: position 617,590,504 of record CM021107.1, read on the forward strand.
TTGGCCATTGTTTGATTCGCATTAACAATTGATCATGGATTTGAGCCGACAGTTTGTGCACATTTTATATTTTGTTTAAGCCAACATGCAGTTGTTCTAATCTCTAGTGGTTGATATATATAAGTGATCATTCATATCATTTTGATATATGTTGTGATATGATGTGAAAGTTAGAAGGAATATAGATCGATTGAGCACAGTTTCATTTGAGAAGAACAAATATTGGTGATTCGAATTAAAGCAGATAGAGTTTCAAGAGCAGAAGTAGACAAAATGTGAAGAATGCAAATAATGTGCTTAACCGAAACTATACTCAGGCATTAGCAGATGCTATCTCATAGTTCATCTACTCTAGTATTTTTTTGGAAGTGACTGTAAGATAATGAGTCTGCTTTTGGGCAGAAAGCCTTTTGTATTTGAGCAGCAAGCTCTAGGTAGTGTCCTTGAATGCATGTGCATTCCTTTTGTAAACATTTATATTGAGTATACTCAAATTATGGATTGATCTCCATCGTGGTTTTTCCCCTAACAAGGTTTCCATGTAAAAAATCCATGTGTTATGGTTTTTTGGTTGCTTGTCTTATGTTCTTGCATCTTTATTTTGGTTCAATTCTATAAGTGCTTTAAAGATCAAGTTGATAAAGTTAGATTTTGCATAACACTGATTCAACCCTCTCAGTTCCTCCTTGATTCCAAAAATTGGTATCAGATCCTAGTTCCTCGGAAGAATTTTAAAAGCTTGGGGAAGATTTGAGAAGGTGATTCAATAGATTTTGGCAGTCTTCATCAACAACTTTTGGTAGCACTAGATGATCTTCATCAGTCCAAATATGAAGTCAGAGAATTGCAAGCAAGCCTTGTGAATGCTGGGAAATTCATTCAATCATTGAAATATAAAATCAATAAGTCCAGGGAAAAGAGAAAGGAACTATGTGATCAGATCAAGTAGAAAGACAATAAAAGCATGGAATATTAACACCTAAGTCAAGCTTTAAAGGAAAAGGAAAAAGAATGTGAAAATCTCACCAGAGATAATGTTGTCCTGAAGCATGAGATGGAATCTATTGTGATGAGGATGACCAAGGAGATTGAAGATAGAAAGAAGAATGAAGAGAATCTTACTCAGTCCTTGAAAGAAAGATCTGATGAATGCAATAGATTCAATCAGGTGGAGCTTGAATTGCAACAATCCAAAAAAAATGAAGAAGAGATTGAAAGACATATTGTTATTCTCAGGGATGAACTTGCTACTACAAATGAATACAAAGAGAAGTTCAAGATTAGCTCAGCTAAGCTTGATGAACTGATTCAAAGTTAGAAAACTAGAAATGACAAGAAAGGTCTTGGATATGAGAAAGGAGAAAGCTTTGGATCTGGTCAAACGAAATTTAGGTTAGGAAATAAAATGAATAAAGCTAGAAGGTATCCGGTAAGACAACCCAATGCTCAAAATTTCAATGGATACTGTATTTTTTGCAATAAATTTGGTCATATGGTTACTCAATGTAAAAGTAGAATCAATCCAAGTGGTCCATCATTTTTTTGTTAGTCTTTCAATTACAATAAGTATGGTCATAAGTCAATTGAATGCAGAAATATGACAAACAACCTTTTCAATAGAAATATCAGATGGTATGCCTACAATAGATTTGGCCATATTGCTAACTAGTGCAGATCAAGAGAAAATTAATGGAATAACTAGTTTGGACAAATAAATGTTGTGTGTTATAATTGTAACAAATCTGGTCACATTGTAAGAGTTTGTAGAAGCGGGAAGGGTTTGGTAAACAAAGGGAAAAATATGCAAAAGGATGATAAGGGAAAATGAAAAGTTACTGTGGATGATATCGAGAATCAAATGAAGAAGACATGGGTGAAGAAGAGTGCTTTTGATGCAGGAAATGGATCAGCACCAAAATCTGGTTTTGAAATTTCCTCTAGGAATTAATTTAAGGCCTATGTCCTAGGGGGAGCTATCAAGAAAAGATTTTAATCCCCTATCAATAGTTGGTACCATAAAGTGGTAAATTGTAACGATTGTGTTAATGATCTATAGATATTTTTGGAATGTTTATGAGGGAAATTTGTGTAAATTGAAGGTCCGTAGAAGAATTTTTTAAGACTATGAAAATAGGGTATATGGAAGACCTAGGGAAAAACCATTTAATGTGTTAAAAATTTAGGTGTACGAATGATATAAAGGTTACTTCTATTCCTCATTTGTCACTTTTCACTTTGATTAGAAGAATTTTGGAGATCTTTGCAAGTGAATTTTGGCGAGATACAAGTCTAAAGGTGATTTGACGATCAAACACTAATTCGGAAAAAAGGTATTTATCTATGAAACTTGTGAATTTGAACCCTTTGGAAATGGATGCTCCATTAGTCATTAATATTAAGGATAAACCCCACCCCAAATTCAAATGACACCCATTCAAATCCATCGAGACAAAACCATTAGGTGCATTTTCTTCAGTTTTGTATGGTGTCTTGTACATTGAAGATACTAGGGCATACATTCATGTGAATATTGTTACGAAGCTCCTAGTTGCTAAATTTATACACAAATCATATTGTGGGAGAATATTTCTATGTTAAACTTGAATTTTAAGGCTTTGGAGGAGAATAAATTCCCACAAATTGTGAATTTTCCCGTGTTCGACGAAAATGAATGGGTTTGGTACATACTAAGTCAAGTGAATGTCGAGTTCATATGGTTAAATCAAAATTTTAATATCATAAGAGAGGTTATAAGCATAGTTATTGGTTTTAGTTCAACTAGTGGGTTGTCAACATTGAAAGTTGTGAAGAACCAAACAGTCACTGAGGCAATGGGTTCCAATTTCGACAGAAGATCCATGATAGTCAATGACATCATTGAATTGGATGTAGATTTTTCTTCTATGGTCACTGGATATAAGATCTATCACTCCAATCAGGATAACTCTGTATCTAATACTACAATCTATGCAACTTATCAAATGGTCAACGAAAATGTAGAATATGACTTATTTGAGTTACTCCAAAGCCAGCTAATTGAAAATCTTGGCAAAATCAAGAAGGACAAGAAGAACATTTTCAAGTATGGAAATCTTCTATTGTGTCTATTCTTCTACTTCATGAATGAAGTTCTAGGAGTTGGTAGAGTGCAATGGGAGAGTGACAGACCTATAGTTGTTCAAATCAGGGATATGTTATACAGAATTGGAGATATCAAAGCAAGGAAAACTGCTATATGGGGCTACTTCAAAAACTTTCAAAGTGTAATGCAAGCTAGGGAAAGGATTCCTAAGTCCATTGTGGAAAAATATAAGGACTCTATTTGCTTCATGTTTGACATTGATCTGTGTTTAATGGAAGTAGCAGAACCTAGAACAGTTTGGATAATGCATATGGGATATGAAGTTGAAGAACAGATTTTGGAGTTGTATGTTGAACACTTGTTGAGTAAACCTCAAGATCTGATAGAAGAAAGGTTTGGTACCTTTGCAGAGAAGTATATACAAGTGCATAATCAAATAAGGAAGCATGTGATAGTCTAGAGAGTGTGAAGGGAAGTTGAAGCTTTTCCATAAAGCATCAGTATATCAGTTGAAGCTGTGAGGGAAGCTAGGAAGAAAACAGAAGAAGTTGAAAAAGGAGAGCCTGCTAGAACTGATTCATCTAGTTCGGCAACATCCTCTACCAGATATCTAGATCTACAAGGAGCTTTTCACCCTCATCCGGTCCTACAAAAAAATTAAGTCCTATAAAAGTTCAAATCAAGACATCTAGAAGAGAAGGAAAAAGGAAGAAGGACAAAAGCACAAGAGTCTATGTTGTTGTTGAAGATGATGAAGAAACTGAATCAGATGAAGAAGTCAGAGAAATCTAGCACAAGGGCACAAATGCATCAAAAGTCTCTAAGGAAAATCCCTCTGATGAAGAAAAAGCCAAGAAAAAGGTGAAAATTGATAAATCAAGTATGACTGAGGAAGTGGAAAAAGATACCGAGAAAATTCTTAAGGTAGTCTATTGAAGAATAGATATACTATTGTGTCTAAATAAATTCATGTTGAAGATGTTCCATCTAGTCTGGAAGTTCAATATGTTCAAGTTAATATTGAAGAATTGAATGAAGATACAATTCAAGACACTCAGAATCCTCTAGATGTGGAAGATACTGAAACTCCCCTGGAGGCTAAAGCTCATAAATATATATCAGCTGAAGAAATAGAGATTCCCAAAGTCAAGCAAGAATCTAAGATTGAAGAAAAAAAATTGAGACAAACGAAGTTGTTATGGAAGCAAGAGACACTGCAAAGGAAATAAATAAGTTTTTAGAAGAACAATAGGAGGAGTTTGAACTTGAATTGGTTAAAGGTCCTATCAACTTGGCCACTTTATCTCCTATTCAGAAGCTGAAGGTGGGATCATTTGCTTAGACCAAGGCAAGGGAAGAGTTATTGAAATATCACATTAAGGATAGTGAGTTGTTGAGTCTTGCATCTGGTATCTTGGAGAATATCATGCCCATGCATGTCAAGGATTCATCTAATTCTCCATCTGGTCAGTTGAAGAAATTTGTCAACTCTATAAGTACTCAGTTTGAGTCTCTTGAAAAGTCAGTTGAGGATAAGGTTTAGAAAGAATTTGATGTAAACAGGTTCAGTAGATTGAAGTGTATGGTTTCTAATGATAAATCATTATTAGCTACCTGTGAAAAGAATATTCAAGGTGCATAATCTGAGGGTGGAAATATTTACAAGTCATGTTTATCTTTGTCAAAATTCACTGAGGTCACTGAGAAGAAAATTAAGGAATATGAGACACAGTTAGCAAATATTTCTCAAACCTTTGATCCTTTAACCATTTATGTGAGTAAGCATGAAGTTCAAGTCATATCCCTTCTTGAAAAAATTAAAAGTTTTAAGAATTAAAATGACAATTTTTTTGAAAGGGTATGTGAACTTAGAGGACTAATTGGCCCTAAAATGGAGACAATGCTCAGTGCATTGAAGGAAGCACAAGATGCTATGGCTATCAGTGATCTGGAAAATCTTGAGTCAGTAGAGATGCAATCCTACTTGTTTTTTTGGTCACATGACTATATTGGAGAGTCTCAAAAAGGGTTGGGACACTAGTTTAAGCCTGTTGAAGAACAATTTTGCAGACATATTCAAGTTCATGTAAGTTAGTAATGCGTGTTTCTACATATATAGTTTTGTATGACTTTTTGGTATGAGGATTCCCATATTTTCCATTGATGTCAAAGGGGGAGTGTGGGATAGTGAAAAATGTCTTATTCATTGCAAGGGGAGTTGTGAACATAAATCTTTTTTGAATTTTTCAGGATTGCAGTGTATTCATGTTGGTACTGATTCTGAAACTTAGTCATTTTTCACTAAGTGTTGCCATCAATGCCAAAGGGGGGGATTGTTGGAAAGGGACACCCTACAAGTCATCTAGTGTTGTCATTGATGGAAACCCTAGTTAGTAATCCCATCCACATCTCATTAATTTCTTATACCGAAAGTCAGATTGGAGAAATGTATTGTATGTCAAAGCTAAAATAGGGTATCCAATAGAGTTGTGTATATTGGCTCATATGTAATTTTTTGTTATCATTTCATGTTTTGGAACTCAAGGAAGGTATTTTGATGTATGAACTATCTTATCTGTGAATCATCAGGGTTCGTATTGATTGGTGTGCAAGTTAGAAGATCCGGTGTATTGATTTACAGTCTAACAGTGCAGAGAGGCCGACTAAATGAGTATAGCATGTTGTGGATCTTCGAGACATAATTTTTTAAGGTGTTTCATGTTTTTGAAATTTTTTTTTGGGTCCTCACTATGTTTTGGCCGACATTGGTTGATTCACATTGACAATTGTCCGTGGATTTGAGCCAACAATTTGTGCACATTTTATATTTTGTTTAAGCCGACATGTAGTTGTTCTAATCTCTAGTGGTGGATATATATAAGTGATTATTCATATCATTTTGATATATTTTGCGATGTGATGTGAAATTTAGAAGGAATACAGATTGATTGTGCACAGTTTCATTTGAGAAGAATAAAGATTGGTGATCTAAATTAAAGTAGACAGAGTTTCAAGAGTAGAAGCAGACAGAATGTGAACAACGTGAACAATGTGCTTAACTAGAACTATACTTAGGCATTATCAGATGTTATCTCATAGTTCATCTACTCCAGTATTTTTCTGGAAGTGACTATAAGACAGTGAGTCTTCTTTTGGGTAGAAAGCCTTTTGTATTTGAGCAGTGAGCTCTACGCAGTGTGCCTGAATGCATGTGCGTTCCTTTTGTAAAAACTTATATTGTGTATACTCAAATTGTGGATTTACCTCCACTGTGGTTTTTCCCCTAACAATATTTCCACGTAAAAAATCCTTGTGTTATGGTGTTTTGGTTACTTGTTTTATGATCTTGTATCTTTCTTTTGGTTCAATGCTATAAGTGGTTTAAAGATCAAGTTAATAAAGTTAGATTTTGCAAAACACTGATTCACCCCCCCTCTCAATTTTCCTTGATTCCTACAGTAATGTGATTACACCCAGTGGTTGTTTTCCTACATTATCAAATCCATGGATAGATAAGGAATCTAGTTGTAATTGGATTTTTTCTACTCCTATCTTATCCAAAAGGTTTATGCTACACATATTAAGGGCTAAGCCATTATCCATGAGAATACACTTAATTCCATGGTTGGTACCATTAATTTTAATAGTATCCAATATCATCAAAGCATCATTTTGTTTTCACACTTCTAACAGAGGTAACTCATCTTGATGGAAAGTAATGTCTAAGTTGACCGAATTCATACCTTGAATTAGGGCTACCACATCATTTGGTTGTGCACTACGAGGGAGAACAACTTGTTGTAAATAATTTTGAAGCATGTTATGATAATTAGGGTAGGCTTGAACAAGGTACCATAAGGATATCTTAGCAAGAGTCTTTTTAAGTTGTTCAACAAGATCATACTCCTTTCCACTATGTAAAGGAAAATGAGGAGCACAAGGCAAGATAGGTTGAGTTAATGGTAATGAATTAGGAATCATTTGTGGTTTCCTATTGTTCCTTGTGTTATATGTGTGAGCAACGATGTTATAACAAGATTGATGTGGAACATCATTACTAGAAATTTTCCTTGTAAAATTCAAGATAGCTCCTAGAGGTAATGGATGATTTTTAGGTTGTTCAAGGATGAGAAATGGCTTTTTTTAACTTGTTTTTTATGTGAGGGTGGGTAGATGGTAAGAAGTGGCTCAAGATATGACTTATGAGGTCCAATAATTAAAAGACTTGTAGGAGGTCTAAGAATTACAGGGCTTGTATGAGGACTCAAGGGGTATCTAATGTTCATAACCTCAAAAGACTTATCCTCATTGTGATGATCCTTTAGAAAAGGGGAATCTAATGTTACCTCATCACCTTCATCTAATGAAGCTACATTACTATTGTTTGAAAGACATGTATCCATTCTATCATCTTCTTGCACCATGATATCTACCCTAGTAGGAGAGTTTTTAGAAGAGGATCAAACAAGATGTTGATCACATTCCATGGTTAGATTTTGTAAGGTAACTTCATCACAAATAGGGGAGGCATCAAGAGAATAAGAACTATGATTTTCTTGCTTACCCATGATTCGATCCTTTTGTTTGAAAATATCTTCCCAAGTGAGAAGCATTGGAGAAGGGAGAAACAAGATTTTCATGACTCTCAATGAGTGTGTCTTCTAACACCAAACTATATTCTTCACAACTAGGAGCGATATTATGAGAAGAATAAATGTGATTGTCATAGTTATCTATAATTTCATTGTCTTTCACTAAATAATTCTCACAAGTGGGGGATGAATGGAGACTAGGTAAAGTGATGTTAAGAAATGTGTCAATGATCTCATTCTCTTGTGCCATAATATTTTCCCAAGTAGAACTTTTAGAAGAGGATCTTTCAAGATTATCACGATTCTCAATGGGTGTATATTCTAACATCAAAATACCTTCATCATAGGTAGGAGAGGTATTGGGAGAAGAGAAAATATGATTGTCATGATTGTTTATGGTTACATCCTCTTTCACTAAAACCTTCTCACAAATAGGAGAGGTATTAAGGGATGTGGAATTAAGGAATGTGTCAACAATTTATCTTTCTTGTACTAAGAAACTCTCATAACTAGGAAAGATATTGGAAGAATGACTAACATGCTTGTTAACGAGATTTTTCTTGGCATACTTGGAAAGGAAAGATACTAACATTATGTGCCAAAATAAAAGTAATATATCCAACTTATGCAATGCTTCAGAAAGTAAACAATTTTCCTACAGATCTAAATATTTTCACTACTAAAATAATTTTGAAATGATTTAAAATGGCTACACTAAATGGGTGATTAAACCTAATTCATAAAACAAAAGTTCCTAGAAATTTCCAAACTGAAATAGTGGTTTAATAGTAGATCTAGGAAGTGTAGAAAACTACAGAAAAGCTCAAAAAAGTTAGTTTTAATAGGTTTTCAAGGACTCATTCGCCCATGGGTGAATGGGTCTCTATTTAGGGTTTTTAAAAATAAAAATTTGAATTTTTGAGTTGTTTTGTGTGCTCTCTATTCTAGGTTGCAAACCGGTACTCATAGTTTCAGAAATCTAGAAAATTAGAGTTGAATGCAAGTATAAAATGATGCTAAATGACAACCAAAATGACCTATTTTTAAATGCAACTTTGATCCAATTTTCTTATTTAAGTTACTAAAATTATGCTATTATGTATATACTATGTAAAATAAATCTAACATTATGCAGTTTTTTGTTGAATTTTTCATATTTAAAATGAATGCAAAATGTAAGTTTACACCTAAAATGCAATGCAACTTTATGCAAAATTTAGAAACCCTAAATGCAATGAACCTATTCAGGAAATGAGATCCTCTAAGATAAAATTAACTTTTAGCCCTTAGGTGAGTCAATTCTATGGAAGATTTAGCAATTTCCTTAATGTGTGGACAAGGTAAATATGACTGAAATGCACTCTTGGGAGACAAATGAAAAATAACTAATGATCCCAATTATGCAATGTAACACTTGTCATAAAAATGTTGCAAGGTGCCTTAACAAAAACAATGACAAAAATGGAAGAATAGGGGTTTTGGGAGAAAGAAAAAAAATAAAAAATGCACTCATTCATGGCATATAAAGGTGGGATCTGGTAGATAAAACATAGGACTAACAAAAATAGTGAACCTCTTGTAGATCTAAGAAAGGGAAAATATTGTGTACCTGTTACAAAATGATGTTTTTGGGAGCTATCTTGGGACTCATTCGCCTATAGAATAATGAGTCCTTTTTACAAGAATTAAAATTTGATTTCACAATTCTTAGACCTTGGGTATGCACTTTTGATTCCCCTAGGTCCCACTATTGAGAAGCCAAAAATGGATTTGGTAGCTGAGTTTCCATGAGATGACAAAAGAGGTGACAACAAATGAAACTTTTGTAATTTTGTGTTTTAGAGATCTCTAATCCTCAATTTTCCTTCAACCTAAAATCTACAACACAAACAAAAGAGGGGCAAAAAAGTTTTTTTTTTTGTGAATGGGAGTTTACCTTGGTCAAACCCCATTTTTTTAATTAAACCTTGAAATGAAAATAATGAAAATATGGAAGGAATGATGAATGAACAACCCTATATTGCAACTCACCAAACCCTTGAATAAACCTTGGAAAGACTAAAATCTTGCATGAGAGGGATTCAATCGATGTGGATCTTGATGCTTGAATCTTGCTTTGAATCTTTGACTTGAATTCTTGGATTAGATCTTGAAACCTACATCACAATGTTAGTTCTAAAAACATGTATGAATGAGCATAAATTTGACATGAGGCTTGAGATCTTGAATGCTGCAATAAGTCCTTGATAATTTTTCCAGGTGATCCCGCAATACTGGTTTACAATTTTTGGCCAAACTGGACATTGAACTAATTTTTTCTAACTAAATCTTCATTTTTAGGCACCTATAGTTACTAAAGCATGAGGAATTTGAAGATGATGCAAACTAGTGATTTGTGACTTTTTTTCTGTAGATTATAAATATTATTTTTTCAAAAAAATTGGAATCAAATTGCACTTCTTTTTCCATCTCCTTCGAAAACTAGTTTTTTTCAATAAACACCACTTTTAAGGAGTGATGCTTTTCTTATACAACATTAATTTTTTTCCATGAATGATAAAATTCTATTTTTCTCAAATTTAGATTTGTAACTATGATATCTAGTGCTTTCATTTGGTTTCATAGTGTTTTATTGAATATTTTTTCCTTAATCAAGTTTCAAATTCAAACCAATTACAATTCAAACATAGGTGGACCGTATACTACATAGCTTTTTTTATATGTATTGAAATTCAAATTTTTTTGTTGGATCAAGGATTTCAATATCTAGTACACTGATATTTTTCAAAAAAAAAGAATTGATAATCTACTATTTTTTCACATGTGTAGAATAGAGAGCTTGATTTTTGGTGAAAAACCTATGTTTAATCAAACTAAAAAAATAAATACATAATAAAAAAAAAACTTATTAAAAATGTATTCATTGGATAGCTCGTTTCGAGGACTACTATCTTTTAGTTGGATCTGTGAAGTCTCCTCCATTTTCATCCTCAACTTGACCTTTGAAGGGAAAAATTATGGATATTTTTGGTGCCAGAGGGGGAGAATGGGGGAAAAGGGGGGTTTGAGAGAACCTAGGTTTGAGTGAACCCCCCTTGGAGGTTCGCTCAAACCTAGGTTTGCTCAAACCAGGGTTTGCTCAAACCAGGGTTTGAGCGAACCCCCTTTCCACAAAAGTTTTCCTTTGTTTTTTCCCCGAGAAATGAGAACTATGGTGGGACCTAGCATTTAATAGGTTCACTTGAAGGGGGGTTTGAGCAAACCCCCTTTGGGTTCGCTCAAACCAAATGTTCGTTCGAACCCCCAAAAACCAATTTTTTCCATGCGGCTATGTTTTGCAATTTTCCTTCCTCACTGGAATTATAAACCAGTTTTGTGGGTTTACCCTTCTTTAATACTCTTGACAATAATATTTTCTCTTGTGAAATTTATCTTGAAAATAAAATTTTGATTTGATAAAATAACCTTGTATTTATAGACATTTATCCATAAATTCTTGAAAATTAAACATTAGAAGCCAACATTTAAAATTTGAATATAGGATGATAAAAATACCGCTAAAACATATTTTAAAAATGGGTTCCAAAGGTACTAGATCCCTATTCTTGGAACACACATTGCTCAAGGTGTTTAATTATGTGTGGCATTAATTGTTGTCAGGTTTCTCCTTCATAAAATATAATTTATTAGGCTTGTAGATGTAAAATAGGGTTTATTAAGGCATAATTAAGTCCAATTTAATTGAGGAGGGCCCAAACAAAACTGTGAAAATTTAAAGAGATACATTTTTCAACACTAGATTTTTTGGAAGAATAAATAAGAACATATTATTGATGTTGCTTTTGTGTTTTCATTAATGTCACCTTGTTATATGAGTTGCAACTGCAAGTTTAAGCTCAAGATTGATATGGTATTCTGAACCAGCATACAAGTTTTATCCTCCAATATTTTGGTCTACAATCCTCTACCAGTGACTATCACCGCTTGTAGTTTTTGGGAAACAGTTTTTGGAAGTTGGAAGTGTGTAAGTTTAGAATCTTGTGTGTTCAGGTGCCCATATGGAAAGTTGGAATTATTCTATTGTTGTATTTTGTTATTAGGTCTATCTTTGGCCGACCTAATAAGTAGTTGGTGGTATAGTGAATTAATTTTGTATTGCAAATGTATGTGTGACCTATTCTAAGGTCCAAGCCAACATGTTGTAGAATGCTACACACTTGAATTTTTTTGGAAAGATTTTGTACATGCTTGAAGCTGATAGTTATCTTTTTGGTGAATAAAGGATTGCATCTAAGTAGGTTGACCTAATTGATGCTTGTGGATGAGTTAGATATATATATTAGATAAGTTTTGAGATTGAATGTGTTGGATTGAATGTGAATATGAGTAAGAGTGAATATTTTTCTATTGGCATGCGAATTTACTAAGCATCAAAGGAACTGAATCTACACTTGTGAGGTGTATCTTTATCAGTTCATATTCTAGTTGTAAGCCATTTTGTTAATATATCTTGTGTAGGTAGTGAGCCTCTCATTTTGGATGGTGATTCCTGGCAGTGAGCCGCCCTTTTTAATATCTTATAACCAGTTATACTATATTGTGAGCTAATCCTCATAATGGTTTTTCCCATTTTGGGTTTTCTAGGTAAAAACTCTCGTGTTCATGTGTTGTGTGCTTTTATGTTATTTTTTAATGCTTCTACTCATTTTTATTGGTATATGTATTGGTGTAATTTGATGGTGTTTGTTCAATAAATTTAAGAAGATATTAATTCACCCCCCTCTCAATATCTTGGGTATTCAACAATTGGTATCAAAGCCTGGTTAACATGAAGAAGCCTAATAGCTTGAGAAAGATCTTGAAGATTGAACAAATGGATGATAAAGAATAACTTCGGATAGGCCTCAATGATCTTGAAAATTTTGAAAATGAAAATAGAGATCTAAAATAAAATATTGATGAGGCAAATGAATGCATCCAGAAATTGAAAGAGCAATTGAAGAAATTCAAAGAAAGACAAAGAGAAGTTAGTGAACAATTAAAACAAGCAAATCAAGAGATTACCAGATTGAAGGTGCAAGTGGAGGAAAAGAAGAGAATTGAAGATTGCCTAAATATAGTCGTGCAAAGCAAGTTTGATGAATGCTCAAGGCTTGAACAAGAAGTGGTAAACCTGAGAACAGATCTGGATAAAGAAAAATCATGTGAAGGCAGTTTCAAAACAAGCTCCACCAAGCTTGATGAATTGATTGTAGGATGGAAACCATCTAAATACAAAGGTGATTTGTTATAGGGAGGTTGGGTGAATCAATCACTGATTCATGCTCTAGGTCTTGCTTGCAAGACCTCTAGGGTATCTTTTCTCACCCCTTCCAACCTATAGGACCTTTGCTCTCTTAGGATCCCCTGGTTCTCCCTGCCAACCTAACTACCAACATAGCTCTTCCTACCAAGTAGAACTTGGTGCAATCTTAACACCCTAACCCCTAGGCTTTATACCAACCTAAAGGCTACAAACCTCCAAATCAAAGAACTTAGTTTTGCAAGAGTGTGGAGGTGTTTCCAAGGTCTTCAATCCATCTTACTAGGTGCGTTAGGGATCCACCTGACTCCATCTACAAGTCACTTTCACCAAATTGCTTCATTAGGCCTAAAAAGGCTACTAGCCCATGAGCCCCCATTAGGTCTCCATCTCTGAGAAATCAGGTTTGTTCTCCTAAGGTTTCCAAAGAACACCCCAATCTTTCTTTGAGATTCTTAGTTCATATGCCCACCTCTCAATGATTTTTGGGGTCTTAGGTTGTTAGTGTAATTAATATTTAATTACACTTGCATAACTTTACTTAGGTTTTTCTTAGGTAATAATTAGTTTACTTAATTAATAAGTAAGCTTTATTTAGTTGAGCTATTTTTAGGTCAACATTAGGGTTGCATACTTTGCTTTTATAAAGCAAATCATCTCATCGTAATCTTTGAATTCCTGAATAATATCAATTTGCACATTTCATGCAAAGCTCTGCTTTTTGGATGTTTTCTCTTCCATGGAAGGTGTTTAGGTTTGCATGTCTGATCTAGGGTTTCTAACATGGTATCAGAACCTTGACATGCAGCCCCTTCTCAAATTCTAGAGAAATTCATTGTAGAGTTCGTTCATGGTTCCTCGAGGGTATCATGTCTTGAGTTTATTTATGCAGCATCTTGGATCAGATCGAGCCTCACCATTGGATTCAAAGCACTGGAAAAATTCAGGTTTGGCTTTCATTTTGCAGATTTTGGTCATGATTTGCCAAATCTGTGAGGGTTTCATGGTTGCTGATTTTTTGCAAGCTCTGAAGGAAGCCTATTTTTCGGAGCATCTTGGAGCAAAATGGACACTTCCATTGCGTTTGCACCACCCCAAAACCCTAAGATCACCTTTCATTTTGTTGATTTTGGCGAAGTTGGTTCAGAGGGCAAAAAAAATTGCCAAGGAGGCCGTACGGCCTCCCCAGCACGCATTTCGAGGTGAAAACGGCACAAAAATTTTTAAAAAAAATTGAAACCGGCATTGGTTTTTGCACCTCCAGTGTTGTAGTTCATCGCCGCTGGGCGGCCACTAGTCCGCCACCACCGCCAGTGGCTCCCCCTTCCACCACCGTCGGCCTCCTTCCAGCCCCCGCAGACAGAGCCTGCGGTCCTATGGGGGGCTGGGCGCATAGCCGCTTCCTGCAGACACCCATTTGTCATATGGAGGACCAAGGGCTCCACCCCAGCCCCCTACCCACCAGCCCCTGGCCATGCACAAGACTAGGGGCCGAATTGTTTTTAGCCCCCTGGGCTGCCTGTAGGCCATATTAGCCATTCTGGAGCACTTTCACCAAATCGGGCGTAACTTTTGTGTACGGTGTCCTTTTTTCGCAAACAAGATACCATTGGAAATTTGATTCCGACACCAATCCAATGGTCTAAGTTATTTTTCTTGTTTATGTTCCAATTTTATTTTGCAGGTCCTTGAACTCATAACTTTTTCTTTCACTCCAGAGGGCATATCTTTTGACTCAGTGATCCTTTTTTGCAGCATTGGAAAGCTGGTTCAGTCCTCTATACAAATCTGAGGTCTTTTTTATTTTTATGTTTATGCATGTTTATTCATTCTCTCCTTTTGCAGTCATTGGGGATTGTAATAAATGAATTGATATAAAGTTCCATTAGGGGGGTTTCTTGCATAATAATCTTCATTGTATTTTGAGGCAACTTGCATGGGTTGTAATCTAGTTTCTTAGTTTATTTTGGCCACATTTTTTTCTTAGCTTGACACATATCAGATTCATATTGGTTCACACTTTAAATTGAGAGCCTATGGTTAATGATCCACATCGGATCCATCTCAATTTGAGGGCCACTACATTTGTGGTTAATGTTCCAGAGTCTTTATGGTACTTTTTCCCATGGAAGAGTTTCAGTCTTATTTTGACATCGGCATCAAGATACACGGCTTCCAGATTCTGTCATCATTCGTTTCATTTTTTGTTGCTTTATGGATTATAGGGTTGTTCCTATTTGGTGTTTTCGAGTGTTTCGTGGCATCGGGTCTGTTGTTGCATTATTATGATTCTAATATGGTTTCTTGTAGATAGAAGTATCTTTCCTTGCTTGCCAAATTGCGGTTCCAATGTTACTCCATAGTGTTCTTCCAGTGCTTCTTTGCAGCAGTCATCTCATTGTAGGGGGGGTTCTCCCACTAGGTTTTCCTTCTCTACCTCATTATTGCATTTGTACATGGGTACTTGATCAGGCCTTGTTTTCGGGACTCATTCATGCTTTCTTGTAGTCATCTTAGTTTTAGGTGCATGCTTTTTTAGTCTCCCTAAGTTACACTTATGGGGGGGTAATAGTGTAATTAATATTTAATTACACTTGCATAACTTTACTTAGGTTTTTATTAGGTAATAATTAGTTTACTTGATTAATAAGTAAGCTTTATTTAGTTGAGCTATTTTTAGGTCAACATTAGGGTTGCATACTTTGCTTTTATAAAGCAAATCATCTCATTGTAATTTTTGAATTCCTAAATAATATCAATTTGCACATTTCATGCAAAGCTCTGCTTTTTTTATTTTTTCTCTTTTGTGGAAGGTGTTTAGGTTAGCATGTGTGATCTACGGTTTCTAACATAGGCCTCCATTTTCCGTACAATACCCTAAACTGGAAATGAGCAAAAACCTAGGTTATTATAGGTCTTTCCTGGCTTCTCTATAGACTGTTAAGAACTCCTCACACCAGATAAATTGATGTAGCTTCCTCCTCCATTATATGCCTTGGCAAGGCTCATACCTGCCATCTCCACACCGTTATTTGTCAGGAAATGGACACCCCTGCAAATCAAGTGCTCTCCACTTCTTGTCTCCCCTAGTCGGACACTTCTTGGATCACCTAGAAGAAGACTCCCACAATGACTCTGGTGTTAACTAAGACTCCTAATCCTATAGTATGTACACCCATGGAGTCTAATCAAAATTCCCAAAGGGTCGTACAATATGTATAGTGGGAATGTGATCTAAACCTCCATTCTTCACAAACTGCCTATCAGATCAACAACTAACAAGAAAACAAACCATCTACCAACAAAGCTTGAAATTGAACAAATTAACTAACTAATGTCACACAATGCTTGAAAGACAATTGCACTACATCCTACACAATTCACAGTGCCATGATCAATCCATTAACACACTAATTCAAAGCAAAAAACAAGAAAATTCACTCTCAACACCACTGTTTTCTTGATTTCAAAACTTCAACACAAACTCGAATGCTTCCAAACTTGATTTCAGGTCAAGGCACACCATATATAGGTCTCCAAAAATAGTTAGGCCTCCCCTTGGTCATGTATTTCAGTTACAAAGTGGCAAAGTTGCAAAATGCACCATTTTGCAACTTTTGCCAATTTCTAGTAAACCTATGCAAATGAGTTCCAAAACTCATTAAGCTTTTCCAAAAATTATCCTAATGATCAAGACATGTTCCTAAGCCTCTAACTCTATCTCACCTACTCAATGGTCAACATGACCTTCATTTAAACATACCCAAAAATGCAAAAATAGATTGCCTAGTGTTCCATAAGACAAAGTGTTCCTAGACAACCTATGGGTGCTCCTGCACCAATTTGGGACTGGAAATAAGTGAAATCTCAAAACCTATGAAGACCTCAAACATAGTGAACAATAAAAATACTCAAGGTAAAATAAAATAGACAAGAAATCTAAGAAGAAGACCATCTATCAGACAACCAAATGCTCAAAGGTACCCATCCTTCAATGGTGTTTTTTTTCATGCAATAAATTTGGCCACAAGGCAACTGAGTGCAAAAGTAGGATGAATCAGTTTGTTGGATCCTTCTCCAGAAAATGTTTTGCATGCAAGAAAATTGGACATAGAGCTAGTGAATGCAGAACTCAGATGATGAATTGGTTTAATCGAGGTAGAATGAATCAATATTTTGTTGGCTATTGCTATACTTGTAACAATTTTGGACACAAAGAAAATCAGTTCAGATCAAGGTTGAATGGAGGTCAAACAAATCAAAAAAAAATTGTCTGCTATAATTGCAATAAACTCGGACATATTTCAAAAGTTTGCAAAAGTAAAAAGGGAAGGCAATCTGATTAGGTAAAGAAGAATGAGCCAATGAAGAAGTTTGAGAAGAATGATGTTAAGCAAGAAATGAACAAGATATGGAAGAAGAAAGAAGAGCCAGAAACATCAGATGTGTTTGTGCCCTCATCTAGTGCAGACAATTCCTTTGGGAATTACAACTAGCATGGTCTTAGGGGGAGTATTAATAGAAAAAAATTCAAACCCCCTAGATTTCAAGCATGTCAGTCTTTGGCATGAGGATATGTGGTAAGGAATCAATAGGTAGAGGTTATGAAAAATAAAACAAAAGAAAATATGTAGGCATGGTCTTTTACAAAGGAAATTAGGGTTTTTTACTGCAACAAAAAGTTTTTTATTAGCTTTTTGAATTCCATTGCATTTAATGCAAATTAGGGCATCACATTGATCTATAAAGAGAAATTGTAAAGTAATTTTAATCACTTGTGAATTCAAAGAAAGTGGAGAACGATTTGAAGTATTCTTGAGATGATTTGGAGAGTGAGTCATGCAAACCCTAGTTTTGGTTTTTTTTGCAAAGGAAAAAAATATTTTACTCTTCTCTATTGTTGTGGGTTTGTGTAAGTCTTCTTTCTAAGATCATTAGATCTTGGTGTGTGGAAAAATGGCATCTACTGTAGTCGTAAAAGCATTAGAAATACCTAGACCTTCCTATAAGAAATATTCTATGAAGGTTTTCGAAGACAACCCTTTGGGTGCCTTCTCATCAATCCTTGTGGTGTCATGCCCATTGAAGACACTAGGACATGCATTCAAGTTAAAACTGAGGAATTTGATCATAGTAAATTGATAGACATGTAGTAGAATGAACTCACCAAGGATAATTTCTTGATAAAACCTAAATATTAAAATATTGTTGCGAAGAAGTTGGATCAATGGAGCTCCTTTTCCTAATTTCAGCCCCATTTTTATTGATAAATATGTTAAACTATCTCTCAGTAGAATGTATGAATTTTTTTTGTGGACTAACAAAACCCATCTTATAACTAAGGAAGTGATTAAGGCAGATATCGAACTCTATGACACCAGACTAGTACTAGTGTTGAAAAATATGAAGAATGAAGTGGTGATGGAGCTCACCAGAGCTACATATGACAAAAGGGCTCTTACAATGAAGCCTATTACGAATCTTGTTTTGAAGTATGCATCTATAATGATTGGACACAAGATCTACTTCACAAATAGAGAAAATACAATGTTTTCTACAACAATCTATGTTGAATATGACATGGTAGTTAATGGTGTTGATTATGATTTGTGTGAACTTCTTTGGCAGTATTTGTCTGAGAATCTGAAGATTTCAAAGGAAAAGAAATATACATTCAAGTTTGGTTCCTTGATTGTCTGTTTGTTATTCTACTTTCTTAGAAGGATTCCCAGAAGAGATTATGTGGTAATTTGAGACACATCCAGACCGGTTGCACATCATTTTTTTTATTATTTGTATAATTTAGGTGATTTGAAGAGTCTAGATAATTCTTTGACAACATTCTTTGTTGTGTTCAAAAGAAACATAAATGAAAGAGAAATAATTATTGGTTGTTGAGAAATATAAGGATGATATCATATTTCATGTCCCCTCTAATGAATGCATGGTTGAAGTTTTTGAACCCAAAATTATATGGATTCAAACTTTGGGTATAATATTATAGAGGATGAAGCTAAAGACTATGTACAGGTTTTGTTGAAAAGTCTGAAAGTCACCAATGGACCTAGAATTGGCACATATGCAAAAAAATCAATGGAAAAGTTCACTTGGATCATAGTAAGCATGCGAGGAGAAAGAAGGTAGATGAGATGCTTAGAAATTTTGTTCTCATTGATGAGAAGATTGCACAAAGTAGGGCCTTGGGAGAGTAGAAGACTGGAGAATCATCAAGTCTAAGGAGATCGAGCAAGAATGCTCCTTCAAAACTAGTTTTTGGCCCTACAGTAGTAAAGATTGAACCCAATGCTCCTAGCAAAGGTAAAGGCCCGGGTCCTTCCAAACCTACTACAAAATCCGGTAAGAGAAAAGGAATTCCTCCAATGGTGCCTATCAAGTGAGGAAAGAAAGAAAATGCTACAAAGGAAAAGAACCTTAGTATCACTGAAGATCAATAGGAAGAGGAGGAAGACCCTAAAACAAAATTGGTAAGAAAGAAGAGAGGAAGCATGTCCTTTGGTGAAGGTGCTTCACAAGAAGCTAGTGTTGGTTATAAAAGAGTTCATTATGTATCATCCTCTAAAGAAGATGAAGAACAAGGTTTTGGTGTTCATGTGCACACCAAACTAGAAGCAAAGAAGGCTAAAGTTGTAGAAGAGGTATCTCTAGATCGGGAAGAACAAAAAGCCTCTCTGGTAAGACCTGGTTCTCCTCTTATATTATAAGCTTTGGTAAATAGCTTGATACACTTTGAAGATATGTTGTAGCCTACAGCAAAAAATTATGAATAGTTGTTAGAGAGGATAGAAAAACATAAATGATGGCTATCATTCAGTATGTTATTACTTTGGAAGTTAACTGGGATTATGTTAAGAATAATGTGCCTAAGAAATTGTGGGAAGCTCTGATGAAAAGAAGATCAGAGGTTGTTGAACTAGAAGAGATAATAAGAAATAAAGCATTTGAAAATAAGAAATAAATAATTTGAGGAAATTGGGTCCTCTTTGACCCCAAGTGATCTAGAAACCTTGAAGAAGGTTTTTTCAATGATGTTTTGGATGAAGAAAAGGGAAAACACCTTGATGAAAAGAGACAACAATCATATCAAAAGGATAAAGAATGAAATTGTAGATTCCATCAGGGGTATGGATGAGAAATATGGAATGATTGGTGCACTCCCATCTGATTCTGCACTTAAGTCAAGAGAAGAAGTTTGTGTAGAAGTTAAGGATGACACTCCTTCTGGTATAGGTGATACAAACACTCCTCTAGAAACAAATGATGTAATATTCCTCCATAAATAGGTAGTACAAGTGTTCTTTTGGAATTAAATTCTACAAATGATCCTCTAGAGATTGAGAAATAGAATGAAGAAAATATTGAAGCAAAGAAACATGATGTTGCTCCTCCAGAGCATATTGAAGAAGAAAAAGATAAAGCTAAAGAAGAAAAGGATAACGATGAAAGCGAGAGGGATGAAGGAGAAAAATAATAAGGTGGAAAATAAGAAGAGAAAATAGAGGAAGAAGAAAAGGTAGAAGAAAGAAATAGGGAATCTGCCAGAAAGAATGAAGAAGAAATAAGGCAGGTCCTAGAATCACAAAGGTCCTCTAGAGAATCCTCCTCCGGTGATGATTTTTTGAAAGGCTTGTTATCCAAGCAGAGCAAGTTCCATCCAGTGATTCCTCCAAAACTTCTACAACTCCCCATGACTCAAGGCTATGCAGATCTGGACAAGATTTCTAATGTGCATAAAATAGTAATAAGGGATGCATTGCATGCATCTGAAAGAAGAGAAATTTTGGAAACACATTAGAAGGGAACTGAGCTTATTGATGATTCCATCAAATCTTTGTAGGAGGCCATACCTGGTAAATCAATTAATACATCTCTCACTTTGGTAGATAATCCGAAGCTTCTATTGGACTCCTGTAAGGATTATGCCTCTAGACTTGGTGAAAATACAAGGCAAGAGGTTGAATAGAAACTGGCAGAGAAAAGGCTTTTGGCACTTTATGACAAGTATGCTCTGGCACACACTAATGTTGAAAAGAGCCTAGAAAATATGAAGGCTTGTGAGTTTGAAGCAAATACTGTATTTTCTTACTCCATAAGGTGTTCGGATGCCACAAAGAGCATCAAGGGTCTCATGGACTCCATTGAGTCTCAATTGACACTTGTTTCCAGTGCATACAATGCATCTAAAGACAAAGATAGGTCAAATTGGAATGCCATCTCTGCTCATAGAGAAAAATTATTTATGTTACAGAAGTAGAAGGAAGATATCATCAAAAAAATTTGTGAGAATGGATTACACTATGGTTTCCAATGCCTTAGTGAATGCAAAATAATGGGATAAGATCAATCTGACCCCAGATACTCTGGATGATGCTGAAGAGAGCCTGGTTGAGTTGAAATCTTTGAATAGAATGATGATATCTGCTAAGAAGAGTTGGGAGAAAGGAAATACAAAATGATAAGGTATTCTCAAGGAGCTTCAAATCTCACCTTCCTCCCGATAATATATTTTTTTCAAGTTTACACACTTTTGAGACAAACTCCTAAGGGGGGTTCAATAATTTTGATTATTTTGGTCATACAATGTTTCTGACCATCTATGTATATATGTATATTCATATTTTATGGACCATCCTTTGTCCTTGATATCAAAGTGGGAGAGAAAAAGAGATTATTGAAAAAGTTATCGAATGTTATGGAGAGAAAAGGGGAGTGTATTATACATAGGAGGTTTGTAAATTCTTTTGGCACATGTTTCCATCAATGGAAAAGGGGGAGATTGTTGGAAGAATGAAGAAGAACATATCATTGATGCATCTTTTGTGTTTTCATTGGTTTCACCATGTTATATGAGTTGCAACTACAAGTTTAAGCTCAATATTGATCTGGCATTCTGGACCAATATATAGGTTTTGTCCTCCAGTATTTTGGTTTGCAATCCTCTACCAATGACTATCATCGCTTGCAGTTTTTGGGAAATGGTTTTTGGATGTTGGAAGTGTGTAATTTCATAATATCATGTGTTCAAGTGCCCATATGGAAACTTGGCATTATTTTTTTGTATTTTGTTATTAGGTCTATCTCTAGCTAACCTAATAAGAAATTGGTGGTATAGTGAATTAATTTTGTATCATGGATGTATGTGCCACCTACTCTAAGGTCCAAGCTAACATGTTGTAGCATGCTACATGCTTGAATTGTTTTTGGAAAGATTTTGTACATGCTTGAAGCTGACAGTTATCTTTTTGGTGAATAAAGGATTGCATCTAAGTAGAGCGACCTAATTGATGCTTGTGGATGAGTTAGATATATATATTGGAGAAGTTTTGAGATTGAAGGTGTTGTATTTAATTTGAATACAAATAAGAGCAAATATTTTTTTATTGGCATGCAAATTTACTGAGCATCAAAGGAACTAAATCTACACTTGTGAGGTGTATCTTTATCAGTTCATATTCTGGTTGTAAGCCATTTTGTTACTTTATTTTGTAGGTAGTGAGTCTTGGAAATGAGCCACCCTTTGTAATATCTTATAACTAGTTATACTATAGTATAAAAAATTCAGGTGTTCATGTGTTGTGTGCTTTTATGTTTTGTTAATGCTTCTGCTCATTTTTACTACTATATGTATTGGAGTAATTTGATGGTGTTTGTTCAATAAATTTAAGAGGATACTAATTCAACCCCCCCTCTCAATATCTTGGGTATTCAACAACATTAAGACATTATTAAGTCCATTTTAATTAGGAGGGCCTAAACAAGTGTGAAAATGGAAAGGGATACATTTTTCTACATTACACACACTATGATTAGAGTAGGAATATGTGAAACTAGATTCAAGCAAGAAACCATCTATCTTATCATACCAAGACCTAAAATATTTTTTGAGATTGTAGTGTCAAAAATTGCATACCCTTGAAATTTCACACTATATTATGCCCCCACTTTAGCTCTCTAATATATAACATTTCAATTAAAAATTGTTAGCATTTGTACCTATTATTTATGGTAATTTTATGATAATATCAACCCTCTAAACTAAAATTTTCCAATATGGGACCACTGTTAGAGTCACTCAAGGACTCAAGCTCCCAATATCACCTACAAAACCAAAAATAATCTTCTACAAGAGATAAAATAATAAGCATAAATTTTCCAATAATAGATGTAAATATATTAAATCAAATGTAATCAATGCAATGGAATGAAAATAGATTAAATTATAAACAAAAACCCCTTGGTTATATAGCCAAGGTGAGACACAAGATTATACAAGATCATGACAACTGTCTTAATCCTATGATATGTGGGTATGTGCAGGATCATGATGGGTCAAAAAGTAGTGATATGTAAGTGATATCATGGCCCATGTGGCTGACGGCTTTTTTTTACCCGAAATTGATGAAACAAAAAAGGTTTTTAAAGGATATTCTCAACTTTCCACCAATATAAATTATGCTTTACTTTGAATTTAATAAATAATTATTATTTATTTTCTATTTGAATTACGACTAAAGTCCTGATTGATAGGCTGATTGAAAAACATCTATAGCTTTCAAACAGTATCACATTTTTTGAATCTGAAACATGAGTCACATTCTATGCTTCATATACTATAGGATTAAAAAAATAAAAATTGAATTTCATGAAGTTTTCACCAAGTTAAGGTGGTCAAACATACGGATTTTTATATTTTTTAAAAGTTGTAATAAAAAATTAATAATTAATTATTTACTTGGAAACAAATTACAAAAAAATATGCATCACATCAGGACATGAGTCCTCTACTTATATCTAAAATATTATAAAAAAATATTATCATTTTATTGTGGTTAGGGTGGTTAGACAAACACCTACTTCTTATTTTTCCCTGAAATTTAAGTACTACTGCATTGAAATTTCAAATTTTCACCAAATAGTTTTTTTTTTTAAATAAACCTAGTAGTTTAGAAACTATATTCAATTTTCTATAGATTCTATTCTTGCATATTTTTGAAGTAATATAGATAACTTATTCAAAATTTTACATCAAGTTGCCTAACTCTAATTTTTCTGAGTTTTATCACCACATAAGGGCTTATTTTTCCATGATGATCCTGCACATACCCATGAGACAAATAATATTAAATTACCTAGGACACAAGAAGTAAATGACATAAGTTAAGATAAGATATAATTCCAACTAAGACTTTTAAAAAGATTCCTAGGATCTAAGTAAAATTAAAACATGTGAATAGAACATATTAGGTGAAATAGTTAAGTAAAATACCATATTCACACCAACAACCCCTTAAGTACAACTTAGGAAGGAAAAATCCATGAAAATGATGCAAATATGGGTCCTAGAAACTAGGCCATATTAGGTATGTAAAAATTTAATCTCACAAATGGGGAAAAGGAGAAAACCTAGTGGAAAAAAACTCCTCCCCAAAAGAGAGATGAAAGAAAGATTCTCTCAATGAAGAATGAGAAGGAAAAAACCTTACATGAGGAAAAGGACCCCACATAAGAGATAACATGCAATCCCCCTCAATGTAGAGTCTCCTGCAATGATGGTGAATTCCCAATACTAAATGTTGAAGATGACCCAATCTCATTGAATAACATTCCTCCCTTTAGGAAGAAATAAAAACCCATATGGTATGAATATGTCTTCCCATTATTGAAAGTAATATGAGGGAATAAAAATGATGAGTTATGTCTATAAATTATGCTCAAATTCCCCCATGTCAATTCCAAAAGTTTTCACACTCCAAAAAAGCATTCCAAGCCACATTGATGAAGAGGAAAATCCAAAATATAGTAGAGATAATTGTAGAACACAATCCAAAGAAAAAAATATCTCCTCTAAATACAAAGAAGCCTCCAAATTCTTCCCAAAAGTATCCGTACTCATGTCAAATTATGAAGAATGTAAGAGGGTTAGAGTTTTCCCTCACAACAACTGATCAATAAGAATCTTCATCAAAGAGAAGGTGAATGCAATCAATGGTGTCTCTAAAATATAAAATTTGAAACTCTACAAACCTACAATGTTTTTCAAGTACTCATCCCAAGTATCGATATCTAGAAGATAATACATATTTTGATGCATTGAATCACAAGAAGAAAAAACTATGATCCAAATATTGAAATGATAATATATTCGAGGTAATTCTATACTATGAAAAATACTAATAACATGGATCATCTACCATATAATATTTAGGAACAGGGACCATGTATAAATGGAAATAGTTGGGCCGATGTGAATCTAATAATAATGTAAGTGATGTCAACATAGATCATGAGTGAGTTGGATAGGTCAACTCATGAATATCTAAACAATGTTTCATGATAGAAGCCAATGTTGATGAGGTGAGAGAAATATCTAAAGATGGAAATGATTATCCAACCTCATTGAAGTTAACATCAAAGAGAAGACAAATTCCCTCAATGGTGTCATCCAAATATGCAATGCGAGATTCTATAAACAAAGATGTGATTTCTAGTAGATATATATCCCAATATGATGGATCTCTAATGGCAATAGCAATTTCTTGCTAGAAAGAATCATTGGAACTCGTGGATGAGTCAATATTGGATTTAGATGTAGAAATAGTTTATATGGTAAATAAGTCCTCAATGCAATCCATGCAACTAAATTTTTCATCCCCAAAGGATGTTTTCTCACAAGATGTCTAAGTGAGACCAGATGATGTTTTTGCATGTGCTAGAAAATTTTGATCAAGTAAATACCATGATCAAGAAGAATTTTTTCAATTTCAGCACTTTGACATTGAAGATATTCTATTGTATACCTTCTCATCCCATAATATCCATATTTTATTTTCTATTTATTAGGTGGATTATGAAGAATACTAAAATAGAAGAGATTTAGTGTGAGAGACATGATCATATTAACCAATAAACCTAAAATTAAAAACACCTATATTTCCCCCTTGATTCAGAGATCCCCTCAGGAATGCTTAGTGGAAAAACATAGCCCCCGAGAACAATGTGTAAGAGAATTACAACTTGTTTGAATATTGGATGCCAAATTAACTATTGATAATGCATGATTATTTTTATAAAATGGGAAATCCAAATCTAAAAAATACAAGAATTGAATTCCTTGAAAATTTTTGATATGCATTAAAACAAAAGTTTGCAAAATTTTGATAATTAGAGTGAAAGTTATGATCTATTGAAATTTGCTTACAATAATGACTTCTAAGGTAAAAAAAATATTTAAAATAATACAATATCCAAATTGTCTTTATGCTAAATATTAGAAATGAAACTGAATTGTTGTCACCTATTTACATTGGAAAATTGGACTCTCTATTATAAGGAAAACTTAGTGCAGAAATGCCTTACAAATGCAAAATCCATAGGAAAGAAGTGCGGAAAATTTCACTTAATTTAAATTACAGTAATTAAGATGCACATTTAATAGAACAACGGAGTAAACTAATTTAACACACACAAAACTGAACACCAGATTTACATGGGAAAACCCTTACGGGAGAAAAACCCACATGCCAAGTAAAGTCACTTTGTATTATAGTAGATCAATTACATACATAGTTACAGACTCCACTCCAAGTGTTAATTCATAGTAGCATTACAATCCCCTGATCAACCTCATACATAGATTCTAATTATAGTTGTTCTCTCACACTGTTACAATGCTCATATAGCATACAATGAAGAACATCAATCAATTGAAGACAAAATCAATCAACAACCAACTCATTTCAGATTTTTATAATATATACCATTCAACCATCATCACTTTAGTTCTAGGAAACCAACTATTCCAACTGTACACAAACCATCACAAACACGTAACTGTCAAAAAAACTACATTGGCTTCAATGTTCATCCCAACTTGCTAAACCAAACATCAACAATTAGCAACCAACCATGGCTTTGCATATCAACACCAATCAAGTCCCACTTTGATGTTATTCATGAGTTATCAAGTCAACAAATTTCAAGTCACCCAATCAACAAATGTACACCACTTAGCCAATCCCGCACACCCTGCAAGAGTCTATCGGGACCCACCACAAGGGGTGTGGGGTTAGCAGGCACCATTGGATTGTTTTAATCACAACCATCGATTGATATATATAACATCACATCATCATGGTCCCCACTACCACCGTGGCATCCAAGTCACCACTAACAAGCCAATGCTTGCAAACCCCACAAGGTATCAATCGGGTCCCACCAAAGCACTACGGGACTAGCGGGGAGGAAACAATACACTACCAACATGGCATCCATGTCATCACCATTGTCCAATCTCACACACCTTGATCGGCTTGTCACCATGGTCGATAAGTTGAAGGTTTCCAAAACTTCACAACTCCTGACATGAGGTTCCAAAGATCTAACTTTCCACAATCCTATGATCCGCTTGTCTCTGCGGTTGATAAGCCAGAGGTTTCCAAAACTTCACAACTCTCGATCGATGGTTCCAAAGTTCTAACTTTCCATGATCTTGTGATCCACTTGTCTTTGTGGTCAGTAAGTTGGAGGTTTCCAAAACTTCACAACTCTCGATCGATGGTTCCAAAGTTCTGGTTTTTCAGTGATCACATGACATTCAGGCTGATTAAGGGAAAAATTCCAAGCCAACAAGTTGAGGAACATTTTCCAACATGCTCCCACTTGATGAAGACTTACTGGCTTCATCAAAACTCAAAGTTATTGAAATTCATAGGCCCCAAGCCCCATCAAACTAGCACACCACCTATACTCTTTTGTGCTCACAAGATTTGTTAATGTATCAGTGATTCTCTAGAGTATCTGCTTTTTAAAGATTAACCTTTCCATCCTCCACCATATCAATAACAAAATGATACTAAACATTGATATGTTTCATCCTGGCATGGAAAATGGGATTTTTCACCAAACAAATAGCACTATAATTGTCATAGAAAATAGTAATCTACCCTGCATTAAACCCAACATCAGAACATAAATGTCTAAGCCAAATGGCTTCTTTATAGGAATGTGTTGCTACTATGTACTTCACCTCAATAGTAGATAAAGCAACTACAGCCTATCGCTTCCTCATCCAACTAACTATGCCATCGAATAACATGAATATGTATCCACTGGTGGATCTTCTACTATCAATTTCCCATGCCCAATCAAAATCCACATACCCATGAATGATAAGAGATCTCTATGATCCAACGGGGTTGCCATGATAACACAAACCATACTCCAATTACCCTTCAAATATCTAAAAACCCTCTTCACAGCATCCCAATGTAGCCTTCTTGGATTATCCATAAACTAAGTACTCCCACTACTTGGGAAATTTATGGCTTGGTATAGACCATTACGTACATCAAACTCCCAAGTGCACTTGCATAAGGCACCCTGGTCATGTCGTCTATCTCAGTAGGAGACTTCAGACAATCTTCAAAAGATTGTGTCATTCCTTGCAACACTTGAACAACTAACTTCTTGCAAGTTGTCATAATAAATCTCCCAAGGAAAAAATTAATATACTTTCTTTAGATGATCCATAGCTTTCTACTCCCCCTATCCCTTCTTATTTCCATACCCAAAATATACCTTGTTGCACCTAAATCTTTCATTTCAAACTATGTTGACAACTAAGATTTTAAATCATAAATCATACCCTTACAATTCCCAAAGAATAGCATATCATCCACATACAAGGAAATAATAAGTAGACGATCGTTTTTAGTTTTTTAGTACACAAAATGATCTAATTTGATCTTACAAATCCCAATGACAACACAAAAGTGTCAAAATTTTGGTACCACATTCTAGGTTATTTTCTTAAACTATATAGAGATTTCTTTAACTTGCAAACTAGACTTTTTTTACCTTTTTCAACAAAGTGTTCAGGTTGGGACATATAAATTTCTTCTTCTAGTTCTCCATGAAGAAATTTTATCTTCACATCCATATGCTCAACCTCTAAATCATATTCAGCTACAAGTGACAATAGAAATCTGATAGATGTTAGTTAGCTACAGAAGAAAATATTTTTCCATAATCAACTCCCTCCACCTGGAAATAACATTGTGTGACCAACCTAGCTTTAGAATTTTCCACACTGCCATCTTTCTTAAATACCCATTTGCAGCCAATAGGCTTTTGACCTTCAAGAAAAGGTACCAAATCCTAGGTTTCGTTGTTTTCTAATGATGTCATTTCCTCATTCATGGCTTCCAACCAAGAATTTGAATCAGACATATTAATAGCCTCCCTTACAGTCCTAGGCTCATTAGTGCTAGTAATCAAAGTATAGGCACAACTCGAATCCAACATGGAAAATCCATACCTATTAGGTTGTCGCTTCTCCCATGTAGACCTCCTCATAGGTTGAGGTTGAGGATGAGCTTGTGGTTCTTCTTCTTGTTCAGAACTCTCCTCAAATACAGGTACACTTTGAATTCGTAGTTCCTTTTTATCTGGAGATAGAGGAATTTCAACTACTTCTTTGTTCTTATCATCTTTCATCTCTAACTATAGATCAATTGTAGAAGGTTTCAGCTCATTAAATATTACACTTCTGTTGTACAACACCTTCTCAATAATAGGATTTTAAAGCTTGTATCCTTTAATTCCAATACCATAGCCAATGAAGACACATTTAACAAACTTTTTTCTCCAATTAATATCTTTTCTCATTCAACATGTATGCATATGCCTCACAACCAAATACATGAATATGT
The DNA here is from genome assembly GCA_007115665.2 of Sequoiadendron giganteum. NCBI lineage: Eukaryota > Viridiplantae > Streptophyta > Pinopsida > Cupressales > Cupressaceae > Sequoiadendron > Sequoiadendron giganteum. Next base: position 617,620,207 of record CM021107.1, read on the forward strand.
CTTAGAGAGGGCTTCTTACCAGACCATGCTTCCATAGGTGTTTTATCAACAAGAGCTAAACTAGGTGAACGATTAATCAAGTAACATGTTGTAGCCATAGCCTCAGCCCAAAACTTCTACTCCAGACTAGCACTTCTCAACATACTTCTCGCTCTTTCCATCAGCATCAAGTTTAACCTTTCAACAACTCCATTTTATTGTGGAGTGTAAGGTGTACAACTGTGCCTTTTAATCCCATGGTCTTTGCAATACCTCTTGAAATCTGCAAAATAGAACTCACTGCCATTATCCATCCTCAAGCATTTAATTTTCCTTCTAGTCTGATTTTCTACCAATTTTTTTTAAAATTTAAACTGACTGAACACCTCTGATTTAATTTTAAGAAAATACACAAATGCCCTTCTCGAATAATCATCAATAAAAGAAACATAATATTTAAACTTCAATAACAAAGGAACATTCACTAGACAAATACATCAGAGTGAATATAATCCAGTATGCCAGAAGACTTATGAGGACTCAAATAAAATGAAATGCAGTGTTGCTTTCCATAAATGCAATGTTCACAAAAATTGAACTCAAGGTTAGAATCAACAAGCCCTTATACCAGGTTTTTATTTTTCAAGGATTTCAAGCCCTTTTCTCCTATGTAACCAAGTCTACGATGCCATATCATGGTTTTCTTTGCTGGGAGTTCCACCTCCAAAGAGTTTTCTCCTAGGGGAACATTTTTCTCCTTCCCTATGTGAGCAACTTTATCTGAATTTACAGAGACATTGTTACATTGAATAGCATGTGCATCTAGCTTGTACAGATTGTCTATATGTGCACCCTTGGCTAGCACCATTGAGCCTCTAGTCATTCTACAACCACCACTCAAGAATGTAACTTGCATGCCAACATCGTTCATCTTACTAAAAGAAAGAAAATTTTGATCTAGACCTAGTAAGTGCATTATACCATCAATTCCTTTGATTCTTCTATCAAGAAATTGGATTTTGACTCTTCCACGATCGAAAATTTCAAGGGATGAATCACTTGATAGGTACACCTTTCCACCATCATACTTTTCATACTTCATGAACCAATCTCTATGAGATTTCATATGAAAATATGCTCTTGAGTCAATCAGCCAGACATCATCTGATGCTTTAGTCGCTAGGGCTACAATGAAGGCATGTAGATCACTCTGAGAAGAATCATTATTCGAAGAGTTTTTCTTCTTCTTATTTTTATCCTCTTTGCAATCCTTTTAGACATGTCTAGTTTTCCTACAATTCCAGCATTTCACCTTGGAATTCTTTCTTGGAGACTTTGATCTCCCTTCAGATTTGGATTTAAACTTCTTATCTTTCTTCTTAATTTTGTCCTTTGATCTTCTTCAAATAGCAAGAGCCTCCTTGGTCATCTCAAAATATCTCCTTCACATTTCTTCAGACAATAACAAAGTAACCATGTCTTCCATTTTAAAGGTGGTTGTTGTACTTCCAATAGCCATCACCAAATGGTCCTATGTGTCAGGCAAGGAAAAAAGAAAAAGCATACATCGATCCTCATCATTAATCTTTATGCCTACAAATGCCAACTAAGTAACAATCATATTAAAAGAATTCAGATGGTCTTCTACAGATGCACCTTCCTCCATCTTCAAGGATTATAACTTCTTCCTCGGGAATAAATTATTCACCAGAGACTTCCCCTGATAAATATCAGCAAGTTTCTTCCATAATGAAGATGCAATCTTCTCCTCATGGACGTTTAGGAGAAAAAATTCTGCCAAAAAAAATCATATCAATCCTCTAGCTTTTCTATCCATGAGGTCCCAATATTCTTTCTTCATACCTGAGGGTTTAGCTCTAGACACAACAATCTAGAGATCTTTATCCACCAACAAGTCTTCCATTTTGAGTTTCCACAACTCAATTTTTTTCCATTGAAATTTTCAATTTCTACTCTTCCTTTTGTGCTTGCCTTCTCAATTTGTAATCAAGACAATTAGTTTTCTCTACAACACTCCCACTGAACGAAATTAGCACAAAAAACTAGCCCTACCCACAAGGATAAGACAACTAGCCAGACTCTGATACCACTTGTAAGGAAAGCTTGGCGCAGAAATTCCTTCCAAATGAAAAATCCATAGAAAAGAAGTATAGAAAATTTTACTTAATTTGAATTATAGTCATTAAGATGCATATTTAATAGAACAACAGAGTAAACCAATTTTAACACACACAAAACTGAACACTACATTTACGTGGGAAAACCCTTATGGGAGAAAAAACCACACACCAAGTAAAGTCACTTTGTATTACAATAAATCAATTACATACAGAGTTATAGACTCCACTTCAGGTGTTAATTCATAGTAGCATTACAATCCCTCGATCAACCTCATACATAGATTTTTATTATAGTTGTTCTCTCACACTGTTACAATGCTCGTATAGCGTACAATGAAGAACATCAATCAACCGAATTTGAAATCAATCAACAACCAACTCATTTCAAAGTGTTATAATATATACCATTCAGCCATCATCAATTCAGTTCCAAGAAACCAACCATTCCAACTATACACAAACTATCACAAACACATAACTATCAAAAAATCTACATCGGCTTCAATGTCCATTCCAACCTACTAAACCAAATTTCAACAGTCAGCAACCAACCCTCGCTTTCCATCTCATCACCAATGGGGTCCCACTTTGATAGTATTCATGAGTTATTGAGTCAACAAATGCCAAGTCACCCAGTTAGAAAACGTACACCACTTAGCCAATCTCATACACCCCACAAAGTCTATCGGGACCCACCACAAGGGATGTGGGTTTAGTGGGCACCATTGGATTGTTTTAATCACAACCATTGATCGATATATATAACATCACATCATTGTGGTCCCCACTACCACCGTGACATCCAAGTCACCACTAACAATCCAATGCCCACACACCCCACAAGGTATCAATCGGGTCCCACCAAAAGCATTGTAGGGCTAGCGGGGAGAACATAGTATACAACCAACATGACATCCATGTCCTCACTACTAGCCAATCTCACACACCTTGATCGACATGTCATCATGGTTGATAAGTCAAAGGTTTCCAAAACTTCACAACTCCCGACATGAGGTTCCAAAGTTCTAGACTTTCATGATCTTGTCATCCACTTGTCTCTACGGTCAGTAAGTCAAAGGTTTCCATAACTTCACAACTCCCAATCGATGGTTCCAAATTTCTAAGTTTTTGTGATCTTGTGATCCGCTTGTCTCTACGGTCGGTAAGTCAGACATTTCCAAAACTTGACAACTCCTGACTGATGGTTCCAAAGTTCTGGTTTTTAGTGATCGTGTGACATTTAGGCCGATTAGGGAAAAAATTCCAAGCTTTAAGGGAAATTCCAAGCCAACAAGTTGAAGAAAATTTTCCAACACTATTTGCATGTTATGTGAAAAAAAAAAATCCTCCTTTTTACAAATACAATTATGGTTGGTGATTAAAATTGACCACTAAAGGTTATCAAAAATATTAAATTTTTAGAAGATTCTAGTGATTAAATATTAACCACTAATGATTATATAACTATCAATTTACACATGTTTTATAAATAAGATGTTAGCTAACTATGAAATTTGTGATCAAAAGTTATCACAATTATTGTAACCGCTAGTTTTGTAAAAGGTTGAGTCAAAGGGAAAGTGAGAGGTTGTAGACACCACATGGATGACTATTTGGGAGAATTGAGGTCCTCATGGGGGTGGGAACATACAAAGGATCAATTTTTATGATGCAATTTCTATGCAACAATAATTTTTGGAGAGTTAGGTGTAATGTAGAGAAATGAAGACTTGAGGGCCACGTGGAGTGCATCTTCTTGGCAGAGAAGAAGGTAATTGAAAATGTGTGTAAGCTCACAGAACTCCAAAGAAGTTCAAAATTTGATGGAGGATTTGACTAGATAAGAGGTTTGGGAGCTTAGGTGATTCTTCTTAGATTATGGATAATTCACTTCTTATTTGCAACACACCTCTATATTAGGAAGGTCACAACTAGTTAGGGTCAATAAGTATAAGTAACTTTTGCCAATTCCAATTCAAAAGTCATGTGGAGGAGGCATGGATGGTCCTATGTGGAGCAAAGAATGGTTCATGTGTCCCAAAACACCAAAACAAGGATAATATAAGAGGTCTAGTGGAATTTAGGGATTTGACAAAGAGGGCCAAATGTAGGTCAAGAGGGAGCTCAAAGCTAATTTGAAGGGAAAATAGTGAGCTTCCCTCGCCTTTGTATGAGTCACCAATAGAGAAGTGACCTTATAATTTTGGTGAGGCTAATGATAAGATCAAAAATCATGAATTGATAACCTTCAAGATAAACTGGTAAGCACATGTGGAGGGAGGTGAACCTTGCTAAAGGTTACAGAGAGGGTGAAATGGTGTTATTCCACTACCTATGAAGTTTGATGCCATAGCTTTATGGCCATGTGGGTGAGGCCAAATATTGTTGTGCTAGATTCTATACCCTCCAAGATTAGAATGTTGTCTTTATTCCACATAAACTAATCTAGAGTGTAGGTTTATGAGGCTACCAAAGGAATTTGAAATTCTACACTCACAAAGATGATAAGAATTAATCCTAGAAAGAAGTTTTGAGAATGCCAAGATCAAAAATCATGAATTGATAACCTTCAAGATAGATTGGTAAGCTCATATGGAGGGAGGTGTGTCTTTCTATAGGTACAAATAGGGTGAAATGGTGTTATTCCATTGCTTGTAGAGTTTGATGCCACAACTTTGTGGCTAGGTGGGTGAGGCTAAAGCTTTTTTCACTAGGGTCTATGTAACCCTTCAAGATTAGAGTGTTTCCTTTATTCCACATACAAATTCTAGAGAGCATGGGTTTATGAGGCTTCCATGTGAATTTGTAACTCTATACTCGCAAAGATGCTTGTGGAATGTAGGAACTTGGTAGCAATAAAGTTAGAATATTGATCAAACTTCTACTAAATCCACCAAAATAATGTCACAAACCCTACAACAATGATTTTATCTAAAAAACATAATATATCCACAAAAAATATGCCACAAACCAAACAAGGGTATAACCCAAGTTCAAATAGGCCAAAAATGCTACAAAAATATAATTTTTGACCCAAATGGGTAGAGAAAAGGGTGATTTTGGTTCTCTACTAAAAAATTATTTTTTGCAATTTTTCCATACTATACAAATTTTCATGGTACTATACAAATTTATACAATAAATTGAAGTACATGAATTATAAATTTTTAAAAAAGTCAAAGTACCAAAATTCACAAAATAAAAAAGGCTTATTTATCAAGTCGTATGCACATAATGATAGTGTTTGTTTGGATCCACAATGCTCTAGTGATAGGGATATGTATTGGATGTTGAAATATTATTGTCATTGATGTCAAAAGGGGATATCATGCAAGGGATATTGTTGGCATAATGATAAGGATGGTTGTGAGAGCAGTGGACCTAATTTTGGAAGAGTTGGTGCAGAATGATGAAAGCAAGAAGCATGATTTTATAAATGTTGCATTATTGTCATACAATGTTGAAATATTGTTGCAGAGGGTTCTTCTAGATAACAAAGGTGAAAATAGATGACAAATTCGATGTGGGTTTTCTAAGAGCTTCTCAAAAACATAAATTGCAGGTCTAGAGGTTGAAGGATGAGCTCAAAATGAAATTACTTATGCTCTTGAACAGAATTAGGGTTTGTTGGTTGAACCCTAGGGTTGTTGTCATGGCATTGTGAATAGAAATTCTATTTTTTCATTGACTGCCTATCGCAATTTGTAGGCTACTTAAGTTATAACTTAAACCATCGTGGTCATAGTTTGACCAGCCTCTTCATCTTATGTTTATTAGTCGAGCTAATGTTTGTCAATTTTAATATTTCCTAAGTTTAGCGACAAATATTTGGCCCTTTATTGAAGAGACCCCCTGATGTCAAAGAGAGTAATTTTAGTATCTCCTCAATATACCAAAAATCAAAAAGTGCAAGCAACCAATGGTGGAGATCAAATAGTGTTTTGATCAGACAGAGGATAATGTACCTGGTGAGTCCTGAAGATGCAAGTCGTACATGTAGTGACATATCACTCAGTCACTTCACATCATGGTTATGAAGCTGAATAAAGAAATTATTTGTGTGATGGGCGATGAATGGTTGATGGTGTGACATGGAAGAAGGTGAAATCATGATGATTGGTGACAACACATGATTGCATCGACCAAAGTTTCTTCATCAAGTTAACAGGTGAATTTCGGTAGGATTTAGTGGCTAGTCCCTTTGACATCCCAATATCACCTCATCGGGGAGAATGACATGAATATGGGCAAGACAAAATGTTTGTCCCTTCGAAATTCTGATAGGGAGGTGATGCTGGTAAATGATGGCGAGTGAGAACAAGTGGTTGCATGTTATTGACCAATGTGTCAAGTCACATTGGTGACTTTTTGTTGCACAATGATAAAAAGGATGACACGTGGCCAGTGGGGGCCATCCATTTGAGGTAGTAAGATATCTCAAGGAGACATATAAATATTAGCGAGAAAATTTCAAGAGTCTCTTCGATATAACAATGTTAAAAAGAGTTAGTGGAGAATGATGCCACTAAGGTTCATCGAGAAGATAGATGAATATCGGTGGGACTTGTTTATTAGTCTCTTCAACACACTAATAAAGTGGGACCCGGTAGGAAGGTGTTAAAGGTGGATAGTGATGTGTGCAGACAAATGGAAAACGATTGCTCAACATACCAATTCACATTGTTGGTGTGAATTGTGTGGAAATGAGGTGGACAACAAGTCATGATAAATGATTGATTAGGTGATGTCACAAAGGCTCTTCATCGGGGAGACATATGAAGATTGGAAAAACAAGATGATCGATCTCTTCAACATTTTGATAGAACTTCATCAAGGAGACATATGAATATTAGAGTGAGTGGAGTTAAATTCCCTTCAACATGATGATGGAAGATTAACTAAGACCATGGTGGGACCAAATAGGAAGGCAACGATGATTGGAAGGTGACATGTGCAGATAGGTGGCGGCTATTGATTTCTCGATATACCAACTCACATCAGTTTTGTGAGTTTTGTGGTGATGACATGGATGAAAGATGGCATGTGTGGGCATGTGTCTTTCACAAGTGATATTAGAGAGAAAGGTAGATATCAGTGAGACCCTAAAATGTCTCATCCCAATATGTTAAAGTGTCTTCATTGGTGTAAAGCAATAGTTGTGAGATGGAGATCGACGACACCAATTTAAAGAGGTTTAATTCAATGGTGATGTTTTAAATTTTCCAAGATCTTTGGAGAGCCAAAGGATAGTGGTGTGAAGAATAGGATCGATGGCCCAAATTCAAATGTGAAGATATTAATGGCTAAGTCTATGTGAATAGGGTTTCAACTGGTAATCAACATAGAGGGAAGAATTAATTGGTCCAACTGCACTTGTGACCAATATTAGTGAAGACTTGATTAGCAATGCAGTGACACAATTCACAAAGGAGATGAAGATCAAAATCAGATCAAATGGATAGAAGAACGTATTTAATATATATCTAATTCTAGGGTTTTTGACAGGTTTTCTGGTTAATTAGATTTAGAAAATCTATACATAGTGTGCAAGGCTCAATATGAATAGGAAGCTTTCTGGTGAAGATAGCAGGTGAAGGAAACCCTAACAAAGGGTGCTAGATAAATGTGAGAATCTTGAGGCAGCAAATGCAGATTGGTGGAGTCAAGAAAAAAGAGACAATCAAGTAATTATCTAAGTGTTGAGTCTGCAACAGAAGCATGTGAACAGAGAGGATAGTGCAATAGATAGAGTATGCACATTCTATATGAGTAGAACCCAAACAAAATATCTTATCTAGGTTAACATTCAAGGTGCAACAAAAAAAAATAGAGAATGCACATGTATCCTAGGCTGTAATACATAATATCTACTAGGTGTTTGCATACAACGTATAGAGGTTCAGAAGAGAGTGAAGTGAAAAAGAGAAAGAGAGTGAAGAGTAGAGGGGATGTATTGTTGAGATTGCAACAACATTAGAAGAAAGGATTCTTGCAAATTTTCCAAGCAAGGTATTAGCAATTACAGATCAGGCTTGTAACAAAGAATTGGATTTATATGAATCATTTGTAATATACTCATTGTAAATCTGATTTGTTGGTGCCATCAAATAACTAAGTTGTTGCTTGGTGTAGGGAGTTGGTGCTTCCTTGGAGTTGGTTCTCCTAATACTAAGGGATTGGTGTCTCCTTAGGGTCAGTTCCCTCAAAAATTGTAACAAAATATTTCATTGTGATGTTGGATTTGAGCAGTAGACTCAAGTAGCCTTTGTCTATGGTTTTTATCATCTTGTTTTTTTCCAAATACATCATGTGTTATGGGCTTTTGTGTGTGTGCATGTTTATCTCTTTGCTAGTTTAGTAAATCTACATAAAGTGCTACAAGGAATTAATCTGTAGTATTGATTAAGGGCTTAAGAATTAATTTGCACAGAGGTTTTGAGAGCTAAGTTTTTAGATCTATTGATTCACCTCTCAATAAATTATTGTTGTCCAACATTGGAGTCATCTTAATGTGGGAAGGAATATTCTCTCATGGATTTGATACCATGTTGGAGAATTCCAAGATCAAAAAGTGCAAATTTATAACCTTCCACAAGTGAAACAATAAACGTAATAGGATATATATCATATAATATGAAGAGTGTATAAAATACAATGAGAAATCATGCATATATAGGAAAGATTTATGAGGTGAGAAGGTAGGATTGAACAAATGACTAACCCTCCAAAGATGCAACACTTGTGAGCTCACTTGACAAGTGTGTGAGAAAGTGTAAATTGTGCATGCAATAGGTGTCTCAAGTGATGAGGACACGTGTCTCAACCATATGAAGTAAGAAAATGTATGAAATAACCTAAGTAAACTTAAGATATATGTGAGAATAGGTCAGTTCTATAAAGGTGATTAGCTAACTAGGAGTAGTGTAAAAAATTGTCACCATTAACAATTTCACATTATGTTTTTCCCCCCTAATTTATTGGACTTAATTAAGCTCCTAATTTTCTAAATTATGCATTATAAGGCCTAATTTTTACTATTTTCTAGAGAATTGCAAGATGTATAAGAGAGAATTTGTACCCCCCTTGCAAATTCCCCATTTACACCCTCTACTTTAGAAACATCAGATCTGACTAAGTAATTCCACATCACCTATCTGCAGTGCATCCACTTAGCGCTTATCCTTTGTGTTGGTAGGGGAATTTATGACAAAGACATGTGAGCAGCATGCAGATGTCTACATGGCACATTGTTGTCCTTGATAGATTCTTGCCTCTAGAATCCATAGAGATGTTATGTTCTCCATTGGCGATGAAGCCTAACGCCTCTGCACCTTCCAACTAGCCTTTGAATAGCTCTTTCCCTCCCTTTTCATCTTCAAATGGATATCTTTTGTAATGAATCCTTCTTTTGGAAATTTCTACATGCTTGCTTGATCTTGCTTCATAATTCTCACTCCACACTCTTGCTACTCATTACACTATTTCCATCACAACTCCAACACCACAACATTCCACATACTTTTACCATAGAATCTACCACTTGGTGCCTAGTGAGGCTACTTTCAGTGTTGTTGCAGCTGCATCAACTCTATCATTTTGATGGGCTTGTATTCCTCTCTCATTGGTCTTGAGCATCTTTGGTCGAGGGTGGTAATGCTTTTGTTTACTTTGTTGTTGGATTTTTGTAGCTTTGTGTCTCTTGTAGTGTTTTGGTTCTATTTCCATTCTAGTACTATTTTCTTTAGCATATTTCTATCTATCGATCTATCTAGCTATCTATGGAAGTGGAAACACCAAAGTGGGGGTTTGACTACAGCAAACCCCTATACATCCCCAACATTTTTCCTCTATTATTTTTGTGTAGGTACACATTTGTGTGGAGCTTGCTAGAAAACTAGAATCTCCATGATTTAATCTTCATCTCCTTTATCATCTTTCCAATTATTTTTCTTATTCTCTTATTTATCATTCTAGTTAGTACTTTAGACCTCAATTGTTAAGCCGTTAGTAGGACCCTTGTACCTTTTTACTATACTTTACACTGTTTGGCCATACAGATGCCAATGCCCCAAAGAGACACCAGTGCACCACATTTTCATCCCTAACCCAGGTTGTTGTCCTTGGATAGAGATTTTTCTAAGGTACAATTAGGGTTCTAGAAACTTGCTTGTTTAGCCCCATCCAAAATCCCAGGTTAGTAGGGTGATAGAAGCACTTGAGACTGCTCTTCATTCTCTATCCTTGACCTTAAACACTTCTCTAATTTTAGGTAGACTAGGGTACCCCTCCACTCTTGGCTCTCCATGACTTGGAGCCTTGGTGTGGTTGGTCCCCCTCCTCTACATTTTGGTGAACCCAATGTGAACAACGTCTATCTATTTTTTTGTGTTGATACTTTTTCCTTGCACTTGGTGATTGTCATAAACTTGGGTGTTGTGATTTTTTATGAGCATCACAACCCAGTCTATGACCTCCGAGTATGTAGTTAGAAGAAGTGTGTGATACTTGAAAATGGAAAAGACAAAGGTCACTTCCAGCTTTACTATTGGTTTTTCTATAGGATTTACAAACGAGATGGGTTTCATTGATGAAACCACTCATGCCCCCACTCCTCCAATGTCCCCTATGGCCTCGACCATGGATGAGGATGATGTTGTGCATATTCCTCCAGAAAACCTTTTGGCATTAGATAGGAGGTTGTTAGACCTCGTAAATCATTTGGATAAATCACCAAATATGACGAGAGCCACTAGGCTTGCTAGTGAGGTGAGATATATGTTAGGAAAGCATTGGATTGGCATAGATTTTTTGCATTTCCTCATTGATCTAACTGAACTATACATCCCTTTGTAGAACCCTAGATTGGGCACTACCCGAGGAGAAGTGATCAACACCTATGAGAGACAAATATTTGTCTCAATGCCTACCACATTCATATGCATGGCCAAAACAAGCCCCTCAATCAGCATCTTTTCTGCTTCTAAGAAACCCCACATTATCAAGGCAAGTAGGATACTCATTGGTTTTAGCTTCACCCTTCCTACTACCCCTAGCGGTGGGGGCTCCAATGGAATGAGTGGTGGTGTATTTTCTAGTGGTGGTGGTGCTGGAAGTGGTGGCTCTGGTAGAGGTCACAGTGGTGGCTCTAGCGGAGGTCACACTGGTGGTTTCGGTGGTGGCTCTAGCGATAGCCACAACAGTGGCTCCGAAGGTGGTTTTGGTGGTGGTGGTTCTAGGAGAGGTTCCACTGCACCTTTTTCATATTCAAACCCTATTCTAAATGATCCTCTTTAGAAAATGGGCCAAATGCAAAGCCAATTGGAAAACCTCTATCAAGCCTCCTCCCAGCCTATTTTTTAGCCCTTCTCTCGACATAGTCCATTGTTGGTAATGATTTTGAGCACTCCTTTCCTACAGGGAATGGAGATTCCTAAGTTCAAGAATTATGGTGGTAAAGGGGATTTGTAGACACATGTATTAGCTTTTAACACCATGTGCACATATTTCTTTCACCATGATACTCTAATGGCAAAACATTTTCCTCAATCTCTCAAGGATACAACACTCAGGTGGTACTATTCCTTGCCTGATAATTCTATATTCTCATTTGACCAAATCATCAATCAGTTTCTCTATCAATTCTAGGCTAACATTGGTCCAAAGATGACCTTCTCAGATCTCATCTAATGTAAGAATGAAGAATATGAGAAGATAACTAATTTCATCGTGTGTTATCAAGTACTCTTTTCACAAATATCATACCCATTTCCCAACTCGGATGTGCAAAAGGTATTCATAGGAAACTTGCAATGAGCCTGGTAGGATAAATTTTCATTAATGAAATACCCTTCTTCCACACATCAATGTGTTGCATTGTGGGAGTATCAGCAAATGGTGGCCCAATTCGAGGGATCTTCCTCATGCTCCTGTTCTAAAGGAAAATTTATTGTCTATTTTAGGAAAAGGAAAGGCTATTACAAATTTAGTTTTTGTCACTAATGATCATAGCCTCAGGTGCAATAGAAATTTTACAAAGTTAGCTTAATCTTATTCTTCTATTCTACAAAATTTATTGAAGGATAAAGATTATAACATTGGAAAATTCCTTACCTTTGAAGGAGCCTTATCTTGATTGGTATGATGGGAATGCCTTTTTTCATTACCATCAAGTTAATGGCCATGATAATAAGTTGTACATGCATGTGCATCATGAGATATAGGATTGCATCGATGATGATACCATATGTCTCGATGGGAAGAAGCAAAACATGAATAAATCGATGTCAAAGAAAAATAGCGAGTTACAAATTTATATGGACCCATTTCTGTCTCACTCTGCAAACTTGATTATTGACCCTTCCAATGTATCTCCTAAATCCTCGACATATATTATTATGGTTTCATTTACTCCTACTCCTCCACTGCAAGCTATGACTAGTTCGCTAGATGTGACTTTCACCTCGCAGGACTTGCCTCTAAATAACAAGCCCTCTCCCTTATACATTCCTTCTCGCCTCTATGGAAACATTATGGCAGAAATCCTAGTTGACCCTGTGAGCTAAGTAAATTTTATTATTATGGAGACCTTTTGGCTAAATTCATTACAAAGGGAAGAATACAAAAAACCAAAACATATTATACGTATGCATGATGGTCTCTCTTGTGTTGTATGGGCTCTATAACTCTTTTCATCCTAGTAGGACCTAGGGCTATGGATATAACTTTTGATGTCATTCCAAAATCTGATCTATTCGGGGTGAAGTTGGGCATCCCGTGGCTAGCTTCCATGAATGAAATCTCTTATGTTATTCACAAATGTTTAAATCTCGCTCACGAAGGTGTCATGCATGTTGTGCATGACAATGGATATTAGCCATTGGTATCCCATGGGGGTTAGTATTTGGATCACTTTTGGCCCACCCCGATTGGTCTGCTCCCTCCTAGGATGGACCTACTTTAATGAAACTACATGAAGTACAAAACCAAGGGCAAGGGATAGTTCAAAGTGACTCACCCGGTACCATAGTGACAAGCTACCTCTTCCTCTTGGAAGGTAAAGGAGAAGCATGTGTGTGCTCAGGGCCCCACCTCTACCTCCCTCCCCAAAGAGGAACTTTGGGTTACTACTATTTTTCATATAAGGAGTCTTATCCTTCCCACTTGGCGAAAGGCTAAGATCTGGGTATTTGACCTTCTTACCTTGCCCACGAGATCATGGCCTAGCATGTGTGGTAAGGGGAAGGTTCCCCGTGGGGAGTCCTCTATGTCTCGGCCTCCATAGCCTCCTACTACTCTTACCTCTAAGATAGTGAATGGGAAGAGGCTCATTTTCGAGATGTTAGAACCTACTTCCCTTAATGTCATCCCATCATTCTCTCAACCTCTCCCTCATGTTCTCATCTAGGAGTCTCTCCCTCTACCATAAATGGTCATGATGGATACTCCAATAGTTGAACAAGAGTCTTTTATTCCATCTTAGCTCCCGATCTCTAGCTCTGAGAGTCACAGGAACCGCTTTGTACATGAGCACAAGCATCAAAGAAAGGCTTTGGTCACTAAGCAAGCCACCCTCTAGAGGAAGGAGGAGGAGTCAGTAGTTTCTACTCTGGCACCTTTTGTTATATCCTCCTATCACACCCCCTCTTTTTTAGCTCCTTCAGCTTTGGTTCTACTTTTGTCTCCTGCTACTAGCATAAACAATCCTCACCCTGAAGAGGGTGTAGGTGTTTATTTCTCCTTCAGTTGAGCCACCCCTTTTGATGTCCCTCCTCGACATCCTACCATTTTCAAATCTAATGGACATGTTGAATACCTTGGTAGTGTATGTTATGGTTTTCTCCTCTTCCTCTACTCATTCTACTTCATCCGTGGGGATCTCACATCCTTCAACGAAGCAGAAGATGGAGGATGACCCCACTAGAAATGGGAGTCAAAATAGGAGTTTACCTTCTTCAGAGGGTGGTTCTGCATTTTTTTTGTCTTCTTTGTGATAGAGGAAGTCTCGACACCCTTATAGTTTATCACTACTCCCGAGTCTCTCGATGAGCCTAACAATGAATCTCAGGCACCACCTCCCTCGCCCATTGAGTTAACACATGGCACTGATGTGAAGTGTATGTTTAATTCTCTAGATGAGGTCTCAGCCCTATCAACAATATTCATGAAATCATTAGTGTTCACCCCACAAGAACTGAGCAGAGAAGACCTTAAGGGGCCCTCTTCCTGGGCTCTTGTTGCGAGGGGGGTCAAAGGGTTCCCCTCTCAATATTTTTCCCTTGTAGGCTTGTCTTCCCTCATTGTACAATGATCTAGATTGGGAGAATGATGACCTCTTTATTGATGAGGACTAGGGGCACATCTTCTTTATCTATAGAATAGATTGTGTGTGTGTTAGTGTTCCCATGTGCTTGCGTTATGTGTTCCTATATGACCTTTCTCACCCCTGTAGGTGCTTGGATACAAGATTTTTTATGTGTCATAAAACTTCCTCTATTTATTACATCATTCTTCCTCTATTGTATATTGATTTTTGACAATTAGGGATGATGCAAAGTGTTGGGGACATTTAGACTTCCCTTCCATGTTGACCAAATTTTTAATTTTTAATTTGTCTTCTCATGCATTCTTCATATGATCTAATATAGTAGGGAGTTGATAACAGTTCATTTATATATATTATTATATATTTATGTATATTTATGAGTAGCTCTAACCCTAAAATATCATATTGCCCCTTTGTCCCTTGTTCATAATATCATTGTTTCCTTTCATTTTTTCTCTCTTATCTTTATTGCTTATTTCGTGATGTTGTGGTGCTCATGTGTTTTCCCACGCGTGTGTGACAACATTACCACGGTTACATCTCGCTATGTTCCACAGGACACAACATCACTTTTTCATTATTGATTTTCTCTCCTTAGGATGCCACATGCCCTAGTGTCTAGCACACACCATCCTAAGGGGTGGCCAATGAATATTTTCTTAAAAATCCCTTCAAAACTAATTATTTTCAAAAATCGCATTCCTTAGCAAGGACCCCTAGTGGAATATTTTTACATTATCATGGTTTTGTAAAGAAGGAATTTGAAAAACCTTCCTCTGAGGAGGGAGCACCTTCTCTTGTGGGCGAAGTTATGACCTTCTCCTTGCAAGGGGACATTCTTCCTTTTGAATTCCTTGATGAAGTGAACATCTTTCAAAAGGATTCCTTGATGTTGAATTGATTTACAAAAAAGACTCTTATACTTTCAAATTGAGCGTCTCTTGAGTGGATCCCTTTTCTTTTGAAGGGTTCCTGAGGGACCTCTTTGAAAGCTCCTTTTTTTTTTATGTGATTGTCTACTTGCTTGTCTGCCTATGTGGCTACTTTTTATTTTCTAATATTTTTTGTCTATAGATTAACAATGTTGCTTTGTAGGTGCACCTGTGAAGCTATTTTCCAGTCTGACTCTATGGATTCCCCTCACATTAGGCTTTCCTCAAGAGAGAGTACATGTGGGTGCCTTCTTTGCAAGTCTGAAGACCTATAAAATGTTTGCATCCTACAATATTTTACCATTGTTGGTTGACAAGCCTTTGGTGTACTTTGTTCGAACCTCCTCAAAAGAGAGTACCTGTGGAGTTATTTTCTTTCCCCATGCCTTCAAGATTCACCATATTGTGGTCTTCTTTCGTAATGGTTCAGGTATATATTTCTAAACTCTTTCAATCTAGTTTACCGAACACTCATTGACACTCATGCTCGCTAAAGTGGGGGGAAAATTTATAGGAGCCAATTTTCACCCCCGTTGCGAATTTCCCTTTTACGCCCTCTATTTTAGAAAAATTAGATCTGACTAAGTAATTCCACATCACCTATCTATAGTGTATCCACTTGGTTGTTTTCCTTTGTGTTGGTGGGGGAATTTCTATCATAGACACCCACACAATGTGCAAACATTTGTGGGGCATGTTGTCATCCTTGACAGATTCCTACCTTTAGAATATACAAAGACATTACATTCTCCATTGGTGACAAAGGATAATGCCTTTGTGCCTTCCAGTCAACCTTTGAATGGATCTTTCCCTCCCTTTTCATCTTCAAATGGATATCTTCTGCAATGAATCCTTCTTTTATACATTTCTACATGCTTGCTTGATCTTGCTTCATAATTCTCACTCCACACTTTGCTACTCATTACATTATTTCCACTACAATTCCAACACCATAACATTCCACATACTTTTACCATAGAAGTTGTAGCTTGGTGCCTAGTGATGTTGCTTTTAGTGTTGTTATGATTGCGTCGACTCTAGCATTACTATGGGCTTGTATTCCTCTCTCATTGGCCTTGAGCGCCTTTGGTCAAGGGTGGTAACATTTTTGTTTACTTTGTTGTTGGATTTGTGTAGCTTTGTGTCTCTTGTAGTATTTCAATTCTATTTTCATTCTAGTACTATTTTTTTTAGTATATTTCTATCTATCAATTTATCTAGCTATTTGTGGAGGTGGAAACACCAAAGTGGGGGTTTGACTGTAGCAAACACCTATACAACCCCAACATTTTTCCTCTCTTGGTTGTGTCTAGGTACGTGTTCATGTGGAGCTTGCTAGAGAACTAGAGTATTTGTGAGTTAATCTTCATCACCTTTTATTTCATCATCTCCTTTATCATATTTCCAATTATTTTTCTTATTATCTTAGTTATCATTCCAATTAGTACTTTAGACCTCAACTGCTAAGCCATTAGTAGGATCCTTGTACCTTTTACTATATTTTTTCACTTTCTGGTCATACGGATGCCAACGCCCTAGAGATATTCCAGTGCATCACACTATCATCCCTGACCCATGTTGTTGTCCTCAAATATAGAGGCATCTGAGGTATGATTCGGGTTCTAGAAGCCTGCTCGTTTAGCCCCATTCAAACTCTCAGGTTACTACGGTGACAAAAGCACTTGAGAGTGCTCTTCATTCTCTATCCTTGACCTTAAACACTTATCCAATTTGAGGTATACTAGGGCAGCCCTCTACTCTTGGCTCTTCATGACCTAGAGCCTTAGTGTGGTTGGTCCCCCTCCTCTACACAAGTATTGAATAAATGCAACCAATTTTTATTTTTCCCTTGACACCTTAAATTCTAAAAAATAGGGTTGGAACTCATTTTCCATACTAAGACCCATATGCCAATGGGGGAACTATCCCAATACTTTGTTTCCCTCCAAATTTGGACATGTCAATAGTGGCATTGTAACATTTGTATTTCCACTTGTAAAGGTCGGCTATTGGGATCTAATTTTCAATAAATTAAAAAAAATCCTATAAATACCTATTATTTTCACCATTTGAAACAAGAACACAATTTGGAAGAGAATTTATTATCAAACATTATTGGCAAGAGTAGTATTTCAGATTTTATTGTAGAAATTCAATATCCAAGCATCATGTCAAAGTTTTTTTGACTTTATATTATCATGCCTTATTTTAGGTCTCCAAAGAATTCACGAATTCAAACAACAAAGATCCAACTCCTTGAGGTGATGTGCATTACTTCAATCCTTCAAGGAATTCAATGAAGGGTGGTGAGTTATATCACTTTTTTATTTCAACATTCCTTAATTTCCATTGTCATTTATCATTGATATTTTTCCATTATGGAAGTGGAAACACTTATATGGGGCTTGATTGAGGCAAGCCCTTAATGTCCAAACATTTCCTCTCTTTGTGAATGTGTAGATCTCAAGTTGAAAAGGACTGAAGAAGGATTGAAGAAAAAAATTTCATTGTTGCATTTGGTGTCATACACCTTGTCAAGCCATGAAAAACTTAGTTACAAAAATATCTAACAATGTTCTAGAATCTTTACAAGTAGAAATGGAAGTCTCAAATCTACCACCAAAGAACCCCAAAATTTGAGTAGGACACCCCTACAAGGACTCAGACGCCCTTGGATGACTATGTAATTTTATAGTGGCTGAAATAATATTTTCTAGGCTGGTAAATATAACTCTACACTTTCCAGTTCTACTTGCAAACTATTGTTCTAGTCTATTAGTTGTCAATATCTTGCATTTTTCATATTAGCATATAGGATCATTAGGCTAATCATTCCAAATAATTTGCAATCCATTCCTATATTCAATTAGATGTAGATTCACATATTCTTTGCTTACCTTCATGGTTGAAAGTAAATCTATTCACCTTGTTGATCTACATCTTAAGGTAACTTGGAAAAATGCCCCTTGCATCCTAGATTAATTGCATTTAGGACCTAGGATCCCTTTTTCTATATTAACATTATAGATTTAATATTTTCATTGCATTTTTTAGCATATTTCATTTAGGGTTTCATTAATGAATCATGAAAGCATAAAAGAATCCAAAAATATTGCATTCATATTGCATCATAGCTTGAATAGGGTTTGTTTTAGTCATATTTAGATCAAATCTATATTCAAATTGTATTCACTAAGTGGTCAAAATCTAAAATTGTTCATTCCATGCAAGTTGCATATTTAATCTAGGTTGAAAACAAGTTTAAAATTACATAGTTGTGTTTCAAAATTGCATCAAATCATCATTCTCAAAATTTTGCATCTTCAAATTAGTAAATTATTGCATATTCAATCTAAAAAACTGCATTCAAATTGTACTTCATTGTTGCATATTTAAATTTGAATTGCATTGTATTAAATTGAAAAACATTACATTGTTTGATTTCAAAACTGCATCAAAATCATTATTTTAAAGTTGTGGCATCTTAGAATCAATCAATTATTGCCTTTTAGATTTAAAACTTACATTCCAAACTTGTAAAAACATTTTCAACATTTTTGTACACTTCTATATTGCATCACCTTGACCTAAATTGAGTAAAATATAAAAAATAATCCACTGTTCAAACTATTTGTGTAGACACTCAAATTTAACCTCAAATCACATTACTCGTCTATTGATTAAAATGATCAATTCATTCAATACTTTCTTTTATTCATGCATTTCATCAAATCATTAAACCATTGCATTATCATTTGCATACATCACATTATAGTTTTGCACTATCATTCATTATCATAATAAATTCATTATCATAACCATTCACTAGCATTTCATAATAAAACTATATTATCATTTAAATCAAATCATTTTCATAAATCATTCACTTCATATTGCATTTATATAAATTATTAAATCGTTCATAAAACATTTCATAACCATTCATAAATTAAATAAATTCATTTCGACAAATTATCATTCTTACATAAATCATTCTCATAAAAACATTAAAATAATTCATGATAAAACATTAATAAACCATTTTCATCCACATTAAAAATATATGCATTTAATTATTTTATTCAATCCTTCACCATTCATTTAATCTATCTTCTTTATCATTTCCACTCATATGCATTTCATTTCACTACACCATGTGGGATTTTAAAAATTCATTATTGCAATATCCATTTATCCCACATTTCTCATTCTCAACCTCTTTGTCATCAGAGATTCCTATTTAAACAGGACTCTCTTCTCATTTTGATCCCTACACAAATCTTGCACATGCACATATCTTCACAGCTTTTCTTAATCCATTCACTAATAGTCTCTTGATGCATCTATGCTTGCAAAAATCTGAGAGCAAAAGTGCATAACAAGTCTTTGGTGATAGGATGCCAATGGAGACTGATTTTTGTTTGGAAGTATTTTGATTATCTTATGGTAGTTTAGAATAGTTTCATTTCTAATTTTTTCTTTTAAATCTGAAACTGTTTCATTGTTCAGGTCTAGAAATGATGGTTCTCTTCCATAAAACCATTCATTTTTTAGAGCTTACAAATGGTGAACCCAACGTGAACGAGCAATCGTTTCTTTGTTGCTTCATTTTTATTGTTGTCTCAATTTATTTTTTTGCTGTTGTTGGGTTGTGTAAAACCATATCAACAATATCAAATTTGCTGAAGAAGTATGAAAAACAATGAAATCACGTTTTTCTCTTTGCTGCCACATTTTTCTTACTACTAGATAGTTTGAAATGCCCAAAACATCTCTAAAATTGCCCTCTGGTCATGAAGAATGTCCCAGGCATTGTTTTTGAGGTGAAAGAGTTCATTTACAACAAGCAAAAGTTCTAAAAAAATAGCTTTAATTAAAAAAACGTGATCACTGCTCTTCAAATATTTTCAGTCAATTTTTTATTTTTCATTCAGGCAACATTTGTTTGGCTGCACTGTTGATGGTTATTTACATTGCTACTATTGTCGTCATGAGAGAATAGAAGAGATTGTTGTCTTTTTTCATGACTGCAGATTTTTGAAGGCTTTTGCTGAGAACTGTGAATAGATTGCAAATTTGATTTTCATGATCTGCTATAAATTGAAATAGTTATTTGCCTAATTTCTTTATGCTTCTGGTAGCATTTTATGAATTATGGCAGAATGTGTTTTAATATTCTGATATGCCAGAGGCCAAGATGCATGAATGCTTCTCATTTCAGCTATCACCATTAAATACTCCAGTTTGCTATTTTTTTTGTTTTTAATTTCTGAAACTACTACAACATCGCGCATGGCAGAGCATAATAACTCATGATTTCAAACTTAGTTCCAGTTTTATTTTAATCTTAGTTTTAATTTTATTTTTACCTTAGTTTACTTTAGTTTTAGTTTAAGTTACGTAAGTTTTTAGTTTAGCTTTTCTTTTTTCTGTTTTTTCAGATTTTAGTTATTGATTCTATTTTAATTTCTTAATGTAATTTAGATTTTTAGTTTTTAGATTTTATTTTGTAGATTTTAAATCTGGTTTTAGTTTTTAACTTTAATTTAGATTTTTAGTCTTTTTAGTTTTTAGATTAATTTAGTTTAGAATTTAGTTTTTAATTTTTAATTTAAATTTAAATTAGTGTAATTTAATTTAGAATCTAATTCCTAATTAGTTAAGATTATAATTGAGGTTAGATTTTTAATTTTAAATTTAGTTTTTCATTTTTTAGTTTTAATTTAGTCTTATTAAATTTAAGTCTTTAGTTTGATTTTATTTACTTTAGATTATCTTTAAATTAGTTTTAATCTAGACTATTTTTTTATTAAGTTAGATTAACTTTAAATCTTAGATTAAATTTTAGTTTAGATTAATTTTGGGATTGCATTCTAACTTTAGGATAAATTTTTAGATTTTAATTTAGAATTCTTTATTTTTATTTTGGTCATGATTTGATTTGCCTTAGTGGGGGGCTGATTTAATCTTTTTGTGACTTGTGCAAGACGTTTCGTTGAAGAACTAAAAATCAAAACATACGCTTGACAAAGATTGAAATCAAAACTACTAACAACATTTGGTGCAGAACGATTGATGAAGACATGATTTTGAAACCAATTGTCTTTTAAATTAGAAAACACTTCAATTGGTGCTTTAAAAATGAACAATTGTCTTCTCTCAAATCAGCTTAACTAGGGGATCAATGAATACTGTTTGTTATGCTTGAAGGTGGTATGTGATTATGCTCTCACCTTGTGCAAACTAGGTGATCAGAAAGCCAGACCCATCTATTTTATGTGTTACCCCGATTCAATAATTGAAGTATCCTCTCCCCTTGCACACTTGTGCGATCCTGGGTGCAAGAGAAACGGTTATTGACTCTAAAAATTGGTCCTGCCTTGGTGGGAAAAAGTACTCACCCCAAGGTGACTCAGACCGACAGCAGAGCTTTTTGGCCAAGCTACCACTGATCGGTATATAAATGTGAATCCTAAGGGAAAGCCTAGGATTACGAGTGGGAATATGTCATACAGACCAAGTAGTACTCCCCAAAACCCTGTTGAGTGTAGCCTCTTTAGGATGGAGTTCCTCCTAAATGGAGCTTAATCTTGTGCCCCATGTATGGCCACTCGAACGGGGGTCTTGAATTAAAAACCTTTTTGTAGTTGCCAAAATCCTTCTATTTGCTAGCGCAACACCGATCGGTGTGAAGGCATCCACATCTTCGCAATTTTTAGTAGAGGTGATCAATCTGCCATAGGAGTTTCATGGGAGTTGGAAGCTTGGTTGGCCTAAGAAGTGAGTGCACTGTAAGGGGGAGCCCGTGCAGCCAAGCTTCTAGGTTCACATGCTAAGAATATGCAGTTGGGGAAACCCACGTGGAATCTAGCATATATTGTCCTTTCCAACCTCAGGATTTGTGCTTGTATTGTTAAACTCAAACACTTTGTTTGCTATGTCTTGCATGTGTGTTCCAAAATAGACCTCAAACAAACATAACACCTGGTAACTTGCAACATCTCAAACTTTTCAAATCTCAAAGGCTCCAACAACACAAACATACAATGTGAACCTATCACTTGGATTTCTTGGGGTCATCATCTTTCAGTTTTGATCTTTCAATCCTTGCATTCCATCTAGACTTTGCATTCCACCTAGCCCTTGCATATCCATACATATTCATATAACTTTCATCCTAGTCCTTGCATATTACTAGTCTTCCATACATAGGTGACACTACATAGTCCTTGCATATAGATAACACTCCACCTAGTTCTTGCATGTTCAACCCCTTTGCATATCAAAATCCTTTCACCTACCCTTTGCATGTTCCAAGAATTTAGTCCTTTACATATTCATCATCGATCAAACAAAACCCTTAGCTTGCACTTAGGCTACTCTTCCTAGGTCTTGAAATCAAACCATTGGCCATCTATCACCCATATCACTTGAGGTTCATCATCCTTGAGTTAGGGAACATACCATTATCCTTGAGTAGGGCAATACTTTTGGAGTCCATCATCTCCTACATACCCTCTCTTGATCATCGATCCTTGTGTCTATCCATCATAACACAAGTAAAGCCATTACATCATAACCAACTTTGGACCTAGAGTTGCCTTTGAGCTTTTTGCATTCTTAGCTTGTCATACCATACCTTACCACTTCCATATCTCATCTTAGCATCATATCCTTTTCATTTCATCCTAGTCTTAGGTCTCATACATTACCTTGGATTGAACATCAAAACAATCAACTATGACCCCTAGAACAAGAGAAAAAATGTTTCAAGAAGAAGGGAACCCTTGGGGAAGAGACTTTGATGGGGAAAATAACATTAGTGTTGCAACTAGAGAAACAAATAAAACTGATGATGAAGAAATAACCAAATCCGATATAGAAGAAGCACTTAAGGATCATAGATTCACTAAACTTCTTACGAAGGTAGTCAAACGTAACCCACAACAATACTTCAAAGCCCTTGTTGATGAAGGAATCAAAATGCCTCCTGATTGTGACATGTCACTACTCATGATGAATGACCAACCTGAATCTACTGGATCCAAACATCCCAAAACAAACAATGATGGTAGAATCAAAGATCATAGACCCTTTTATCTACAACCAGGTTACAAGCGATCTTCAAAGACCTCAAAACCCACACCAACAAATGATCCTATTTTGGATGAGCTTAGAACATTGAGATAAGAATTGGACACACTTAAGAACCGTAAATCATCATCTCATAACTTCTCCATTGAAGATATATGTCCTTATCCCTTTGATCCAAGCATACCAATGCCACCTTTTCCTAACCATTGGGACATACCAAAACTTGACAAATATAATGGAAAAGGGGATCCTAAACATCACTTAAGACAATTTTGTGCAACTATCATGGAATTCGCAGTTGATGAAACATACATTATGAGATTATTCCCCCGCAGTCTAGGAGGAGAAGCTATGGAATGGTTTTCACAATTACCCCCGACCATCAAATACTTTCAAGAATTGGTTGATAAATTTGTCTCCAATTATAGCTTCGATTGTGACTTTAAAGTGACCATGACAAACCTTTTCAACACCAAACAAAAACCAGGTGAATCTTTTGTGTCATTTTTGTAAAGATGGAGACATTTGACAAAACGATTACCTTATGTCATTCTTGATCAAGAATTGGTTGACCTCTTTTGTCAAAATTTGAACAAAGAAATTGGAAGGGAACTTCGCCTCAAATGCTTGGATTCCTTTGACGATGCCATAGAAATGGGATTTCAAATCGAACAAACTCTCATTGATGATGGAACCATAAAACTTAATAATGATAGAGATCAAAAATCAAATTCAAAAAACAAGACACCTTTTTGGGTAAAGAACAAGAATGTTGTCAATGACGGAGTTGTTGATGCAAAAACAACTAAAACATCATCGCTTGTTTATAACCTCAAAGGTTCATCTTCAAATAAAAGAAAAGAAAAACAAATAAGTTTCCCTAAATGAAATTTTACACCATTGGGACAATCACTTGAATCCGCATTAAAAGAACTTCTCGAAATCAATATTATAATGCTACCTGAAATAAAGGAATATAATCCACAAGTCAAACCCCCATGGTGGAACGAGAATCACTTTTGTGACTATCATAGACATAAAGGACATAAGACTAATAGTTGCAATAAACTTCGACATCTAATACAGGACCTTATTGATGATGGTAAGATAGTGGTTGACGGACACACTCTTTCTGGTAACTCTGACCGCGAGGTGTTTAAGAACCCTTTCCATAAGCATGACAAGGATAAAGGAAAGGCCCTTGAATCAGGTGATCGTGTAAACTATACTACTACTAAGTATGACTATACCATACATAACATCAGTGAGGTTGATAATCATGTTAACACTTTCATTATAAAAAGAAAAACACTTGATTGCAAGGTTACTACCTGCAAAGGCACAATCACCCTTAAAGGTCCTAATTCAAAACCCACTCCACCAGCTTCATAGTATAACCTCATAGAGCATTTAGGAAAAACACCCGCGCAAATTTCCACACTTGAGTTGCTACGCCTATCTCCTGAGCATAAAGCTATCCTAGATAAAGCGCTTACTACTACTACAGTGCCTACAAACCTAGATGTAGACCAATTCCAAGCTATGGTGGGACATATCACCTCACCTTACACTATCACTTTTACTAAAAGTGATGATTCATCCCCTCGACAACCGCATAATGCAGCTTTACACATTGATGTCCTTATCAATAATGCCAAGATCAAGTGAGTTCTAATAGACGGAGGAGCTGGTCTTAATATTTGTACCCAAGAATTGATCACAAAATTAGGGTTTTCTGAAAATGCAACTGATCCAAGGAACAAGATTACCACAAAGGCATATGATGAAGAGGAACGCTCTTCTAAAGGATTAGTTACTCTACCAATCAGAGTCGGCCCTGTGGTAAAGGATGTGGTTTTCCAAGTCCTTGATCTCCCACTAACCTATAATATCCTCCTTGGAAGACCTTGGATTCATGCAATGCAAGCAATACCTTCTACATACCATCAGTGCATTAAATTCCCACACAATGGCATTGAAATCACAATACAAGGAGATCCCAACCCTTTCATGTATTGCCATAATCTAAGCCCTAAAACTGAAATCACAATCCCAAGTAATCATGAAGCACCTCCTTCTCAAGCATATGTTGATCCCGAGTCCTTAAAATCATCTACTTCATTTATCGCACCATCAAACCCCAAGGTCCAAATCCATGATATGGGATGTGGAGAATACCGTATGGATAATTTACCAACAAAAGAAATTGCTAATGTTGTTGAGGAGGGTCAAAATTCCAACAATGATATCAAGATAGCTGCAGAAGGAACACAAAGAGATGACCATGCTTGGATTGAAACCTTTTGGGATCTTGATGATACACCTGCATTTTCCATATTTGCTTCCACTCAATCTTTTCATATTTATGATAACCCCATGTTTAACCAGGATATCTATGGTAACCCACTCTTTGATCATGACCCTACCAAGGATATACAATCATCATCCTTCCATCCCACCTGCCCTAGGCTAGGATATGAATCTTCTATTGTCACATCTACTAAGACATCTTGCCAAGTCATTAAGGATGTGCAAGCTTCCTTTGACGTTAGCAGTACTAAAAAGGATAGTCCCAAAGACTCCATTGATGGCATCACCACTCCCATTTTCCCACTAAACATTCCTATCACTCCATCCACCTCAACCATCTCACCCACATCCATCCGCCCTGTAGACATGGATCAACAAGTATCACCCAAAGAATATAAAAAGGATGCAATTCAAGAATCAAAGGTAAAAGTGCCTTTTTCAAATGGAGATCCAAAATCAAAAGAAAGCATGCAAAGAAAGCAAGATCAAGAAAAGTCCTTTAGCCAAAATAAAAAGATATTGGACAAATCTAGCACAAAATAAGATCAAGACAAGTCCCCTAGCCAAAATAAAAAGCTATTGGACAAAGAAAAAATAAAAGTCAAAAGTGAAAGTAAGCAAAATTCGATCTCCAATTATGCCTCTCTATCAAAAATCACTGGGGGCATCTATCAAGGAAGAAAATTAAAAAAGGAACTTGTTGATCCAAGGTCTCCGTCCACATCACTCTCACTCATACCATATATTCCATTCCACCCATCCATGTTCACATATCTGGCATATCACACCATCGGTGATGTCTTTCAATGTACATTTGATGATGACCCCTTCACGTATTCTAGCTCATCGATTGCCCAAGCTCCTTTTTGGTTGAAGCTTGATGGCCCACGTAGTGTGCACATTAGGGATCCTACCATAGTCTCTTTCATCTACCACATCTATCGTCCTTCATATTTGCCACTCTTTATCCTCATCTCGATCGGGTACTTTCATCCAACATGGTCATCCACACAGGATTGAGGCATCATCAAGGCAGTCTATGGATCTGGCATCTATCAATTCTATACCTAGCTTCGGAGAGCTAGGAAAAAGTCCTGAAAAAAATTACAAAAAAAAAAAAAAAAAGTCTTGAGAAAAACACCAAAAAAATAAAAAAGTAAATAAAATGAAAAAGTAAAGAGAAATCAATTCGTTCAATGGTGAAAACCACTTCGGTGGCACCTTGAGCAAGTACCATGGTGAAAACCAAGAAATTGGCACCATGTGTAGAGGCTTTGCTCCTTCTTCCTTTGGAGCTCTACTTGATCTTTTCATCCCATTTTCATTCACCCTCCACTTCATAATATCCTTTTCACACTCACCATGGCTTGTGAATTGTTTGACAACCCCTTCGCTTGCTCACTTTGTCATGCATACTAGGTTGGTCTTATTCCTCACAAGGGCATTTCCTCAACCTTAGCCATGGGTTAGGATATTAAGCATCTCGCGGTCAGAGAAACTACCCTCTTTGTCTATCTACTTGCTTGCAATGCATCTCTTTCCATTGTAAAAGGTCCTGAAAAAATCCAAAAAAATCATAACATGTCTTGAAAAAATCCAAAAAAATCATAAAATGTCTTGAAAAAATCCATAAAATTCATAAAATGTCATGAAAAAATCCAAAAAAATCATAAAATGTCTTGAAAAAATCCATAAAAATCATAAAATGTCATGAAAAAATCCAAAAAAATCATAAAATGTCTTGAAAAAATCCATTAAAATCATAAAATGTCCTGAAAAATAATCCATACAAATCATAAAAGGTCCTAAAAAATTCCATAAAAATTATAAAATGTCCTGAAAAAATCCATAAAAATCATAAAACGTCTTGAAAAAATACATAAAAATCATAAAACGTCTTGAAAAAATCCATAAAAGTCATAAAATGTCCTGAAAAAAATCCATAAAAATCATAAAAGGTCCTGAAAAAATCCATAAAAATCATAAAACGTCCTAAAAAAAATACATAAAAATCATAAAATGTCCTGAAAAAATCTAAAAAAAATCATAAAATGTCTTGAAAGAATCCATAAAAATCATAAAATGTCCTGAAAAAATCCATAAAAATCATAAAACGTCTTGAAAAAATACATAAAAAACATAAAATGTCCTAAAAAATTCCATAAAAATCATAAAATGTCTTGAAAAAAATCCAAAAAAAACGTCAAAAATTCCAAAAATCCAATAAATCAAATAACTTCAAAAATCCCTCAACACTGACACTTTCAGATTACCACATCGCTTTGAACTTCAGCAAAATCAAACTGCATCATGAGTAACAATCAAGCAAATATTGTAGCATACCTATCAATCCCTCTTCCAAATCCAATCAAAAGCATACAACCGTACCAAGAATCAATTCCATATCGAAGCATGATGCATGTTTGTTTGTTTATCTTTGATTGTTTTATGATTTTATCTTTGGCGGCATGTCTTTTAGCTTCTCCAGGATGTCTGGGACTAGAGAGGTGATGATGGGGCATGCTCACTTGTTTGTTGCCTTTGGATTGTTTCTTATTCATAGGATGACTCGTCTTAAGACATGGTTATCTAAAACCATTGAGGACCTATGAGTCTAGTATGGATGAGTGCATTCCTTGTCTGATAGTGCCTTCCATGCAATAAGTATTCAGGTCATCTAGGGTCCTTATACCTAGATGCTTATACTTCATTACTAAATAAAGACGCAAACAGTATTCAGGTCGTCTAGATGTTCATGTTATCTAGACGCTTATACTAATTTGCGACATAATAAGCTCGATGATGATAAAAGCACTTAAAATGCACAAGAGGCTTCATCACCTTCATTTTCTCCCATCTTGCATCTTCCATTTCTTGCATTTCATTTTCTTCATCTTTCTTGTTGTAGAAAATCCAATCAACTTGCATCTCCAAATCTCATGTCCCCTTAATCAATCAACCAATCATTCTATCAACTTGTCTTGTGCTTGCATCAATCTCAATCAGCTTCATCAGCTCATCAACCCGGCTATACTGATCATTTCCATCAATTGTTCAGTTATGCCTATCGATTGTGCATTTCCATCAAATGTACACCACCGCTTTATGACTTGCGCAATATCAAGTATCTAATCATTTTCTTGGTCACATCTATCAAGAGATTAATCTTCATACAATTTTTCTTATCAATCTCTCGAGGGGGCATATCATTCTTATCATATTCCTTACCAAGATATATCTAGGGCATGTATCAGTTGATCAATCTTTTTCTTTGAAACAACGCAACAAGCTGCATTGTCTCAAAGAGGGGCAAAATGTAGACACTCAAATTTAACCTCAAATCACATTATTCATCTATTGATTAAAATGATCAATTCATTCAATACTTTCTTTTATTCATGCATTTCATCAAATCATTAAACCATTGCATTATCATTTGCATACGTCACATTATAGTTTTACACTATCATTCATTATCATAATAAATTCATTATCATAATCTTTCACTAGCATTTCATAATAAAACTATATTATCATTTAAATCAAATCATTTTCATAAATCATTCACTTCATATTGCATTTATATAAATTATTAAATCCTTCATAAAACATTTCATAAATTAAATAATTTCATTTCGACAAATTATCATTCTTACATAAATCATTCTCATAAAAACATTAAAATAATTCATGATAAAACATTAATAAACCATTTTCATCCACATTAAAAATATATGCATTTAATTATTTTATTCAATCCTTCACCATTCATTTAATCTATCTTCTTTATCATTTCCACTCATATGCATTTCATTTCACTACACCATGTAGGATTTTAAAAATTCATTATTGCAATATCCGTTTATCCCACATTTCTCATTCTCAACCTCTTTGTCATCAGAGATTCCTATTTAAACAGGACTCTCTTCTCATTTTGATCCCTACATGAATCTTGCACATGCACATATCTTCATAGATTTTCTTAATCCATTCACTAATAGCCTCTTGATGCATCTATGCTTGCAAAAATCTGAGAGCAAAAGTGCATAACAAGACTTTGGTGATAGGATGCCAATGGAGACTGGTTTTTGTTTGGAAATATTTTGATTATCTTATGGTAGTTTAGAATAGTTTCATTTCAAATTTTTTCTTTTAAATCTGAAACTGCTCCATTGTTGAGGTCCAAAAATGATGGTTCTCTTCCATAGAACCATTCATTTTTTAGAGCTTACAATTTGCAACTAGAGACAACAACATTAAACAACATAAAAATTCATTTTTTTAGTTTTTTAAACCCCTATTAGGGACTCAAACACCCTTGGACGTCCCTATCTTTCTCCAAGTGGTTCAAACAAATTTTTCCTAGGTCTCTGTCTTTGCATTCTCTATCTAATACTGCTTGCAATTTTCTGATTTAAATTATTGGAAAACTATTATTGCATGTTAAATAAACTTGTCATTTTGCTTCATTTGTTTCAAATTTATGAGAAATTGTTGCATTTCAGTATTGAATATTTTCAGATCTGTAGAATAATTATGTATATTTTTTGAAGAATTGCATAATTAGGATAGATTAGTAATCTAATCATGTTAGATCTCTTTTCACAAGCGCATTTTATATTTACCAAGCCCTTTAGTTGTGATGAATTTGACATGTTAGATGATTCCCTTGCGGACTTCATCTCACCTAGATCATCCACTAAGCCTTCTAACCTTACAAAAGTTCAGTCATTAATACTCATGATAATCATAGTAGTTATTCTCATGATATCCCTCTTGATTGTAAGAATATCTTAACCCAAGAAAATGAAATCGTTGACACATTTCTTAATATCACTTTGCCTAATCTTCATTCACCTCCCAACATATTCCCTACTTGTGAGAATACTTCGGTGCAAGAGGATGAAATCATGGATAATCATGACAATCATAATTGTTCTTCTCTCAATACCTCACCCATGTGTTAAGAAGGTACCATGGTGTTAGAGGATCTAATCATTGAGTGTCATGAGAATATAATTTGTTTGTCTCCCATTACTTCTCCTACTTGGGAAGATATTGTAGCGTAGGAGGATGAAATCATTGATACATTTCTTTCAAAAAATGGTAAGATGGATGGGATAGATGAAGATGCTAAGTTTACATTAGATCCCCCCTCAATAGAAGTTCATCAACAAGTAGATAACTCAGTTGAGGTTATGAGTGTGCAAGTAACAATTGAGTCTCCTTTTGTTAGTGAACCTCCTAAACCACCTCACATCATAGAACCACCTCAAAATAAGCCAATACCTCCAAGTGCTATCTTAAACTTTGCAAAGGCAACTCACTAGTAAGCATGTGTCATAGAAACCAAGTTATCACATAGTTTCTCACACATATAACATTCCTCAACATAGTGGTAGAGAGTATCTTGTTGAGAAACTTTGTTGTATTATGAGCAACGTCTCCCTTTGGGATTTGATTCAAACATCACCTACATATAATATGATTCTCAAAGATATTTTGTAGAAGGTTGATGTTTAATCTCCTATTAAATCAAATGATGTACCCACCTCATTTGATTGTATGCAAGTTACAAAGTTGGATGTTACATTCCCTCAAATTGAATTACCCTCGCTTGAGATCCAAAATAAACATGAGGCCTTAATGATAAAGGTGATTATTGATGAAACTAAAGTTAGACATACTCTTATAGATAATGGAGTGGGTCTTAATGTTTGTAGCATTGACCTCCTAGATAAAATTGGTATGGACAAGTATCTTATAAAACCCAATATCATGTTAATATTCATCTGGCTTTTATAATGTTAATAGGAAACCATTAGGAATGATCATAGTACCCATTGAGGTTGGAGCCATGGTTTTTTCTACTATTGTCTATATCATGTCAACCTTATCCTAGGTAGACTGTGGATTCATGCCATGAAGGGAGTCTCATCTACTCTTCACCATGAGATGAAGTATGAGTATAATAAAAATATGTACAAGGTTGAAGTAGATGAACAATAGTTATATTGCACAAGTTCAACATGATAATAACACTTCCAACCATCTTAATACATTGATTCCAACTTCAAAGGTAGAACCTATACAAGTTGATGATACTACTAATTGTATTTCACCTACAAAAAAACACTTAGATGATGATTGTGGTTCATTATATTTTACACCCTCCTTTAGGGGAGATTGTAAAATCTCACAATCTAAACCAAAAAAATCTTGTGTTGCATTTTATCAGCTTGGTTCCACTTTAACAACATCACCCCATGGTGGTTATGGGGGCTCTTCAACTTTCGTCTCCCATGAGAGGAAGATGCGTAACTTTTAAAAACTTAAAAAGGATTTGCATGCTAATTACGAGGTCAATATTTCTCAGAAGCATGTAGATAAAATATCTTCATCTAAAATGGAAGTATGTTATGGTATTTGATACAAAATTCTTTCTAAACATGGAGGAAATGAAAACATGAAATAAAATGATAGAAATTAAATGAAGTCTATACCGTACTTTTCCAAAAAGTGTCTAGGTCTCCAACCTTCATGTCTATTATCATCTAATACTTTATCATCTATTGTGTGTATGACATCTTGTTATAATAAAGTGATTTTTTATTCACAAGAGAAAGAAATGACCCCTAATATGGATCAAGATAATATCTTATCGATGTTTCTTAAAACCCATATGATTTCTCTTCCTTCACATGTAAGAAATTCTATAACAAAGATTCATTTTGTGCTTATCATTGAGTGGATGGTTATTCTACCATTGAATGTAGGGCCTTGAGTGATAAAATACATCTTAAGGATTGTGGTTCTCTTCCTTATGTTGATGCTTCTAACTCCTCTAATCAATAATGTCATCATCCTATCATGTTTCTCATCATATTGTGGCATTTGTAGCTTTATGTGTCTTGAACTCATTGTCATTCATGGTGGTACAATCTTAAGTGCAACCATATTTTTCATGGTAGGAACATGATAGTCCTTGGTGTAGGTTTCCTTATCTCTACACTTGGGGGGAAAGGATAACTAGTTTTGGGAGATGTGTAGATTTTTTTCAAGGATCCCCTCTCTCTCCTTAAAATACCAACATAGCAAGTATGTTGACATTTTAAGGGGGGCATATCTTACCCTTATCCATTTAGTCTTTTGACCTTTGACCTATTGACATACCCCCTTTGGTGGTTGTGTTTTCTTTAATTCCCCTTGAGGTATGGTTATCAATTTGTCCCTTGTGATGTTAAACCTTGTTGCATTCATCCCCAGTGTAAGTCCCAACTAAATCCCAATAAACTTGGTGATATACACATAATTAAGATGTGGTTCCTAACTAAACAATCTACTAAACCCTTGTAAATAATCTATTTAATTATCAATCAGGGCTAACATAAGCTTGTGATGATGTTGGCACTATATGTGCATTCAAATATTTTATACTGTCTATATCGTCTAGTATAGGTGGTTGACATAGAAATAAAGTATAAATTGTAGAATAGGAAAAAGGAATAAATATGGAGCTATTGTTATGGGTACTTATAGCTTAAGACTATGACTAGTTCACTGTTAAAACTTGAACTTTGTAATTAACTCAACACTACTGACTTTGACTCACTTCAAAGGACAATTTATTGAGACAAAACTAAACATGAAGTGTAAGGAAAGATCTCATTCCTGATTTCATTCGAATAGAGGAAATGAGGAATCTAATTGATATGAATGCAATAATGAAAGTATCTAATGTAAAAATAGAAATTAATGTGTGGAAATTAAATTGGAGAATAGTTACCTTGAGAGTCCCTTGCTCAAGTTACTATATCCATAGAATAAACTCAAATTTACACTTCTTGAAAAAACTAAACATTACGATAAACTAAAACCTCTTCATTGCATATAACTAGATTTCACAATCTGACAAGAATCTTCAGAGATATATTATTCATGAAAGTATAACAGAAAACTAACAGATTATTTTCTATGTAATGGAAAAACTATATATGTATGAACATATCCAAACACTATATCTACTCCTCAACCATAGAGTGTACTATATAAATTTGAGGGAGGTTTATTGCAATGAGGACTCAAAATAGAAAACTAATTGCAAATTACAACTCCCCTATGATATAGAGAGTGGAAAATTTTGTATAACTAAAATTGTAACTAAAAAGATGGAAGAAGATGATTGGGACTGGAACTCTATTCTTAACAACATAGTAGAGATGTGTAATGTGGGAACAATCATGTTGGCTTCCCAATAACTACAAATTCCTTCCTTAAGTTTTATTATTAAATGGCCTGGTGATTCATAATCATCCTCATTAATGAGCACTTCCTTTTCTACAACTTTCACATTCCTATCATTCTAGAATCTTTGCTACATTTGTGTTTGAAATCCTTTGGCTATGGTTTGTACTTCCTAGTTGTTGTGGGTTACAATCTGCTTACTCTAGCTTCTCAGCTACAAGGATTTAATTCATCTAACATATAAACAATACTAATAACCATTAATTAAACATAGATTTTGGTGTAGGAGCACCTTAAGGTCTTTTGGAGAGATCTTTGAAAATTTTGGCTTATAGGTGGTTCTAGCCAACCACCAAGGTAATAAGGACTAGTTTATAAAGTCCCAAGGTTGAATTGATGTGTGTGTTGTGGCAAAGTTAGGTTAGTTTAGAGCCTTGAGGTTTGGGGAAGTCTTAATGAGGAGATTAGGCAAATCTTGACAATGTTGTCTTGGCAATTTGTCCTAAAAGTTTGAAAATGGCATTAATGATGTTCTAAGCCCAACCTAAGGGTCCCAACATGTGGGCATAACATATATAAGGTTAGAAAAACCCTAATATGACATGGGGGGAAGCTATTGTACGAACTGAGATTTGGAAAGAAGAGATTGTGACTTGGAAAAGAGCAAGTTTGTTTGGATTTCTGTGACAGAGCCTTCATCCAGTCAATTAATGGATTTAAATGACTGAACTTATGCTTTGACTCTTTCATTTGTGACCTGTTCTTGCCTTGTGCAGCATTTTTTTATTCATTTAGTTCGAGTGGTTAAGGTTTTGCAAATTCTTTTGGTTCTTGATTTCACTGCCGGTTCAGGGACAGTTTTGTAAACAATGATCCCCACTTGAATTCCCATGGAAAAGCTTCCATGGCCACTTGGAATCAAGTAGGGGATTGTGTACATAGTGTAAATATAGCTTTTGGAGTCTTTTTGTGTAGGGGAATTGATGTAACCATCAAGCTCTAGGCGAGTGCAGGGGCATTCTGGCTAGGTGCTTGGATAGAATAGCAGCAAGAAGACTTGCTAAATGGATTTTTTTGTGCCAATCCATGGTGTAGGGGTGTAGTGGTATGTGTCTTGGACATGTGTATGCAAGGATAAGTGTAGTGGAGGCCATTAGAGCCCTCAATTAAGTTAAAGAAACCAGACTATGTCACATACCCTAGAAACCCTTAAAAATAGGGGTTTGGTGAAAGGCCTATGTACGAACACCAAGGAGGTCTAGAGAAGGAAACCCTAAAGATTTTGGGATTTTTTTAAGGAAGTTTAGGCATTATTCCAAGAACACCGGGTTTCAAAGGCCTAATTGACCAAAAAGGCTACAAGGCCTAAAAACTAAGTTTCTTGAATTCGATAGCCAAATGAAGCATGGATCCACCAAGATGGATTAGAATGGAGAAAAACCAAACAAGGAGTAATAGGAAGATCTATTCCTAGTCCCAAGAATGGTTTGGGAACTTTGTAACAAAATTGAGCCCATGGGAGCTCATGGTGATTTGAGAGCAAAGGTGAATGTTTGAAGTCGGTGGAGAGTACTATAAGGGAACAGGGGTCCTAGGAGTGATCCCTGAGTAGGGTAAAGAAGCATACCTTAGGGAGGCCAAATATTAGCTCTTAGAAAGAGCAAATGTGCTCTTGAGAGATAGCACTCCCCACCAAATTGGTATCAGAGCCATAAAAAGGCTTGGGAATTGAGAAGCGAATGTTAGAGAGAAGTGAATCCATAGGAGAAAGCACCATGGTGACTAATGCAGAGCTAGCTAGAGATTTGACAAAGCAACAAGAAAAGAATAGATGACTTGAATAATTTGTGGAGGAGATGAAGCAAAAATGCGAAGAGGTAGCAGAGTCAGCAAGCAAGATGAAAGTGCAGTTAGCAGGGGACAAAGAAAAGGGTAAGAACCAAGTTGAGGAAGACATAGAACTAGAACCTGGCCCTCCATTAGCAGAGGAACCCTTCCTCAAAGCATTGAAGGCATTAAGTGGCAAGGCACTAGAAGGCATCCTTG